>AFIR01000026.1:0-399311 GCA_000223685.2 Zymoseptoria pseudotritici STIR04_4.3.1
CAACTTCGACAAATGCAACGAGAAAGAGCTCTCTGAAGGTCTTGCGCACACAATGTTCCATCTCAAGGACAGCGTCTCGTCTAAGAGACGATCCGATACCCGCCTGCGAAAGACTGACAATGCCATAATATCTCGCCAGCTGACTCCTCCGATGACCGAGAAGACAACAATCGAGCGTACAGTGACGACAAAACAAGTCTGGGGTCCAGGTATACAGCCCATGGAGATGAAAATGTACATCGCTTTTGCATTCTTCTTGCTGCAGGCGGCAAGTTTGATTGTCTTTTTGGTGCTGTTCATCAGGGCTAGAACGAATAATGGTATAGCAATCCTCCATCGAAAGATTTCATCTTACTAACACCGGCCAAAGGACTTCCCCTACCATCCGAATCGACATTTGTGAGACAACTGGTGCAGAATTATATCCCACTGGCCCTCGCAACCTTTATCGAACCATTCTGGCTCCTTTTGACAAGATTGCTCTCTTTGCTCCAGCCATTCGAAGAACTCCGCAAAGGTCACGCTGCGGCATCACATTCGATCGACGTGGACTATGCTTCGCTTCCACCGCAGCTACTTTTCCTGAGAGCGATTCGGGCCCGGCATCTCGTGCTTGCACTCGTCTGCTCCATGGTTATACTGGCGAATGTCTTGTCGGTCGCCTTGAGTGGTATGATGTATGAAGGCACCGCAAACGTCACAACAGTGGCAAGCTTCTCTCCAATGGTGTCTGCTCATTTCCGGGCTCTGGATGGGACTGGTCTGCCATTCAATGGGAACTTGAACATCAATTCCGACGGGGGCACAACCTCAGAACCATTCTATCTCGAAATGTCCAATTTGACTGCGAAGACGCCGCTGCCACCGTGGACGGACGAGAAGTATGCCTATTTACCAGTAGATGTCATCACGACAAATCCGAACTCAACATTGCAAATCCGTACACAGGCCTTCGGCGCACATCTCGATTGCAGGAGCTTGACGGCAGACTACTATACCATTACCTTTGGTGAGGACGCATCCGAGCTCAGTCTCAACACTACTTGGCAGGAAGAGAATGGTTCGATTGTAAGATGCGCCAATCACAGGTCATGGACAAGATCATTCGGCGACTCTGCGTTCGATGGGATCCGCGACTCCATGCCCGGTCATGTTGCCGCCGAGATGAATGCCATGCTTTCAAGTCGCCTTACTGAACCAGAGAATGATTTGTTATGCCGACAGCATATTCTAGCCGGCTGGCTACGGGCTGACTGGAGCATCATCACCGGTGCTGGCGGGGGCAACACCGTCAGAGGCTTACCGAAGATGAAACTGGACTCGAAGAACGAGACGATGATGCTCTGCAAGCCGGTCATATCCATTGGACCAGCCGAGATTATTGTTGACAGCAGCGGCAGAGTACGGCGCGCATTATCAGTCAACGCAAGCTCGTCTGGCATCGATCAGTACTTCACCTCACAGAGTGAAGATCTGGTAGCGCAAGCGAACCAATTTGTCGTCGACAGCGACTCGACATGGCACAACGACTCCTTCCCTTCGGACTACCTCAACTACCTCACCATGCAAGTCACAGAAGACCACTTGCTGCTCGACCCGTCCCGACCAGTGCCTGCACCCGATAAGGTTGCGAAAGGACTAGACATCGTCTACCAAAGACTCTTCGCGCTGCTCATCTCTACCAACATCGACCGCTTGTTCGAAGAGGCTGACAAAGGCCAATCTGTGAAAGGTCTGGTCATCACGCCACAGACACGAATCCTGTTCTCGACCCCAGCGTTCATCGTTGCAGAGACAATTCTGGTGTGCTACCTGTGGACGACCATTCTCTTCTACGCTCGGAGGCCATGGCGAGTTTTACCTCGCCTGCCCTCATCCATCGCCTCCATCGTAGCGTACTTCGCGGCCAGCGGCGCATTCCAAGAGATTTCGAGGCTTCAGAAGTCTAATGTTGTCACTGATGCGAAGACGTTGAGGGAGTCATGGAAATGGGGTTACGGCACGTTCATGGGCTCGGACCGACGATATCATACTGGCATCGAGCGAGATTCTTTTGTGACGGTGTTCCGGGACGAGAATATGCCTACGCAACGGCTGGTCTCGTAGCACGATATACGATCGTCACTGAAGTGAGCACCTGAAGAAGATAGAAAGAATTCCAAATGTTCACGTGCAGTCGTACAATGCTATGGCTGTACAAGTCATGGCCTCTCTGAGGCACTTCACGGCGTCTGGTTCCACCGCTTTTCAAGTCCGTACAAGCAATCAATACCTGTCCGACAAAGGTCCCATCCCAAAAGTTCGTCAAGCATCAAAACATAAAACTTCCACCAAGAACATCAAGCACGCAGATCGAAGACAAGCTAGATCCTTCGACCGTGATGAAGGTGACTCCTCTGGTGTCGGCCGAGATGGCGTTTGCCGACGACGCCCGCAGCGCACGATGTGCCGGCGGCCAGAGCCATGGGAACAGCGCAGTTGTTAATGTCGCACAGTCCCCATTGGGAGCTGCCGATGCACACAACGCTGCCGGGAGTCGGACAGGTAACAGCACCGCCAGAGCACGAGCCAGAAGAAGTACTGCTGTTGGCAGAGCTGAGGGCTTGGTAGCTTGGAGGAGCCGAGGTTCCAGCATCTGCATTCCCAGAATCGGAGCCTTCGCTTGGGGTGTCATTGGATGGCGAAGTAGCTCCAGTTGGGGCAGCTGGCGCTGGTGCCGCAGTAGGAACAATCTGGAAAGTTGAAGCAGACACTCCGCCATTCACAACGCCCGCGCCACGGAATGGGAACGGTGGCTTGGCCGGATTGGCCGGAGCGCCAGTGGGACTGGTCGATCCGGTACCGTAGCTGGGAACTGTAGCCTGAGTCGAAGCCGGTGCAGCAAATGAGGCAGCAGATGAGGCAGCAGATGAGTGAGCAGGTGGGCCAGCAGGGGAGCCACCAGAACCAGACGAACCAGATGCACCGCATGCTGAACCACTTGGCTTGCCTGGGTTTGCGCTTTGACCAGTCTCGACGGAGTTGCCAGGATCTGGAAATACAACATCGGTGCCTTCGGTAGTTGTGCACTTGTCGGCCGGGACGTTGGCAACGAACATAGATGGGAGACTGTTGAGAACATCGTTGTCGTCGGCGCCGCCAGTGACGGTGATGGGCGCGCAGTTCATGTACATTTCGCGATTGCCGACCTAGGATGCCAAACGGTTAGCTAAATGTCGCGATTACTTCGTAGACCTATGCTCAGAAACTCACCTTATTGAACCAGGTCCATGCCAGAGTGTACTGTCCATTTGGCATTCCCTTGGGAATGGAGAAACCGAAAGTAGCAGCACCCTCGTACTTGGGATCGCCAGAGATGTTGCCAGTGTCGTTCGTTGGGCAGCCGCCGATGATGGAGTGAATGACCTTCCAGTCGCTGTCCTTGGTCGGAGCCTTGTCGAGTGTGACCGAGACCTGGCAGGAGCCGCCTCCGTGGGACGCACCGCCCGTGAATGCCAATGTTTGTGGAACGCCAACAGGCATGTTGTTCATCGTTGTTACGTCGTACACGCCAGAACGCTGCTTGCATGGGAAGTCGGAGCCATCTGGTTCGAGAGGGCTGTTGTTGAGACTGTCCGCGCCATAGGGCACCGGAGACCGGATGACCATGTGGCCATCGACGGAAGAAACGAACAGACCACAAGCAGTGGCTGCCGCGAAGAAAACTTTGGAAAGCATCGTGAAGAGCTGTGGGAAGGAATGTGGTTGCGAGTAGCTGTGGGCCTCGTGGGAGTGCTGTAATCTCGTCTAGACCGGCTAGGCGAAGATACTCTAAGGTGTATATGCGTTCTGGGTTGTCGATGATACTGTAGAACGACTGTGAGTATAATGCCAGGGTATGTAATGCTGGACCCAAATCTAGACCATCATGACATCGTGCAGGAGGCCTGTCTAGCACAGCCTACCCAGATCTGACTCGCGTCTGGAATGGAAAAAGATGTCGCAGCTTACCTGTTGTCTCAAAGAGGCTGTTCGAGATCGTCGAGAAGAAGATCAGCGATAGAGAGTGTATGGGCTCAAGATAGATATCGCAGAGATGTTGTAATGAGTGAACAAGGCACAATGCTCCGGGCACGGCTGTTGGTAAGGAGAGACGACTGCTTCACAGATGTTGATGATACAGGGAAGGAAAGAGATGGACAGGGAGGTGCAGTGCGAGGCTCTTAAGCAAGCCCTTGGCGAGATCTGCATCTTGGTGGTCGGCCTCCTGTCGCAAACGCGGAGCACGGCCTTTGGAACGAATAAGACGAGTCGTCGCGGCTTTCTGCAGCGTGCAGATCCGCTTTCACGATGCCAGTGGCGCACCGCGATGCTTGGGTGTGACAGCCGGATACCGCACGCGAGGGAAAGGATAGGTCGGTATAGGTACAGCCATAGTGCGTTCTGTGACCGAGCGGCCAGGAGGTGCGGTGGAGTTGGTGTGAGACATTGCGGGTCGTTCAGCCACCAGTCGAACTAAGTCGTGAGCACATGGCGGGGCGGAATCTAGGGGCCAGATCCACGCCAAGTTTGGTAGAAAATCGCCCTTGCGAGCTGCGGATTGGCTGGAGAGGGCGTGTCCGATGCATCGTGTCAAAAGCCGTTTAGAACGCAGTCGGCTGTCGTCACGCTCAAGGCGAAACATGGCAGGAATTGTCAAGTCGGCGGTGAGGTGGGAGCAATTGGGCGTGCATCGAGTTCCACCGCGTTTGAGTCTGCAGGTCCAGGACCAACGAAAAGCGTGAGGTCGAAAAGGGACGACTCGCACTAGGATTTAAGGTTGTTAGCGTCTGCGCTAAATCGGCTTCGGGACAGATGCCCTTTTTGCGCCCTCTCCAACCAAGAACATCCCTTCCTACCGTCCAACTCCAGCTGAGACTGAACTCGAAGAGTCACCAAAAGTCGATCGGGTGTTGTGATTCGATCAGCCACGAGGTTCGCGCGTAACGTGTCACGTTGTCGCACCGTGTCTTGTGCCCCAGAAGCACATCCCACGGCAATAGCAGCTTCGAGCTCGTCTGATCGACCTCTGGAGCTTTGGCGAATCCGTTACTGATTCTGTTGCCGTACAGCTTCACTGGCGCGCGACCAAACTAGCAAATGTCTCAGATCAAACCGACGAACCGGTGTAGAGCGCTTAGCAGGAAGTCTACCCGGCATCTGGCACCACCCTCTCGGAATCGACATGGAAAGCCGAGACTCCATACGATGATTCCCCAGCCGGGGTTCCGACATCACGTCTTTTTCCGCCAGCACTGCGAGTATATTGCCAGCACATTGACTCTGTGCCGGCGCGTAAGGGCAAAGCACCATTGCCTTGATCCTAGCAAGGTAACACTTGCTCGCGAGGAACTCGTGCAGCACAGGGAGCGCTGCGACGGGTTCTGCTGCAACTTCCGCAACGAGCCAAGGGCGATTGTTGACCGCTTCAGGGTCTCCATATCCTCCGACCGGTACGGACGTTCGGGAGAGGTTGGGGATCTGCAAGAGGAAAAGCTGTCGTAGAGTAGCCAGACCAGCACAGACGGTTGCGCCGAACTGCTGCGGGAGCTTTATGACGAGACCATAGACGTGACAAACATGGATCTGCATCTTTCTGACGAATATTCTGTGGCTCCGGGACCGGACCTTTTCTTGCGCGGACCGGACTCGAGGTGCATAAGTGCTGGCCAGCCCGTTGGACGCGGACCTCGTCCGCCATGTGCACGTCAATGCCGCGTCGGTTCGCGTTCATCATCGGGCGACGGCCACGTCGCTTCGTTGTTGCTGTGGTGGTCGTTACAGTCGTGGTCGAGATGACAATTCGATTGGTTGGGCGTGTTCAACAGATTTCTCGTTACGAGACTTGGTTGGAGGCGAGACGCGGACAGCGCATGGCACGTTCGGCGAAAAGCCAGTAAGAATCGAAGCGGAGGCTCAAACATGTCACGGGCATCGCTTTTGATATGCTATCGGCGACGATTTGCGGCACAGTCTTGTGTGTAACCGCTGAAGATCGCTGTCGAAGCGCCGGACATTGTTTCAGACTGGTCTTCGGCTACCTGTACTCGTTGAATGCGACTATTCTTGCTTTCAAATAGGGGCCGAAGTCACTACCTCTACCTGCCAGGTTGCTGATCACGCGGTTTTGCACTGGGCTTGAGGCACGTTGCGACCGATATAACGTCGGCATGCCGAACGGCCGATATGTTGCTTCCAAAAGCACTTCCACCTGGACTCTTGGGCAGTTGTCCTATCATTCACTGACTCCTTGCTGTCTTCTGGAGGCCGAACGTGTAATGCAAGCCATTCCTCGACCCTGATTTTCCACGACGAGTTGTAAGATTCACATGCAGTTAGGTTCCTTAGGGTTATACATGTCGTGGGGTCTCACAGACTCCAACAGGTAGCACATCAACTGTCAATTCGGCCGCTGACAAGCCCATCATCTCTCGGAGCAGATACAACGGCATCGATCAAGATACGTAGTACATGTGAGCTTCGTTGTCTTGCCGAAGATGGAACTCCCGTCTCCAAAATGCTGCATTGAATCGTCATATTGACCCCGCTAAAGCAGCTCTTGATTGGACCCGAGTCGAGTCGGCCTCGTGCCTACCTTAATATCACCCTTTCGCAACTTCATCGCGATACAAACGATCTCGCATACACGAGAACGTTCCTCCGATCGCACGCAAATTCCTGACAAGCAGCACCACACGATTTCCGCCGTGCCCACCGCCCTCGCTCCACCGTCGAACAGCTCGCCTACACTTCTTGGCATCTTCCACACCGGTCTTGCTCCCACCGCCACACGAGGAGTCGCGTGGCCAGCACACATCGGAGCAACCCACAGAGCCGACGTTGAATCGACCTCGCTGCGAAATACAACGACAAAACTGCGCCGACGAACTCCACCCATATCCCGCGCTCCTACGCCCGATCGCCCACCATGGACGGCCAGGCCTCTCAGGAGCAGCACATTGACAATGCTGTTCGCAAGATGCAGGAGAAGAAGCAAATCCCAGAAATTGACTTCACGCTCCACACAATGGAGGATGGGACACAAGTGAGCACGCAAGAGCGAGTGTGCAAAGGTACGTTTCATTGGGAACACGGGAGTGTGACAGCTGCGATGGCGCTTGATATCTTGTATCGAGAACATGGCACGAGGTGGGACTGCGAGATGCGCTGATCGCTGACTTACTGCTTAGACGTGCAAGCGCCCGCTTTCAATGTGCCCACCGAAGACCAGATCGTTTCTCCACAGGATCCTTCGAAACCCAATCTTGCGTTCTTGAAGCAGCATTTATACAGAGAAGGTCGCCTCACGGAAGAGCAAGCGTTATGGATCATCAATGGAGGAACGGCGGTGCTGCGCGCAGAGCCAAATTTGCTTGAGATGGATGCGCCAATTACCGTGTGCGGAGACATTCATGGACAGTACTTTGACCTGATGAAGCTGTTCGAGGTTGGTGGTGACCCAGCCGAGACCCGATATCTGTTCTTGGGAGACTACGTGGACCGTGGATACTTCTCGATCGAGTGCGTTCTCTACCTGTGGGCGCTGAAGATGTGGTACCCGAACACTCTCTGGCTCCTGCGCGGCAACCACGAGTGCCGCCACTTGACCGACTACTTCACATTCAAGCTTGAGTGCAAGCACAAGTACAGCGAAAAGGTCTACGAGGCATGCATGGAGTCATTCTGCTCTTTGCCTCTGGCAGCAGTCATGAACAAGCAGTTTTTGTGTATTCACGGTGGTCTCAGCCCTGAATTGCACACTTTGGAGGATATCAAGGCGCTCGACAGATTTAGAGAGCCACCGACTCACGGCCTCATGTGCGACATCCTATGGGCCGATCCACTGGAAGAATTTGGTCAGGAAAAGACTCAGGAATACTTCATCCACAACCACGTCCGAGGATGCTCATATTTCTTCAGCTACCCAGCCGCGTGCGCATTCTTGGAGAAGAACAACCTACTCTCGATCATCCGAGCACACGAGGCGCAAGATGCTGGGTACAGAATGTACAGGAAGACTCGCACCACTGGATTTCCCTCCGTCATGACCATATTCTCTGCACCGAACTACCTGGACGTCTACAACAACAAGGCCGCGGTGCTGAAGTACGAGAACAACGTCATGAACATTCGACAGTTCAATTGCACGCCCCACCCATACTGGCTGCCAAACTTCATGGACGTGTTTACGTGGTCGCTTCCGTTCGTCGGTGAGAAGATCACAGACATGCTCATTGCGATTCTCAACACATGCAGCAAGGAGGAACTTGAGGACGAGACACCGCTTTCGTCTGGTCCATCTTCGCCGCCACTCAACTCGCCGACCAATCAGCTCAACATGGATCCTGACAGTATCGAGTACAAGCGCCGTGCCATCAAGAACAAGATTTTGGCCATTGGCAGATTGTCTCGCGTCTTTCAAGTCTTGCGTGAAGAGTCTGAGCGAGTCACCGAGCTCAAGACGGCTTCTGGAGGAAGACTGCCCGCTGGCACGCTCATGCTCGGCGCGGAGGGTATCAAGCAAGCCATCACATCATTCGAAGATGCTCGCAAGGTCGATCTGCAGAATGAGCGTCTCCCACCAAGCCACGAGGAGGTCCGAAGAAGCGCAGAGCACTCGAGAGATGAGGCTCTCAAGCGCGCTTCGAGAGAAGCCGAGAACGATACGCAGCTCGCAGGTGTGGCGCGGAGAATATCAATGTAAGTGAGAACTTGAGAGCTTTCTCCTCTGTTGCCGGGCAATGGACAGCATGCTAACTTTCTCAGGTCGGCCGGCTCCAAAAATACTCGCAGAAGCTAGTGCGTTGGTGGGAGATCGAGACCTCCTTGAGTCCACGAAGAAAAGACTTGCGCCGCTGCGATCGCTGAAACGAAAGTCGCCGGCACGGTGCCGTCTGAGCTGGAATTGGTTGGCAGCGGAAAGCCTAAGGTGGATTTGGGCATGACATAGCATAGCTGGCGAGCGCTTGTAGATGGACCAGCGTAATGATGAAGCAGGTCAGTCGAGGATAAGCCAAAGGACAGTCAGTCACAAACGCGGCTCTTGCAGCCCTTCAGATCTTCGTCACGCTCCGTTCCATCTCACATGCACGAGCGTAGGTGAGGCAGGGCGCCGTCTAGATCACCAGCAAGCGAGGTATTGGTAGCTCCTTGTCAGCTAACAGTACACACAATGTACTTCCCAGCTGGCGGGCATAGCACGGGGCGAGGGATGGAATTTCTCATCGTGAGCTTCGCAGTATACGCTACAATGGGCTGGTGAACAGATCGTTCTCGCGCGAGAAATGCTGTACAAAGTGCAGAGGGATCTGCGCAACACGGACTCATATTCCAACAACAGCAACATACGCTTATAGCAAATCCCGCTGAATGAACTGATCCCTCAAAGTCTTGCCCAAGCTTGCCGGGCTCCTCTCGACAATGACACCCGCACCCTCAAGAGCCTTGATCTTGCTGTTGGCGTCACCCTTACCACCAGACACAATGGCTCCAGCGTGGCCCATTCTTCGGCCTGGCGGCGCAGAGATACCAGCGATGAAGCTGACCACTGGCTTGCCCTTGCCGTCCTTGCCGCCGTTGTTGTATTGCTTGAGGAAGTCCGCGGCCTCCTCTTCAGCTGAACCACCAATCTCTCCGATCATGATGATGCCGTCGGTGTCCTTGTCTGAGAGGAAGACGCGTAGGCAGTCGATGAAGTTGGTGCCGGAGAAGGGATCACCGCCAATTCCGATGACGAGCGACTGGCCTAGGCCAGCTTGTGTGGTCTGGTTGACAGCTTCGTAGGTGAGGGTTCCGGAGCGAGAGACGATACCGATGCGGCCGCGCTTGTGGATGAAGCCTGGCATGATTCCGATTTTGCATTGACCCTGTTTGAGATTGCATGTCAGCGTACGTTCTCTTGAGTTTGTGCTATGTCTGGCGGAGAGCTGCATATGCGAACGCGCAGAAGGGTAAAGAACGCTTTTCAGAGAAATTAGATGTAATCAAGCCCGCCATTGACGGGTCAGACTCTTCCTATCATGTTTGAATTATAAAGTCTCATCATGAAAGTGGAACGGGTGTGTACGAAGTGAACGATCAAATGCCAACTCACAGGAGCGATGATTCCGGGGCAGTTGGGTCCAACCAGTCTTGTCTTGTTCTGTGTCTTGAGCATATCGGTAATGCGAACCATGTCGTGTTGTGGGATGCCCTCCGTGATGCAGACAACAAGAGGCATCTCTGCCTTCAAGGCATCCTCAATACCAGCTGCAGCAAGCGGCGGTGGGACGAAGATGGCAGATGCATCGGCGCCAGTAGCTTTCCTGGCCTCCTCCACATTGGCGAAAACAGGCTTGCCCAGATGTTCGCTGCCGGCCTTTTTTGGGTTCGTGCCTCCAACGACGTTGGTGCCGTATTCGATGGCTCCGGTCGCGTGGAATGTGCCCTGCTTGCCGGTGAAGCCTTGGAATAGCACCTTTGTGTCCTTCGTTATCCGGAGGTTCATGCCCGTCGCTGCGTAACCAGTGGGCGCACCTGGCGCATCGGAGGGAGCGACGGTGGCATACGGAGCTGCCACGGAGCGGGTGATGCCCTGAGGAGCATTGCGCACGGCGCGCGTGAGCCCCTGGCGGACGGACTGCATGTTGAGCGGGTTGGTGGTGGGAGTGTGGTGTGGATAAAGCTCTCTCAGAAGAAAGCCTCGAAGCTATCGCGCTGGCCGGGAGAAACAGGAAACATCCTTAGCTCCCTTGAGCTCGAGCGGGGAGGCCCGCTCCGGCTGGCATAATTCGACTTCTGAATCACATGTCAATGAAATATTGACGTGGGGTCGCCATCAAAAAAGTGCCAGGTGGTGACCACAACTGACTTGGACATCCTTCACATTGCACTTCTCCGGGACCAGCATCAATCATGGCGACCATGACGGAGACCTACCACGATTCGAAGAGGAGTCGGCTGCCAGCCGCGAAGCTCGCCAAACTCGCGCCCGAAAACGAACGATATATGCGAGCATGTGCCGATGTAGCGAACTGGCTGGTCGAAGACTTTGAGAGGACGCAACAGAGCGGAGAGAAACCCAAGGACGTCAATCTGAATTCGCTGCGGAGTCAAATGGCAAAGAAGCACTTCCTCTCACGGCAACCGCCTTTGACAGACATCATTGCTGCGGTACCCGAACAGCACAAGAAGTACATTCTTCCAAAGTTGATCGCGAAGCCAGTGAGGAGTGCCAGTGGTATCGCGGTCGTAGCTGTGATGTGCAAGCCGCATAGATGTCCACACATCGCATACACAGGCAACATTTGCGTGTACTGTCCGGGCGGACCGGATTCAGACTTCGAATACAGCACACAATCGTACACAGGATACGAGCCGACAAGTATGAGAGCCATTAGAGCTCGATACGATCCTTTCGAACAAGCTCGGGGAAGAGTAGATCAGATCCGCAACATGGGACACAGTGTGGACAAGGTGGAGTACATTATCATGGGAGGGACATTCATGTCCTTGTCTCCCAAGTATCGTGAGGAGTTTATCTCTCAACTACACAACGCTCTATCTGGTTACCAAACGAATGATGTGGACGAAGCTGTCATGGCGGGCGAGCAAAGTACAACGAAATGTATTGGAATCACAATCGAGACACGACCGGACTACTGTCTACCGCCACACCTCACAGACATGCTTCGCTATGGCTGTACACGTTTGGAAGTCGGTGTTCAGTCGCTTTACGAGGATGTCGCTCGGGACACGAATCGAGGACACACCGTGAAGGCCGTCTGTGAGACGTTCTGTCAGGCAAAGGACGCTGGATTCAAGGTCGTATCACACATGATGCCAGATCTTCCCAATGTCGGCCTCGAACGCGACCTTTTCCAGTTCCAAGAGTACTTCGCCAACCCAGCTTTCCGTACTGACGGTCTGAAGATCTACCCAACACTGGTAATTCGAGGCACAGGACTGTATGAGCTGTGGCGAACAGGCCGATACAAGAACTACACACCCAACGTGCTCATCGATATTGTGGCACGCATTCTGGCACTCATTCCACCTTGGACGAGAATTTACCGTGTACAGCGTGACATTCCAATGCCGCTGGTCACATCAGGAGTCGAGAACGGCAATCTGCGAGAACTGGCGCTGGCTAGAATGAAGGACTTCGGTACCACATGCCGTGACGTACGGACTCGTGAAGTAGGCATCAACGAAGTGAAGCACAAGATTCGGCCGAATCAGGTCGAACTCGTACGGAGGGACTACGTTGCGAATGGAGGCTGGGAAACCTTCCTGGCGTACGAGGATCCAAAGCAGGACATACTGATTGCGCTACTGCGGTTGCGAAAGTGCAGCGAGAAGTACACATATCGGGAGGAGCTGATCGGCCAGCCATCGAGTCTGGTCCGCGAACTTCACGTCTATGGCTCTGCTGTGCCGATCCACGAGCGCGTAAAGGGCAAGTCGCAGCATCAAGGCTACGGCACTTTGCTCATGGAGGAGGCTGCGCGTATCGCGAGAGACGAGCATGGATCGAAGAAGATTTCAGTCATCTCGGGCGTTGGCGTGCGAGGTTACTACAAGCGTTTGGGCTATTGGCTCGACGGACCATACATGAGCAAATGGCTGGATGCTGATGCGGAGGACAGCGACGACGATTGAGCAATGGCGACTGTAGAAGGAGCCGGAAATGCGGGCCCTACAGCGGCGAGAACTGCGTCAATGGGCTGAAGCTTTGATGGACAATATTGAAGATCATCGTTGCCATTTCGTCGAAGGTCTGGGTATCATACTCGCTGCGTCTATCTATGGCGCATCCCTCTGCAAAAAGATCTCTATCAATGCAGCCTTTCGCTTTTGGAGAGCCGTCTTGGCCTTATCGCCTCCAAGCGCGTCGACTCTTACGACGGCGTCCGCGAATACCTTGGCCAATGCTGGACTGGCCAGCTCCTTTGGTGGCGCCTGTGCCGCGCGACCGAGTGTCGCCATGCGCTTCAAGGTCCCTCCTGCTTTGCTCGCAGGACTAGGCGATGTCAGGTCCTTTTCCGGACTGTTCGAGATCCTTTCTTGCATCATCCTCTCTAGCATGGACGTGATAAGGATGAAGGAGATGTTGTGGCTCGGACTCCGAGACAGAATCTCCTGAATTGCTGTTCGCTGGTCGTCGTTGGTTGGCTTCTTCTTCGACTTGTCAATCTCAGCGAGGTAGGCTTCAATGTCGGACCAGAGAGCTGCGGTCACGATGCCATCTGTCATACTTCTCAGAAAGATAAGCAGAAAGCTGGACAGGACGTATAGCTTTTGAATGCGCGGCAAGTCCACAGGTAGACTCTCTTCGATGGGCGTATCGTCGTCCACAGCATTGCAAGCCTCACTCAGAGCCTCGGTCCAGTGAGAAGTGGTACGCTCGGTCCAGCACTCTTCGTCAAACGGCCACGCGGGATGCTCATCCCACGGGGCCTTTATGACAGCCGGCGCGGTATCAAGAGAGCTTCGGGAGTCACCGTCCTGCTGCGTCATAGCCCAGATGGCCACAACGCGGACGCCCAACTCTTCTATCGCCTCCGTCAGCCGGAACAGTTCGCGCGGAGCAGAGAAACGTACAGGTTCTTCTTCATCACTGTGCCGCGAAGAAGGCGAAGTGGCACCATGTGCGTTCTTGCTGCCCGTTGTCGAGTCTGCGCTTCCGTCGTCCGAGCCGCCTCCACGCGAGAAGGCGCTGGCGGCGTTGATCACTGCTTTGGCGGCCTTCCCCTTGTCGGCGGGCTTTTGGCCTTGCAGTCTGCGGATGCCGCCTTCGGGAATGCGAACTAGCTTGTCAATGTGTCTGCCCAGAGTACTGTCAAGCCATTTAGCTCGTAATGGAATGAAGTGGTCTCGGCCATTCTCCACCCGTAAAACAAGAATCTCCTCCAATCCGTCTTTCTTCTCGTTCAAAGTTCGTACGTCGTCAATGCTCATTATGCGTAAATCCAAGTCCACGGCGCACGTCTCGCCTGGTTCGAGTGTGACCGGTTCTGAAGTAGTGGACGAGCTGGGAACATCGTAATCGTTGATCTTCAGGCCCAGCCACTTCGGCGCAATGCCTGGCAAATCGTTGACCGCGACCGGTCGCTCGATGAAGGAGAAACTCGCGGGCACTCGACTGGTGTTCGCGATAGTCAGGGATCGATGCTTGCTTTGTGCCCATCTGATCTCGCCGAACCAGACTCCCTCAAACTTCTCATCGTACCCGTCGCTCTCAGAAATCGAGGGAGTCTTGTTGTGCTCGTCAACGACGACAGTGACATTTGGCCGGCCCTCATTTTCAGCCTTGTCGAGCTCTTTTGCTGCCTCGGCATGGACTTTCGCTTTGAGCTCCGGCACTACCGCGTCGTACTTCAGCATGAAACTTGCGTCCAGGGGTTTGTGGTCGCTGGAGAGTACACGTTGGTGCGCAGTGTAGTATTCCTGCTCGATCTCGTCCTCGAATCCTTCTTTCGTAATGACTACGCCTTCATCGACATCGTCATATTCATCGTACTCGTCCGCGAGCTCTGCACCATCCGTGTCTGGATCATAGTCGTAAAGTAGATCATCGTCGTTTGCAGCTTCCGCGATCCCGCTCGCATGCAGCTCGGCGTCCTTCTTTCGTGCGTTGGCCTCCTCGCGAATCTTCGCCTCCCAAGCCACCTTGTCTCTGCGAGTGCGATACAGGATGCGGTCGCACCAGGATGGCGCCCGCTTTTTCTCACTAGAGTCGAAGACGCCAACACTTCCAGGATCGTACTTGTAAGTTGGCAAGAACGTGATTGGACCTTCTCGCCAGCCATCATGGAATGCCTTTCGAGACTTCATCTGTTGGTGAAGCTCATCATGTGGGAGAAGAGACGACAGGGTAGTCTGCAGAGAAGTCGGATCTGAACTTGCATCGATCTCGGCCTCGAGTGCCGTGGTAGCCTTGGTGCTCTCCGTTTGGCCGCTTTCGAAGCTTCGACGGATGTCCATGCTTGATCTGGCTGAGGTATTGGACGATCCTGGCGCCTCTAACGTCTGACCAGCCATTCGCTTGCTGACTGATTCTGCAGCGTTCTGCAGCTCATTCTCAACCTTGCGAGCAGATTTCTGGCTGAGATCGTACTCGTTTCTCGTGTGCAGCATGAGAAGTCGACGGACATCATCGCCGGGGATACCTTCCAGACGGTAATTGAGGTCTCCACACCAGAAAGCGAAGTCTTCATCGCCAATCTGTTCGCCGGTGGTCTGAGCAAGATCCATAGCATCCTTGATCGGTTCGAAGCGAGTGCGGCTGACGATTTGAGAGGCGTCCCAGTTGCGCCGCTCCAGAGATGCCTTGTCTGCTCCAGCTGCAAGATGACAGTTGACGAAAACCAATCGCGTAGTCTCCCCAAGCACAATCCTCGCAGTGACAGCTCCCTTGTTGCCCATGTAGCCCATGACGCCCGTCCCAACGCTTGTGGTGCTGACAGACTTGACATCCTTCGCTACGTCCGGGGCAGCATACACCAGAAGCAGCAGTCCGATGAGTTGCTGCTCTGCAACCAATTGGTATCCTGCTGGTAGCGCCGCATTCATTGCTTCCTTGAACTTGTTGGCAGCAGCAGGATCCGTAGACGGCCTCAAAGCTTCTGCAACAGAAGTGATGTCCACCAACTCCTGCAAGCTCAGAACGTAAAGACCCACATCATCGCCCTTTGGCAAGATGCCCGTGTCGCCAGTAGGTAGGGTTTCATGTTTCCTCTCATACCTCGCCTCTTGCAGATTCACGCTCTCGACATTGTCAGTCTTCGAAGACTCGTCGATCCTCAGACCAGTCAAGCCTTCAGCCAGGCCCTTCCCTCCGACGAACCATCCTCCAACGTCCTTTTCTGTGCCTTTGAATGAAGCCACATTCCAAGTTCCGACCTTGATCCGCACGTGCTTCGGTCGAACGTATTCGGCTCTTCTCGAATACACTAGTTGTGACAAGCTTCGGTACGTGACCTCTTCCTCTTCTTCCTCGTCGTCGCTCTGATCGTGGCTCCGCGAAGTCGATGGCGTCCTTGTTGGAGGTGGGAACGAGCCAGGCACATCTTGCATCAGACTGCTCGAGGTCGAGACACTCGTCGGTCGAGATCGTCCAGCGGCCATGCTGACAGGCGAACTCAAAGACGAGTCGAATCGTTGTTTTCGTTATGAATGTATATCCATGGCAGTATCATACTTCAGATCCCGGAGCTTTGGTTCGGGAGGATCTCCAAGGTTAAGAGCAACCGAAGAATCCAAAAGTTGGTCTTGATCTCACTGGCAATTTGGGGGCGTGTGCCTTGCTGGTCATTGCCGCAGTCTGACGCAACGGCTGAAGTGGAGCAGGACCCTGGAGGTGAGCTTCGATCTTCATGTGATGAGAGAGAGAGAGCTCACGTCGCTTCTAATGTCGCATTGCATATTGTACCTCCACTTTTCTTCATGAATAACGTGAACATTGCTCAGAACACTATCGACTGTGAAGGTTACATCTGGACATGACCATCATAGGCACGCGACATGCCTCCGAAGCGAAAGACCGCGCGCAATGCGCAACATCAACCACAACCCACCGTAGCCATACAATCTGACTATGAGACCGATACCGCAAACTACACGGACAGCCAGTCGATGGCTATAGTCCCACCGCCGCCCGTACGATCAAACGCTGAGCTCAACCTGCTTGTCTTGCGACGCTGGTGTCCAGAGATCGAGGGCATTATCGCAGTCGCGCCTTTCGCTGTGCTATACATCTTCTCGCCGGAGACGCAAGGATGGGAGAAGTGCGAGACACAAGGATCGCTTTTCGTTTGTCAACTCGGTGGAGAACTATATCCGCGATACAGGGTGGTCATCTTGAACAGGAAGAATCCGGAGAACTTTCAATTGGACATCGTCAGCACCGAGAACATTGAGATCACAGAGGAGTACGTTATTGTGCAAATCGTTGGAGATGATGGGACACCACACATCTATGGTATCTGGATCTTCTCGGATGGAGACAGTGTTCCAGACACAAGGGAGGTCATAGCAAAGACAATCATGGATTGTGCTATGAGAGCAGAGCAGGATGCACTGGACGCGGAGAATCAACAAGAGCAGGATGGCCACTTTGAGTCGTATACCGAGCCAGAAGTGATCCCGGAACCTACGGCGCCTCGTCAGCAGCTCGCCGGCCAGCAAATAGATCTTGCTACGCTGTTTGCGAAGCCGCCGATGCAGCCTGGAGGTCAGATCCAACCACTGCTCCAGCCGCATGGTGTCAGTGGTCCTCAACATACATACGAGTACGCGCAGAGCCAACAATTTGGTGCACCGGAGAACTTTCAGATACACCAAACGGCCCACCAAGCAGCTGCTCCTCCGTCCCAACAGAACGCACTGCTGGACCTGTTCAAGAATGCAAAGAGAGGATGAAATGCTTGGCCATGCCATGGTCTTTGACCAGTGACTACAGTCGTGATTGGCCACCACGCCCTCATGAAGCCGATCGGCCTGAGTCGGACCCACGAATCGTCTTTGGGACGTGCCAGCCACCGGCCGCTCGCGAACAGACCTTCGCAAACAATACTCGGCTTTTCATACCCGACTTGGCCGCGGCCGATACGTCTTTCCAAAAAGACATACTGCAGTCACTTCCTTAACATACAGGACTGCTAGAATCGGAAGAGTCGTGCGATCTTGACGCGATGTTTTGAGCAACGCCGTGTCCATAGTCGATGGAGCGTACTACAAGCGTGGACTGAAATTGTTCCGCAAGTGAGCATCTGGAGGACCTATCTGCCTTCCGCAGGGCGGGCAGCATTAGAGGCTGCCTAAGTGAAACGATGTCACGTGCTCTTGCGGCAATTTGGCACTTTAGATAAAGCGGCCCCGCTTTCTTTGTCCTCGCGTCTCAGCGCGTCGGCCCATGCAACTTCTTCCCATCGCTCACTTCCATATATCATATCGGTGACTTCCTCCCCAAGATCACATGTATTGGTCAGAAGCGCGGTCATTGGAGTCAACACCCTCCATCATGACTGCGCAATTCATTATTCGACAAACATTCTATTCGGCTACTCTGCGCCCATATTGCTTTTGAAGAATATGCCTTTCCCATTCTCCGAGATATGCACTCTGCTACAACGACTCGAGGACGTCGAACTCCATTATCCGGCATTCCTCCCGCCTCAAAAGGTCGTCAGGAATCGGGAGCTCGTTGAGAGCTGGTTCAAGTCGCATCGAAGGCACATCAATGAGCTTGATGTTCATGGATCGACAGCACTGCTTTCCGCGCTTCTGCCAGAAAGACGGACCGACCGAGTCTATGGCATTCAGGAGCAGTCTCTGTGTCGCATACTTGGCCGAGCCTTGGGTCTGGGCGCAAGCCGAAGACCTGATCTAGAAGCCTACAAACGATCTGGATCCGGTGATCTGGCCGAATGCCTCGAAAGAGTCCTCAAAGCTGGAGGGCAAGAGGCAACGAGAGGAAATGCCGCAGTCACTCTTGAAGAGGTCGATGATATGCTACAGCTCCTAGCCGGACATTGCCGATTTTCCGATCCTTCCATCCCGCGACTGCCGCCAGGTTCATCAGAAGCTCGTGATGCGACTCTGGTATACATCTTGAAACGCGTCGGACCTCAGGAAGGAAAATGGCTTTGTCGGCTGATCCTCAAGAACTTCAAACCGCTCTGCATCGATGAGGCGTTGATCCTGAAGAACTTCCACTTCCTCTTGCCCGACTTGCTGCGATTTCAGAGAGACTTCGAGGCCGCGGTATCTCTTCTGAAAGGCGAATTGGCCGAGTATCACAGCAATCCTGATCCTCGATCTCAACGGCTTCTACGAGAAGCTGCAAGCTCAAAGATCCGTCCAAGAGTTGGCACCAAGGTCGGCAGACCTACTTTCCACAAGGCCCGAGGAATTGACTACTGCCTCGACACAATGCTGAAGGGAAAGAAGTGGAATGTGGAGCGCAAGTACGATGGAGAGTACTGCGAGGTACACATTGATCTTTCTAGATCATCTGTGCCTGCCGAGTGTATCCAGATATTCTCCAAGAGTGGGAAGGATTCGACCATGGACCGCAGCCTCATCCATCGGACTTTGGTCGACTCTCTCCGCCTAGGAAGACCTGATTGCAAATTTAAGAAGCAGCTCATAATCCTTGGAGAGCTTGTGGTCTACTCCGATAAGGAGCATCGTGTGCTTCCTTTCGAGACCATTAGGAAATATGTCACGCGCTCTGGAGTTCCCCTCGGCACAGAGAAGGATTCTCAGAGACACGCCCATGAACATCTTGCCATAGTCTTCTTTGACCTTCTCCTCTTGGATGACGAGATTGTGATGAACAAGCCTGTGGACGAGCGTCGAATCTGGCTGCGCGAAACCTACCAAAAGATTCCGGGTCGAGTCATGGCTGCAGAGTGGAAAGTGGTCATCTTCGATGGG
This sequence comes from Zymoseptoria pseudotritici STIR04_4.3.1, assembly GCA_000223685.2. Classification (NCBI taxonomy): domain Eukaryota; kingdom Fungi; phylum Ascomycota; class Dothideomycetes; order Mycosphaerellales; family Mycosphaerellaceae; genus Zymoseptoria; species Zymoseptoria pseudotritici. The sequence continues at coordinate 19,438 of AFIR01000026.1, forward strand.
TCTTCGAAGGCCAAGAAGTCGTTGATGCAACAATTTGGAATGTCAATTGCTCATCGCTGCGAAGGCCTGATTCTCAAGCCTTGCGAGGTTCCCTACTTCTCTCTGGACGGCAGCAATGACGATTACAAGAAGAGTTTCATCAAGGTCAAGAAGGACTACATCACGGGCTTGGGAGACGAAGAAGACTTTGCTGTCATCGGTGCGAGCTACCATGCAGCGCAACAGCCTGTCAATGCCAGCAAGCTCATCAAGTGGAATACGTTCCATCTCGGCTGCTTGATGAACAAGGAAGATGTTCAACGACTTGACGCGAAGCCTATCTTCAAACACGTCGGCACCGTTGACCAAGAGCATTGCATCCCAAAGGCTGTGCTTGAAACGGCAAATATTCTGGGACGGCTCTCGGAGCAACCGTACACATCGACTCAATCATCCAGGAAGTTCGATGTGGTTTCGGCATCCACAGTAAAGATGTCGGTGGTCTTCGAAAAGCCCCTCGTTTTCGAAGTCCTCGGCTCTGGCTTCGTGAAGCCTTCGAATTGCGAGTTCCTGATGCTTCGCCATCCGAGAGTCAAGAAGCTACACGAAGATCGTACTTGGCTGGACTGTGTCACATTCCAAGAACTGCAGCAACATGGTAAGGCTGCACGAGCAGCACCAGACTCTGAATCTCAAGAGACAGCGCGCTGGCTAGACAAGCTCGAGGCTTCTTGCAAGAGGAAGGTCGAACGACAAAGCACGATTTCACCTAGGCGGCGGACCGCGACGGTGACGCCACGACGTTCACCGGTCGATGCTTCGACACCTGCAACCAGTCCTCCGGAGCCGGCTGCTGTCCAAGCGTGTGCCTCACGAGCTACTAGAGACATGGCGTCTTCTCCAAAGCCTCCAAGCTCGCCGCTTGATCACGCCACTCGTGTCAGCCCTACGAGACCCTCACTCGGTAAAAGGCGTAGCGAAGATGAGCATGAAGCCCGCCGACCCGTTGCGAAGAGGCAGCGCACACTTTCCGAGCTTGCACCGCGCGGCCAAGGATCTAAGACGTCGCAGGCTCCGCTCGCCGAGATCACGGTGAACACTAAGGTACCATCAGATCCACCGGCACCCGCACAGTCAGATCGCGGCTCTGAGGCGTTTGCCAACCTCACGCGCAAAATAATGTCTTGGGTGCGACCAAGTCGCAAGCTCGGTCACGATGCCAACATCGTGTCCAGGGCGACTTGTGAGTCGAGCACATGTGCCTTTTACAACGCGGTCATCGTGCTGGCACCTTGCATTGCGCACACTCCATACATAACAGAAGACCTGCTGGCTTGTCACGGCGCCACGGTCGCCAGAGACATCAAGCACTGGGATCGGGACTCTTTCGCGCACCCACGACTTACAGAGACTGTCTCGGAAAGCCAGTCATACCCTGGGATGCGTAAGGTTGTATTGGTGGAAGGCAAACGAGTCGAGCAAGTCCGTGCATTGGTCAAACAGATTCGGAGATTGAACAGTGGGCAATTCAGGGAGCGAGTGGAGGTCTACGACTGGAGAGTCTTGGAAGATTGCTTGGATCATGGGAAAGGCGCAGGCGTGTTGAAGCGGCATTTTATTGGTGCGACTTTATTTGATGATACCCAGAAACGCGTGCTATTCGTTGGTGAGGGCGATTACTTGGATAGTTGAGGGTGGCTGGGCACATATTGCATAACGGAAAGCTCAGATTGGATGACATCTATATACTCGCCATCGATACATCAGGACCGCAGCGGAACCTCATCGTACGCCTGCCCTGCTAAGTCGCCCAGGCTGGTAAGAGACCAGCATCGCCGTTATCGGCGTCTTCGACATGATCAAGATGCGTACAGTAGCAGCCTCCCGTGTCAATCGTGCTTTCGCATAAACACGAACAGCTTTCGACGTGCTCGTCGTCCCAACGTTGCTGGATTCGCTCAAGCTCCAGGCCGATGCTCGGCCAACAGCACAAGTCCACTCCACTCATTGAAGGCGGCAGATATCCAGGGTAGAAAATGTCGATTGGTGGTGAAGCAGACCTTTGCGGCAGGCTGCCATGCAGTAGTTCAGCCTCGCGTTCGGCTTGGGCTCTGGCAACGTCGGCTTGGTGGATTGCGAGTCTGAGCGATGCGAGATTTTGTGCAGCTTGATCGCTCGCTGTCAACTGCAAGTCTGGAGGGTATGCGTTGGCTGGGTCTGTCGTTGCGTCCGTCCATCGGAGCTCTTGAGAGAAGTCATCGAGAGTCATGTGGGTGAGATCTGGCAATCCGGCCGGCATGTTGCTCATGGCGGCGATCAGAAGTTGGTCTAGTAGATCTGGACGGACTAAGGCCGATTTGGATGTTCGTGGAATGAGCTCGGAGGAACAGAGGATGGAGGAAGCAAATCTAAAGTGGCATTGATGGGTTATCAACGAGTTTCGAAGGACCATTCCATGATGCGACCCAGAAGCGCTCTATGCAATGGCGGTTCTCGCGATCTGCTGACACTGTGAATAATGTTGCCCAGCAGGACGCCGTGTAGCTGATTTGAGCGTGTTGGAGCGGAGATGTAGCAAGGCAGTGCTTTGTCGTCCTTGTTGGACCGATAGTCATCGACAGACATGCGTTGGCGATCGTGGGGATCATCAGAGCCTCAGCGCCTTGTGGGTGTTGACAAACGACCTTGCTTGCATCAAGATGCGATCTCCGGATATCGAACGATTTGACAGCTCTTAGCAGATTGCATCTTGATGCAAGAGCGCAAAGCATAATCAGGACACTACAAAATGTCACTTGCACCGTCAGAATATTTCCGTCAACCAGACCATCCAACGCCGTTCAGTCCAGCATCATGAACAACCACACTTGCGAATTCAATCCAGGCGCCTGGTGTGACCAATGTGCATTCGAGGAAATTCAGCGCCTCCAAGGATCTCGACGCTTTCGCCGCCCTATGCGTCTCAGCAATGCACCCATCTTCCCCGAGCTCAGCTCAGCGAACGAGCCGCCATATGTCATGCCGGACGAGACCGCGAGAGTGATGTTGCGCGTGATCGACGGAGTGATCGACGACGCTGAGTTCCCATGGGACGTGGATCGTAATACGACGGTCGCCAACCTCCAGCAGATGATACGCCTGATCTACAACCTGCATGTAAACGTCTCTCTGGAGTTCAACATGTGGCCGTCCGGGCATCAATGGCGATTGCCTCTCGAGCCTCACTCCAGGATAATGGAATCTATTGAACGCACAACAGTGCCGGAGAGGAGGGGGAGGCGTGTCGTCAATAGACCTGTGTTGGTGGCGCAAGCCGTGTCGGAGAGGGAAGTCCATAGTTCGGAATAGAAGACTGTGTAGGCATGGCCATTGGAAGAAGACATGAAGACCGTTGCCCACCAGTGCTTTACGGTAGGGATCAGTCAATTCTGTCTTCAATCAATGTCTCAGCCCTCTTCCTCCTCGTCCTTGACTTCCGCGCCTCCGTCTTCTCCAAGATCCATAGCATCTTCCATGTCGTCATCGTTGTCGCCAGCCTTCTCCTCCTTGACCTTGCCATCGTCCTCTCCAGTCGGGAAATGCAGATGCTTCCAGTCTTCGATCTCCTCAATCACGCTCCGTAGTCGGTCTCTTACGCTTTCCACGGCGTATGTCCCGAGTAGTAGTCTCAACGGCGGAAACCTGCAATGACCTAGTTGCCAGACCAATTCTGCAGACTTGACAGCACTTGTCGGCTGCCGATCTGATAGCCATTGGACAATCCTTCTCGCATGATTCGCTGGTGCGGTCGGAGTATTATATGGTGCTGAAGGAGTCTTGACGAGAAAGTGTCCATATTTCTTGATCTTGACGCTGTTCCCGTTAGTGAGTCCGCCATCAGAAGCTTTGTCGTCCAACCCGGTAGGTTCGTCCAGACGCATGTGGCCGGGTTCAACAAGTGTCGCTTTGATGCCAAACGCATCGATCTCATACAGCATACTCTCGATCAAGCCTTCCGTGGCATACTTGGTCGCGCAGTAGGGCCCAAGACCGGGGACTCCAAGCGCACCGGAGGTTGAGGAGAAGATAATATATCGCCCGGCGTTCTCATCCGGTTTGCGCTTCGCCGCTTGCTCTCTTAAATGCGGAAGCGATAGCTGAAGAATGTTGAGAGTGCCCATGAAGTTCGTCTCGAATTGAGAGCGTAGGTCTGAATCGTCCTGGTCCTCGCATGCTCCTATGACTCCATATCCTGTGCAGCTGTATCCGACATCAACATTGAACGATGTCTCCCAAAGCCAGATTGCACACTCACTTCACAATTATATCAATCTTACCCCACCGCTTTATACTTTGCTGTATTACGTCCTCGACTGTGTTCCGTACTCTCACATCGCACAAAAGACCCAGACATCGTTTATGCCAGCCTTGCATCTGCTCCACGCTGTTCTCCATCGTCCTACCCACTGCTGTCACATTGTCGCCATGGCTCAGAGCAGCCTTGACGAGCGATCGACCAATATGGCCCGTAGCACCGAATATCAGCCACGTCTTTTGCACAGGTGGGTTCGCATCGCCGGGAGGATCTGTTGTCGACGGCAGCCGCAGTTTGGGATTGTTCTCGAGTACTAAGCGGCGTGAGTCGGACATGGACAATCAAGGAACCATTCTGGCCTTGACGTACGTGTGGTCGTCCTTGCTACATCTTCTCCAAGGTCCATGGCGGTCAATTGCCAAACATGCTAGGGTGGATGTCGCAATTGCTTGCACTTTGAGAGGCTGACGTCGAGGTCTAGAGCGACCCTGCTTCGTGCCTGCAGCGGTCGGGTGGGGCGATTGAATGCGATCTGGGGAATCGCTCGACACCACGGCATTTCTCTGCAGTCGAGGACCTCTCAAGATGTTGCGAGTACAATATGTTTATCCCATGCAAGCCTGCGCGGAATGTTCTCAAAGCGAAATGCTGTTGTAAAGGAGCAACCAAACCGGAACACAAAAGAAGCGACATCAGCGGGAGCCCATTTGATTCAATGCTCATCATGTCCACACGTCATTTGATGGATGCGAAGTGTAAATTCAAGCCTCGTTTTAGGCGGACCTTGAAGCAGAAGCAATAACTATACCTTTCGCATCCTCCATCCTCCTCGGCCTTTGTTCATTTCCCCCCTTCAGCAGCGCTGGGAGCTGCTTGATTGTCATGTCCAAGGCGAAACAACAAGCCTATCAAGGTAACGCGAGTCTGTGCGAGACGTTCATCCCCAAGCTAACATTCGTAAGGCAATCCGTACCCTGCTCCATCTTCTGGATCCTTTGCCTGGGGCTTTCTACTCGGCCAACTCACCCTCGCCCTCATCCTCTTCATCTTCATCAAGTTCTTCATCTTCGGCGACGCGCCCTCCGCAGACGAACGAGCCTCCGCCCGTGCCGCTGCACGCCGCCAACGAACCCTTTCGCATACTCGCCAACGTACTCTTTCGACAGCACTCCGACCTCGACCAAGCCTCGCCGCTTCCGTCCTGAAACCTCGTACCGATGGCGGTCTGACTGTACAGAAGATTCTGGAGAAGACATATTACAATGTCTACGGACACCAGCCGGAAAGCTTGGATTGGTTCAACGTGTTGATCGCACAGACGATTGCACAACTTCGAGCTGATGCATTGGAGGATGAAGCTGTGCTGAGTAGTCTGACAGCGGTGCTGAACGGGCCTGGGAAGCCCAGCTTTGTGGACGAGATCCGGGTCACGGAGATCAGTCTTGGAGATGAGTTTCCTATCTTCAGCAACTGTCGGGTCATACCCGTGGACGAGAATGGCACACCATTGAAGGAATTGACGGGACAAAGAGGGGAACGGCTACAGGCAAGGATGGACGTTGATCTGTCGGATGTGGTGACGCTAGGAATCGAGACGAAGTTGGTGCTGAATTACCCCAAGCCTTTCGTCATGGTACTGCCGGTAGCGCTGGCCGTGAGCGTGGTGAGGTTCTCAGGAACATTGAGCTTGAGCTTCTCGCCGAGCTCAGAAGACTCATATCCTGGGACAGCAGAAGGGCCGGGAAATGCTGCACCTACAGGACAACCGAAAACTACAGAGGGCCATCCCCTCAATCCCACAGGACAAAATCCAACCACTTTGACCTTCACGTTCCTTGACGACTACCGGCTGGACTTGAGCGTTCACTCACTTATTGGAAGTCGAAGTCGACTTCAAGATGTGCCAAAGATCGCTCAACTGGTGGAAGGCAGAATACATCAGTGGTTCGACGAACGATGTGTAGAACCGCGCTTCCAGCAAATCGTCTTACCATCGCTGTGGCCGAGGAAGAAGAACACACGCGGCGGTGGGGACGATGAGACGGTGGTCGATGATGGGCCAGGCTCGAGTCAAATGGATGGCAGTTCCAAGTCTCCCGTTCCTAAGCCGATACATGTTATGAAGAATGAGAGAACGCCGAGCAAGCCTCCAGCAGGCCCATCCGATGCAACCAATGCGCAATTCAAAACTTCGTCTGAGACTACCGCCGAGCAGAGAACGCGAGACTGGGCGGCGCAGCATGCTGGGAATACCAAGGCTGGTCCGGCGAAGAGGAAAGAGGAGATGACTGAGCTCGAGGCAGCTGGAGAGGCAATGCGAGAGGCGGATGATCGGGCAAGGAGGAAAGAGCAGAGTCGGCTGCGAGCCGCTGAGAGCAGTGGGAGAGATGGAGGCAGTCTCCGAATGAGGACGATTCGAGAGGCGAGCCATGAACATGCCTCGCCAGGAATCAAGGCAGGCTCATGATGGGAGTGATTTGTGTTCTTCATGTCGATTAGCGAGGCGTTGGCGGCTATGCATATGTTTGTTGTCGAGTAAGAATAAACAGCTCGAGCGAGTACAGTCAATGCACGTCGGCTCACTCAAAGGGATGGTGATATTGCACATGTGATATACAGCGACATGTTCTTTCACAGGGCCACGAGATACCAGCGGTCATCGTTCCTGCCTCAGGTGTCGAAGAAGCTCTCGGAGCTAGCTCGCTTGGCACCAAAAATCGAGATGGCCGAAGATTTTCAAGAAGCTCTCCACTTGACGACCTCGAACCCCAAGCAACGACACACCTTGTTCGCAGCAACAACACCAAACCGCTCTCCTCTCTCTCCGATCTGATATCGCATTCTCATATGCGATAGACTACCCGCGGGGTTTCATTCAACATCGGTAGTGGAAGCGGAAGAGAAAAGACAGTCCCAATGGCGCTCGTCAAGAAGCAGGCCGCGTCCGATGAGGACAATCAGATCATCAAACCCGAGCAAATCTCACCCAGCATCAACACAAGCGACTGGCCGCTGCTGCTGAAGAACTGGGATCAGCGTGAGTTGTTCTGCGCGGCATGACATCCCGTGTCACATGCATTGACAATTCTCGTTCTAGTCCTCGTTCGCACTGGCCACTTCACACCTATCCCCGCCGGATGCACACCTCTTCGCCGCGATCTGAAATCGTACATCTCGTCCGGTGTCATCAACCTCGACAAACCCTCCAACCCATCCTCACACGAAGTCGTCGCATGGCTGAAGCGAATTCTCCGAGTCGAGCGCACCGGTCACTCCGGCACGCTCGATCCCAAGGTCACGGGATGCTTGATCGTTTGCATCGATCGCGCGACCAGACTGGTGAAGAGCCAGCAGGGAGCCGGAAAGGAGTACGTCTGCGTGCTGCGGTTACACGATAAGTTGCCCGGCGGAGAAGCACAGCTCGCACGTGCTTTGGAGACACTTACTGGTGCGCTCTTCCAGCGCCCTCCACTCATCTCGGCTGTCAAGCGTCAACTCCGCATCCGAACGATCCACGAGAGCAAGCTGCTCCAATTCGACAATGACCGCCAATTGGCCGTCTTCTGGGTGTCTTGCGAAGCTGGTACGTACATTCGAACGCTGTGTGTGCACTTGGGTCTTTTGTTGGGGGTTGGGGGACATATGCAGGAGCTTCGCCGTGTGCGATCGGGGGCGATGGATGAGAAGGAGGGCATGGTGACGCTTCACGACTGCCTCGACGCGCAGTGGCTGTACGACAACCAGCGCGACGAGTCCTACTTACGCACAGTCATCAAGCCGCTTGAGACGCTGCTCACCACATACAAGCGCATCGTCGTCAAGGACAGCGCCGTCAACGCCGTGTGCTACGGCGCCAAACTCATGATCCCAGGTCTTCTCCGCTACGAGTCCGGCATCGAGGTCCACGAGGAGGTCGTCCTGATCACCACCAAGGGCGAGGCCATTGCCCTTGCCATCGCACAAATGAGCACCGTCGAGCTCTCATCATGCGACCACGGCGTCGTCGCCAAGGTCAAGCGTTGCATCATGGAGCGCGACCTCTACCCCCGACGCTGGGGCATGGGTCCCGTCGCGACGGAGAAGAAGAAGATGAAGGAGAGTGGCAAGCTCGACAAATACGGTCGATCCAACGAAGCGACACCCGCAGCGTGGAAGCAGGAGTACAAGGACTTCAACGATCCCGAGGGCGTCAACGGCGCGGCCGCGAGAAAGGAGTGGTCTGAGAAGCAGGCTGACGAGGGCGCAGCGGTCAAGGAGGGTATCCCAGGCAAGGGCAGGGACACCACCACCAAGGAGGACGTCGAGATGGCGGAGCCCGTGGCACCGATCGAGGACGGTAGCAAGGAGAAGAAGAAGCGCAAGCATGACGGCGAGACACCTGAGGAGAAGGCGGAGCGGAAAGCAAAGAAGGCTGCCAAGAAGTTGAAGAAGAAGTCCCGCGAGTCGGCCGTCACCGCTGCTGATAGCGACGACAGTGATTAGACGGTTCGACGAGGGAGGGGAATGATGACTTTCGTCGGCTGGCGCATGTGTGTCTCCCTTTGTGGATAGCAGTTCTGCTGGGGTTCTCCGGGGTGTTCTGAGCTTTGGGTGACGAGCGTACGGGAATGGATGAAAAGGGCGATGCATGTCCACGGTTCGCTCGCTGTACAGTACGCCAGAGTGCCTGGCGCTTTGCGTTGTAAAGGCGAAACACGGTGTTATCACGGCGTTGTGGTTCAGAGAGGTACTCGACAGAGTACGTGTGTAGTCAGACGATGAAAATGAGAAAGCTCTTGTGCAAAGATTGGTTGTCCTGTGGTGTCTGCTGTGCCTTCGCGTTACGTGATTCGGCACGTCCAGCTACAGCACGAAGGAGTACACTCGTTGCAAGGCACAAGCTCCGCTCATGAACATTGCACACACGTCTCATTACGACCACTGTATCACACCTTCGCCGCCTACAGACTATCCATCCCACCACCAAAAGAATACTGCCCTCCCTCACCCGACACACTCGGCGGCAAATCCTCATCCCTCGTCCCCCACTCACTCTCCTCCTCCCCAAGCTGAAACTCCAACGTCCCCCCATTCAAGAAAAACTCATGTCCAATCCAGTTCTTCGTATACGCCTCTCCATCTAGCGTCGCATTCTGGATATAGATGCGCTTATACTCCGGATCGAAATTCGCATTCGCGATCTTGGCCACCTTGCCGGTGATCGGATGCTTGTACTCCACGCTCTCGAACAACGGTGGGATGATGAGGTAGACGTTCTGTCCGGCCACGGGGAAGAGGCCGGACATGGCGAATGCGAGGAATGAGCCGGAGGCGCCACTGTCGTCGTTGCCGGGTAGACCGTTCCGGCTGGAGTTGAAGGATGATGGGATGTAAGTGTGTAGGCGGTAGGAGGAACGCCCTGGTCGGCCGGCGTAGTGGTATTGGAAGCATGTCAGTTCGGATGGTTCGTTGCCGATGTCGAGAAGCCCGGATTCGTGGAGGTAGTCCAGTCTGCGGATGAACGCTTCCTTCCCGTCCAACAGAGTGATGAGAGCGGCTTGGTCATGTGGAACAAAGAATTGATACTCCCAGATGGCGGACTCGAAAGTCTCCTTGGGGTTACCGGAGTAACTGCAAAAGGCGCCCAAGGGAGAACACTCGACAGGATCCTGATACCGCCATGTGCCGTTCGCGTACTTGGGCTGGAAGTAGCCCACGAAACCGGTGTCGGTGCCGTTGGGGTGGATGGCGATCTGGTCTTTCTTGTGGAGGTTCTTCCAGTTGGAGGCACGGGAGAGGTATTTCTCGGCATCGCTGAATTTGTTGAGTTTGTTGGCGAGAACGGCGATGGTATAGTCGTTGTATGCATACTCGAGAGTGCGGCTGATGGAGTGGAAGGGTGGACCGAAGCCGAGATAGTCGAAGTCGTTGACTGGGATGTAGCCTAGAGCGTGCCATGATTGCAAACCGCCACGGCCTTCGGCTCCCCATTCGAATGGCTCATTTTCGGCATCGTTGACGACTGCCTCGTATGCGAGGTCCCAGTCGATGTTCGAGATGGACTTGAGGTAAGCGTCGGCGATGACCACATCAGCGTTCGACCCTCCTTGTGAGTAGCCCTTGCACAGAGTCATACGACAGTCTGGAAGCCATCCGACGTGAACGTAGGTATCGATGAGACTTCGGACCAGCTGCGAAAGGACTTCTGGCTGGGTGATGGCAAGGAATGGAAACTCCGTACGGAAGGAGTCCCAGATGCAGTAGAAACTGTCAAAGTACGGTTCTGCCGTCTGCCAGAGAGGGTTCTCGCCGGTGTAGTTCTGAGGAGAGATGAGCGTCCGGTAGATACCAGAGAAGAATGTCTTTTGAAGATCCTCCGAGGCGCCTCCGGGTGAGATTGTGACACCGGACAGCTTTTGCTTCCACTGTTCTTCCGCGTCTCCTCTCACACGATCAAAGTCGAAGTCTGGAATTTCTCGCTCGGCATTGCTGCAAGCTTGTTCGGTGCTCATGAAGCTGACGCCCATTCGCACTTGGACGGTGCTGTTGCTTGGGTTCTGCAGTCTGATGAATGCGCCCGCTTGGATTATGAAGTAAACACTATATCCTCGATTGACAAAGAGTTCTTTGACTTCCGTTCCACCACGCGAGTTGGTCCAGATGCCAGTGTCGCGGACGGCTGCACCTTTGAAGTCTGCGCAGAAGTACGTCTGGTATGTTCCCACGCCAAAGCTAGGCAAGAACGTCCCGTTTCCTGAGATTCTTCCAGTCTCTGGATTCACGCTCACAGATGCGTTCTGTCGACTGCCCTGCAAATCCGTGAGATCTAGCAAGAACATTGGACTGGTGCTATTGGCCGGCAGATGGAAATTGTACAGTGCAGTGTGTTCCGTGACGGTCATCTCCACGTTGACGCCATCATCCAGCCCTATTGCAAAGTAGCCAGGTTTCGCCTCGACCGTTCCATTGGTATAGTTCACAGCCCGCTCATACTTGGAGCCGTATTTGCACCCATCTATGGTGTCTCCTTCGCAGAATGGCTGCACGGAGATTGGAAAGTTGCCCATAGATGGCTGTCCGCCGGTACCCGAGTCGTGAAGCGCAGAAAAGCCCGTGATGTTGGAGTGGTCGTCCGAGAACCCAGGAGTATTCGCTCCAGACACGTCGGCTACAGCTTTTGCCATGCCGAAAGGGAGCGAGGCGCCGGCGAAGACATTGCCACCATCGAGGGAACCGATCAGAGGATCGACCAGGTTGAAGTTGTCGGTTGCGGCATATACTTGAGCCAGTGACAAAGCCGGAACTCCTAGCAGGAGTAGCTCATGTTTGAAGAACATCTTGAAGATGCTTGAGGAGGCGGAAGGGAAGAGAAGAGGAGCGGAAGGATGCGAGATGCGGTAGAATTATACTTATTGCAGACATTACGCAGTACCATAGACGCCGTGCATGTCCGGCTCCATCCATGTCTGTTGTGTGAATTGGTGCAGGTGATCAGCAAGAGGGGCAGGGAACATCCATGAGCTGGCTTCTTGCTCATATGCACGTTGCTTGCCATGATGAGTGGCCAGAGAGGGAATGGATAATCTTTCGCGGGAAGTCAATGCGAGGCTCGACGACAAAGCACACCGCCTTTGGAGGTCTTGCTTGGAGGATGATGTACGACTCTGAACCAAAAGCAAGAAGTATTGTAGTGCCCATCCCCCTGCGGTCAAATCGTCGACTCCGAACCAATCTTGTCTTGACAAAACGTCGATACTTGCCTGAAAAAGGCAGCGAAAAGTTCCCCAGAATCTAGCGCTGCTTCCCGGATGTGTTGGCAGGATAGAGAGTGTAGAAGAGATGGAAGAAGAAGGATGCAGGTTCCGAAGTCGAGTGTGATGCAGACAAGCTCACAAGCTTTCGGCAAGTCGAAGCGATCCATGCCGACAAGGATCTCGACTTTGAGCTTCAGGACATCACCGCGCGCTTCTTTCCATACTTCAGTCGCATGAAGCAGTCATGCCGCCACAGAGCAGAGGAAATCCTCCGCCGGTGCCTTCGGGCTTCCAATCCAAGTCGACGCCGAATCTCCCGACCCTCCGCACACTCACCACCGAGCCCAAGTCGCCGACACCATCATCAACCCTCCATCCGAACCACGCCCTCCTCCGATCGCCAGACATTCCCACGGGCAGTGTGACCTCTCCCTCCGATCCCGACTTCTCTCTCGACTCCACACGAGGTCCTCCATCCCTATCGCCCGGCTCATCCGACGAGGAGGACTCAGCAGAAGAAGAACGAAGCCATGTCCCAAACCTCCCGCGTCGACCGCTCTACCACCAACACTCCCGAAGTCACACACATCTCGCGCCGTTGGCGTTCGCGCCGCCATTCTACAATCGACCGCCCACGCCTCTACCACCATCCCCTTCCCTGACCTCACTCCTCCGACCGAACTTCAGTTCGCAAAATAGTAGACCCGCGACTCCAGATCCGTCCAGCGATGAGGGCACATCACATATCCGCGGCGATGCTACAGGAACACAGACTCCCAACTCTGCCGCTGCGTCGACGTTGACCAGCACTTTCCGCTCTGCCAAACCGATCCCACGAGCGAGTCCGAAGGTGCCGACGTATGAATACTACGGCTTCACTCTCTACCTGACCAGCTCGCTGTCGTTCATCGTCTACCTCCTCTGGTCATTTCTCCCCTCTCCGTTCCTCCACCAACTCGGCATCAGCTACTACCCCAACCGCTGGTGGGCCCTCGCCATTCCCGCCTGGACCGTCATGCTGCTAGTCTACATCTACGTCGCGCTCGCGTCCTACAACGTCGGCTACCTCACACTGCCACTCACCAGCCTCGAATGCCTCGTCGACGAAGCCGCCAATGTCGCCGTCGTGGACGAGAACGGGCAGATCATCCGCAATGAACGTTCAAGCTGGCGAAGTCCCAGCCCGGAGAGGGGGACGAAGAAATCGAGGGTTGTGTCGGGCACGGGTAAGGGGAAGAATGGTGGGCAAAGCAGACAGTCGAGTCCCGTGAGAAGTGTGCCGGTGAGGAAGCAACAGGATTGGAGGGGTTTGTGGAAGGAGGGAACGGATGCCGTGATGGACATTCCAATTGGAGGCGTTTGTGAGATTTTGTATGGCGTTACGGAGGATGAGGATGATACCCTTGATGAGGATGAGTAGTGAAGGCACGTGTAAATGTCCCGGAAATGTTTCAATGATATTTCAATTAATGCTGCGTATCTCCGACCACGGTGGGCTCTCACCCAGCGGAGACTTATCGTCCACCTCCGTCGTGTTGATCGTATGACCGGACACCGCCGACCCGCTCAGATCTCCACTCCGAGAAATGTACGAGTCTCCCGGTCGTGAAAAGTACCGCTGGTGCACTTTTCTCGACAACTTTGATCCGACGATGAGTCGATACAGCACCCGCAGTGAAGGCAGACAGGCACAGCATATGGCGACTTGGAGCTCCACGGTCGCCCAGATGATGCAGTATCCGAGGTTGTGCGATACCCTGTTCGCTCGATAGACCTCGTATAGATGGTAGGTTCGCACACCGCTCGCGACTGTGACGATCAGTCCGATCATGAAGACGAGGTTTAGAGCTAGTGTTTGCCTGTATTCGATCGAGTTCACGCGTTAGCTGTAGCTCATATAGAAACACATCAATTCTAGATCTGGAGGAAGTGGAGAGACGCTTCTCACACATGCTGAGGCCTCGAGCTCTTCGCGGTACTGACCTCTTGGTGAGACCAAACGAACGACTAATCGCCCACGGAATCGCAACAGTGTACAAATCACTGACCACCGCAAACACCCCAGCTACGATGACCGCGGCCGGTTTGTTGACACATCGGACCTCGCGGGGATAGTCCGGGTCAAACGCTCGCCAGAATCCATCAAAGGGCTGACATATCGCGAAGCAGAGAATAGCCATGGACAGAGCGGCTCCCACAGTCAACGCCGCAGCGCCATAGATCGCATAACGAATTCGCGTATCCGAAGTCGCCTTGACGAAGCGATCCAGAATAGCCAAGACGGCCAATTTGGTGAATCCCTGGCACACGACGCAGGCCAGCTCGATGCACCAGAGCATCAAGGCGATGAACTCGAATTTAGGCGGTTGCACCGCGACGCCGTAGTCGAGGGAGGTCAGCGCGAGGGTGCACTCGATGTAGAATGCCGTCGCGGCGAGCCATCCCATGAAAATGAGGATGTCGTCGAGGCCGAGAGGGCTGCCGAAGCGGAAGGCGCGGAGGAGGAGGCGTTGGGTGACCATTAGCGTCGCGGCGGCGTAGAGGGTCGCGGTGTAGGCGTTGATCCAGCGGAATTCGGGGACCCATGGTTGCGGGATGGTGATGTCGAGGTGGAGGACGTTGTCTTTGGGTTGTCGCATTTAGAAGGGACGACGACGACTCCGCGGTTTGCAGGGCAGGGGAGGCGAGTCAGGGTTGAGTTTTGGGGGTCACGCAACGGCGGGGTTGAACGAGGATTACATAGAATTTGTCCACCTCGCCTACGTTGATGGGATTCTTTGGTGCGACATTGCGCTAGAGGGAATGGCAGGCGAGACGGGAGATGTACTTCTTGGTTGTACTTGGTCGAAGCATATTACAGTGCTGATGAGCATTGAGCAAGTCATCGCAGACGATGATCTCGGGGACATGGATGAGAAGAGAATGAAGCGTGCGTGAGGATTGAGGATGAATGCGAAGACTCTTCAGTTGCATCACTTGAGTTGGAGATGCCATCGAAGGACATGGACCATTACAGTGAGTACCTTGCATTTGACATTTGTGTTCATCCGACGACACCTTGCCTCTTCATCATTTGGTGTCATTTGGTGTTCGCAGATGATCATCCGCCGTGTCTCTACTTCATGCAGGATTTCGATCGGGTACTACGGCAGACTCAGTGTTCATGCTGACCAGATTGCAGGAGACACATCCGCGTACCTGCGTCCAACTCTCCCTCTGCTTTGTGCGCCTCTCCTGCCGTGGCACCAACACACTCAACATCAAATTCAATCCCACCATCCTGACATTTCCTGACACTTTCCTTCCGTCGGGTGGGTGCACATTGACACCGGATGGTCACGTCGAAGGAGTAAGTGCACTGAAATCATCTCGTTTCATCTCGCATTCTTCATGTTCGGTGTTTTGGCCTTGCTTCGCGTACTTCGCGACATGTCCATCCGGGGAATGCTCTTTCCTTGGTGTGCTCAAAGACGCGGCGGGCGAGACCACACGACTTCATCTCTCGTTCTTGATCTTCTTCATCGACTCACCACGCTCTTTTCGGTCCTTTCGCGCGTTGCATTCACTGTCTTTTCCAAGAAAGAATCTCCAGTCCACCACGAGAATCACTCACTCGCTCGCTATCACGATGAAGTCTCTCGTTCAAGTCGCCGCGGCCTTGACAGCTATCGTCGTCCCAACTCTCGCTGCCACCACAACCTCGGATGCGGACATCATCTTCACCACCCAGGCCGCCTCTCAAGATCCCGACTCCGGAAGCCTCTGCCCAGACTCCAATGGAAAGAACATCACGGACAATGCAGGCGTGCGGTATGCGGTGTCATGCAATTGGATCATGACTGCATCCGGCGAGGAAGAAGTCGGAGGTGCCACTTCACCCCTCATCTGCATGGATGCTTGCGACGA
This sequence comes from Zymoseptoria pseudotritici STIR04_4.3.1, assembly GCA_000223685.2. NCBI lineage: Eukaryota > Fungi > Ascomycota > Dothideomycetes > Mycosphaerellales > Mycosphaerellaceae > Zymoseptoria > Zymoseptoria pseudotritici. Next base: position 35,350 of record AFIR01000026.1, read on the forward strand.
CAATGTGGAGTGCTACGGTGTGAACATGCACCTGGAGGGAGGCTGCACTCTCATCTCAGGAGAACAGACTGGACTTCGTGCTGCAGAGGGCTCCCTCAACCTCGTCCGTCTCGGTCCGGCACCCGTCAAGTCGACTTCGTCCAAGGTTCAGATCACCAGCACGGCAGCCGCTCAGTCCACTTCGTCAAAAGTTCAGATCACCAAGACTGTGTACGTCACTGCCTACCCGAGCAAAGCGGAGACCTCAACGACCGAGTCGAGCGTTCAACCTGCACCATCAGCCACCCAATCCTCCCAATGTGACTTGGATAGCACCAATCTATGCCCGCAATGTGACAACACTGTCGCTGTCGATCACGCCGGTATCGCCTATACCATCTTCTGCGATAGCCGGCTGTACAGTGACAGCAAGTACTCCATCCAAGAGTGGCTCACTCCCGCCGGCTGCCTTGAGTACTGCGATGAGCTCGACTTTTGCGAGGGCGCAAGCTACTATGACGAACGCAGCTGTGAGCTTGCGAGAGGACAGAATGTCTTCCCTATCGGTCAGGCTGGATACACCGCCTTCCTGCCGGTCTACACTGGTGCACCAATTGCGCTTCCAGACCCAGCGTCACCGAGCGCCTTTCCGACATCAGCCCCTAGGCCTACCCCCTTCCAGTCGTCGAATGTCACAAATGCCACAACAACCTCATCATCAGCAGAGCCAACTTTCTCGATCCTTCCTATCGGCACTGGATGCAACATGTCCGCTCTGACCTGTCCCGAGTGCACCGGCGCACCATACACCGACGAGCTCAACGCCACTTACACTGTGATGTGCGACTTTGCGCCAGTCTGTGAGAGTCTGTCGTACGTAGACGCACCTTCTTCTCAAGAGGATTGCATGCAAGACTGCGACCAGGATGCTACCTGTCTTGCGGTACTCTTCTTTGCAACCACCCAGAGCTGCACTCTTTGCAAGCAAGGCATTGAGGGTGGCCCAGGCGAAGATCTGGACTACATCGTTTTGCTAGCCGACATCGACGGCGATGAAGATCCTGAAACACCTGTGACCACCCCAAAGCCTGCGACGACTCGACCAGCCTCTGCTGGATGGTCGGGCTACCCTACCAACGCAACTCGCGGTCCACCATCATACAACAACACTGTCGCGTTGCCAACTGCCACCCCTGCTTTCACTTCCACTCGGAGAAGTATCACCGACCTTCCCACCCCTTTCCCCGTCCCTAGCGGCATAGCTGTCGGTCCCATCGGACCTGTCATTCCACCCGCGAGCATCACCGCCAACAGCACCTCAGCCACATCGACCTCTGACGCCGCCACCATCACAAGTGCCGCATCAGTCTCGGCACTTCCTATCAGCGCTGCGTCTTGTCCAGGTCTCGCTGAGGGAGTTCTTGTTGACCCAACCGACTACGAATTCTACAAGGTCCTCTGCGACAGCATCCTCACTGCAGCCCATTCTCGATACACCAGCGCTTCCGACTTCCCCGCTTGCGTCGCTGCCTGCACTGGAGACTGTGACGCCGTCCAATTCGGCTACACCACGCGCTGCGGACTTTACACTGATGTCAGTCTCTTTGGGCCTGGCGAGGGCTGGACCGCGGCGATCCGTCTCGTGGACGCTACGAGCACCGATTTACCCTACTCGACTGCTGTCGAGGCTACCACCACGGCATCCCTCATGCCTGTGATGAGTGCCTCTTCGAATGGAACCATCACTCGAGCTGCCGCCTCTCCTATCATGACGCCGGCTGGTCTGGTTGGCTACAAGGTCTGAGGAGGCAGGATATGCAGCGTCAGAGTTAGAAGAGATGAATGAGAAAGCAATGATCGACATCAGCATGACTTTTACTGTTCAAGCATGAGAGAGCGTAGCGTTTAGCAGGTAGAGATTAGGTCGTCTTCAAGCTTGCTGTTTTCGCTTTTCCAATCGTCATCTCACATCTCATCGTCTTCTCGTCCCACCAAAGCCCGTAGACTCATGTCGACTACTACTCGGCGCCGGTGCCGACGCATAATTTGAAGGTCCCGCCACTCCGTAGCCTTGACCACCAGTATTCCCTCCTCCAAACCAACTCGACGGACCCGCTTGCTGTTGCTGCTGCTGATTCCGCCTCGCATTCCACGCCGCAGCTCCATACCCCGCCGCCGCACCCGCCATCGTACCCGTCCAGAATCCCGGTCCTGAATTCGCGCCGCCCGCAGAAGACGAACCATACGGACTAAACCTGACTTTCGCTCCACGCGGCGTATATGGTGGAGGAGGATCATCGGTTCCGTCGTCTGGTCCTCCACCCCCGCCTCCACCTCCCCATCCGCCCCAGTTATTGCGATTGCCGAAACCGCGGCCTCCGCGGCGATTGGGGTTGTTGGGGTTGACGCAGACGCTGTAGATTATGAGACCGGCTACGCCGAGGAAGAAGAGCCAGAAGATGAAGGTTGAGATGGAGTCGGATAGGCCGCCGGTGGAGGAGGGGGAGTGGTAGGAAGAAGAGGGGCTGCGCCAGGAGGAGGTGAGGTGGGATTTATATTTCTCCTCTACAGCATGTGTTAGTGTAATGTCGGCGTAGTGATGGGAGAAATGATGGTTACATACCTCCCGCCGGCGTCAAAACAAGCCGATACTCCACCGCACAACTCCCCTTCAACACCCACGGATCCTCGGCGGATTCATACCCCTCACACACCACGTCCGTCGCTCCGAGTTTGAATTCGGGAGGTAAAGAAGCCTGACAGACCCAGTGGATGTCTTCGGAGGAGTAGCCTTGGCCGTTGTTCTTGCAGGACATGACGTCGACATCGTAGAGACCTTGGGCGTTGCCGCCTACGCAGGTGAGTTGGGGGACGGGAGGGAGGCGCCGGGAGGTGGTCAAGGCGGAGGAGCGGAGGGTTAGGGATTTTACTTTGGAGAGGAGGATTTTGGAGGAGCCTAGAGCGAGGACTGAGGGGGTTGTGAGGAGGGTGGTCGTGAGGAGAAGGGAGAGGCGCATGGTTGCGAGGGATGGGGGGCGCAGTTTGGGTGTTGGGTTGTGGTGGATGTTTGTCGCGAGGGACGTTGGAGGTTTGTTCTTTCTTCGTCTACATAGATGATGACTTTTTCCTTGTGCTAAGGACAGCTGGCTGCTTGATCGAAAACCTGATTGTTCCAGAAGCTGTGAATGCGGGAAGTGGCGACGTGAGGTCCAGGCCAGCTGAGTCAGCGTTGAAGATGTCACAGGCACCTCAAGCACGATGCGCTGCTTTCACTCTTCGACATCAACATTTTGTCTCGCCCCTCTCCACCCACCCCCTCGTCTGTCAATCGATACACCAGTCGCAGAGTCGCAGGGAATCGATCGCCACCGCCATCATGGGCAAAGCAGAAGTCGGCAGTACGAAATATGTCGCCAACAAAATGAAAGCCAAAGGCCTGCAGCGCCTCCGCTGGTACTGCCAAATCTGCGAGAAGCAATGCCGCGACGAGAACGGCTTCAAACAACACACCATGTCCGAAGGCCACGTGCGCGCCATGCTACAAGTCGGCGAAGACCCGCGGAAGTTCATCAACGACTACAGCAAGCAATTCCAGCGGGACTTTATACAACTCCTCCGAACAGCGCACGGAGAGAAGAAGGTGCATATGAATCACTTTTATCAGGAGTATATCCGTGATAAAGAGCATGTGCATATGAACTCGACCAAGTGGCCGAGTCTGACGGAATTTGCGAAGCATTTGGGACGGGAGGGGATTTGTAGGGTGGAGGAGGGGGATAAGGGGTTGGAAATTCAGTGGATTGATGATAGTGCTGAGGCGATTAGGAGGAGGGAGGATATCATGAAGAAGGAGAGGTTGATGAAGGGCGACGAGGATGTGGAGAGTCGACTATTGGCGCAGCAGATCAAGAGGGCGAAGGAGGCAGAGGCGGCGAGATTGGCAGCGATACGGCCGGAGGAAGCAAAGGGGCCAGCAGAGGAGACGCCTGGACAACCCGCTGCGCCGCTGGAGCCGATCAAAGTCTCGTTGAGCTTGAAGGCGAAGGCACCCGCAAAGCCGACAGCACAAACGGAGGAGCCCGTGGAGGGAGCTGCCGTTGCGATCGAGACGTTCTCGTCAACAGACCCACCGGTCGAGAAGCCTAGCGAACAGGTAGACAAGGCAGAGAAGGCAGAAGAGGAGTCAAATACAGACGCGGCAGAGCCAGTCGCCGCAGCCCCTGCAAAGGTCTCCCTTTCATTAGCGAAGAAAGGAAAGCCTGTAAACCCACTCGCGAAGAAGAACCCCTTCGCGAAGAAGAAGGAAGTCTTTGCCCCGGAGCCGGAGAAGAAGATGAGTAACCTCGAGCGGATCATGAAGGAGGATCTTGAGCGGAAACGGCTCGCTGAGGAGCGTGGTCATGGTGGTGGGAAGAGGCAGAGATTGGGCTAGTGAGGGATTGGGTTCTTTGCACGACCTGGCTGGGACTTTGAATTTAGCGATGGCGTTGGGGATCATGAGTGATTGGTTTTACGGGCGGAGCGACCGCCACGACGAATCGAAATAAACACCCTTACGAGGCAATGACATGCCAGATGATAATGTTCTTCGGACACTGTTGCAAGCACCACAACAGAGTGCAGGGCCATTCGTTTCATTGCTCTCGCCGAATTCCTGTCTCGCCAGTCCCAGAGGACATCGCTCCGTTCTTCCACAGCTCCCACCCTCCTCGTCGCCTACGTCCTCCGCCCTACTCTAGGCTTCGGGAACTCCAGCGGCAATTTCAACTTCGCCATCCGCGTGACCTTTGCCTGCGCCTTGCCCATATTCAGTCTGGTCCTCTCCGCCTCGGTCGGAGCCGCAACCTTGCACCCCAGCTCCAAGAAGTACTGCGAGATAGCCTTCGTCTCCAGCTTCAAGTCATCCTTTAGCAGGCTCGTGTCTGTCACCCAGTCGTCAATGTACAGACTCAGCGCGCAGATGTGCGTGTACAGCTTGTCGAGATGCCACTTTGCTATCTCAGTCCCCGAATCATTGGTGAATCGCTTCCGTACTGAGTCGACCAACGCAGGTGACCAGGCCTCGAGCTTCTTCGCGAGGGTATCCCGTTTGGGCACTTTCTTCGCAGAGTCTCGTCCACCGGATGTGCATGCATCGTGGAACTCGAGGAGGAGGGTGAGGTAGCGGAGAGCGGACAATTTTGACGTGTCGCCAAGTTTGAGAAGTGGTTGGAGTTTGGATGCAGGGACGCGGTGCCTGAATTCGACGGCTTCGCTTGCTCGGCCTTTGTCCTGCCAGTCTTTGATGGGTACGAGACGGAGGTCGTTCGCAGGTATGAGGGTTTTCAGCGGATACACTTCTTCCACGCTTGAAGCGGCGAGGTTTGGCTTGGGTATTGGTTTCGACGCAAGCAGGGCATCTGCATCTTGCTCCTTCTTTTGCGTGGTGCTGCCAATGGTAGCGTCTGCGACGTTGTCCAGAATGGCGGATTGCACATCTGTGACTTTGCCCTTTCCTTTGGTGTCGTTTGGATTTGTGATGGCGTTCTCGGTCTTTGAAGCAATAGCCTTCTTCGCCTTCTTCGTACCAAATTCCCTTCCTAGCTCTTCTCGTTGGCGAGCGTAGCTGAGTTTGTCCTGGTCTTCCTCAATGGCTTCGGATCGTAATGCACTGCGGAGATTGAGGTGATACGCCGGAGTGACTTCCAGCTTCTTCGCTTCTGGATCGAATACGGCAATGTAGTGTGAGAGATGTTGGTCGAGAGAGCTAGGAGCTGCGGTGTAGTCGAGTCGAGGATGCTTGGAGGATTGAAGAAGGACTTCGTGGGTTTTGGGTGTGACATCTTTGCCGGCATACTTCGCTGATACTGGCTTCGTGTATGCCTTGAACGGGACCTTGGGTGCGTTCACGCCAGGCGCTGAGAGCAGCACTGGATGTATGCCATTCTCATCGTTGTATGATACTGAAATGGTTCCGTCCACTGCGACCTTCTTGCTGGGAGTATCGACGCCATTCGATTGTCTCTTCCGCTTCTTGTTCTCCTTTTCCGCCATGTTCAATTCCGTATGTCTGCCGGTGTCCGTCTCTTTTGATAAGGTCGATGTCGCAAAGGTCGAGATCACATGTAAAAAAGTTTGAAGCTCGATTGGGGAAGTGCGTAGCGTGGTCCGCTAAACTTTCTAGCGGCCCGCCGAATCCATGAAAGAGCACGTCACATTGAACCGCACTCAAAAACATGGCAGTAACGTGCGTGCGACCTCGACGGAGACGGCTCCTAGTTTTCCATCACGATGGCAAGCAATCCTGCTCGATGGTGGCGTTGAATGATTCAGTTCCTCCTCAAACTTGACATAAGTGTTCTCCATTCCTCATTGCATCCGGCCTGCCCGCGGGCCTCATCACCACGTCTTCCCCTACCACATCCTCTGGTAGAGATCGGAGTACTCCAAGAAAGCTCGAAGTCCGGCCAGGAACCCATCCCAATCGAGTCGATATCATCCGCGAGACATCACGTTCTCCCGCTCGTGCTCCATTATCCACCATGGCGGACCAGCTCAAGAATGCGTCTTCAGGCGTGCAAGATCAGGCAAAGAGCGCTACGAAGGGAACACCCATCAGCGGAGTGCAAGAGAAGATTCAAAGCGGTACAAACGGACTTCTGAGTTCCATCAACTCGATGGCATCGACCGTGGCAGCCAAAGGACAAGCTCTTGTCGATCGCATCTTTCCTCCAGAGAAGCGAGCGGCCTTTCTCGCCCAGCTGCAATCTTTCATGCTGGCCAACCCCAAGCTCTCCGTAGGGACCTCCTAATATGACTTGAGATGGTTCTGCACATGACTGACCGTGCTTTCTGTATTAGGCATTCCTCGGCATGAACCTTCTACTTACAGGCGTTCCTCTTGGCCTGTTCATCCTGTTCAGCATATCAGTCTTTATCTTCGCTCTCGTCGTGGCTTTGATTGTCGCTTTGCTTGGTGCGGTGCTCTTCACATTGTTCTGTGTCGGCGTGGCGCTCCTCATCGTGCTACCTACCATCATGTTCACAACATTTGCCGCGACCTTCCTGTTCTTATGGGGCCTAGGAGGCTACTACATCCTCCGATGGGCGAATGGCGACTCTCGGGGCAGCGAGAATGGACAAGCCAGCGAAGGCAATGCCATTGGCGACAAGCTCAACTCTCTGACGGGAGGCAGATTGACTGGCTTCATGGAGGATGCGAGAGGCCAGAATGCGAAGAAGGGTATCGAAGGATATAATGATCGCTTTACGAAGCCTGCTGGTGACAAAGGCGATAACTCGACAGCAACGACAACAGGCTCTAATGCGAAATCCGGATCCAATCAACACGTGGGTGCCATTGCAACGAAATCGAAGCAAGCTACTTCGGGAGGTCAAGCTAACGTCGAGGGTGCAGTGAACACGACCAAAGGCGGGTTGAGCAGTTTGAGTGGGTTGAAGTTGGGATGATGTTGAGGGACTGGATCTGCCACTGTCTTCATCACATGACAGCATGAAGGGGCGAGGATAGTGAGATCGAGGCTGGCCGTCATGGAGTAGCCAGATGACTACAGGTCGAAAATGTACCAGCGTGATTTGCTTGCATAGCTTCTGGCGAAGGAGTCGCTATCCTGGGTGGATAGTGAACAGCGAAGACAATTGATGTCGAATACAAGCAAGATCCCAAGCACATACTATCGAATGTACGGATAGAATGTCTTCAGCATATCAAACGAAAGGCCACAACTCTCGCAACCTTTCTCCTCTGGTGCATTGAGACGACAAAAGATGGGCGTATATTTCAGTACGGTTCTATCACAGCCCATTTCGTCGCCCAAAGTGACCATCGCATATTGTCTACAACCTCGACATCAAACATGCGACAACGAGTCACTTACCTTCTTCCGGCAGGAACTGGCGTCGATCCAGCTGACATAGAGCTTGCTGATGATGCGCTCATCTATGCAAAGTCAAGCGACGCCGCCGAAGAGAGACGTATCACAATTGGGCTTTCAGACCTCCCACAAGAAGTAGGGTTCGGAACACACAAATAACACGTCCAAGTACTGATTACATTGCAGCTCCAATTGTTCCTAGATGAATTCCATGAGCTTCATATCCGCCTCGTCTCATCACAAACCTACAATGCTTTCTCGCCGGCAGTATCAAGGCTGCCTTCTGGACTTCATATCTTCTTCACTCCCAGGGCATCTGGAGCCGAGTAGGTGGCCTTGATGCGTATTCTTTCTACAAGTATTGGGTCCTGATGCACTCCAGGTCGAAGCTGTGCTCTTATTTGAAACTCTTGCTCCGAGGGGACGTCAAATGTGACGCCTCCCTGGACTCCTTTACCAAGCCTCAAATTCTGTCAGAGCGATTTGCGAGTGCATCAACCTACCAGTTCTACCATGCGTCCAGCGACATATCTCAGACATCGGCCGAGTTGGCGAGGAAGTTGTGTCCCGATGCAGAACCCGTAAAGACAATGCAGCCACTGTGCGAGGGACTCCACAGAACAAAGAGTGCAGCATACGTTGACTACGACTTTGATGCGATCAGCCACGCCTTGAATGTCGTCGTCATGTTGGATCCGTCTACAACTCGCCTTGCGAGCATTGATGGACAGACAGGGCTTCGGAAGGTCACCGCCGAAGATCGTCTCGAGGTTGGCGTTCTGGCTGTGGAGAAGGCAGATGAGCCCGAGGAGATCTCGCTCGGAGGATATCTCACAGTTGTGGGCGAAGATGACCATCCAAGTGAGTGACGCAAAGCTGATTCGAAGTACCACACTGACTGTTCTGAGGCGCGACGTTATTCTCCTTCCCCGCGAGACATCATCCTCTTCCCTCAGGCGACGATACCACTTTCTCCGCCAAGTTCCAGCAGCCCACAGGACTACATCCGAAACTCGAAATTACTTTCTCATCACGCGAGCTCAGTCCGCCAAAGGACAGTTGTGCTCTCCATGCGTATTGGACACTTCCGTCATACCTCTTCATCGATCGTTACCAGCTTTCAGACTCTTTGTTTCTTGACTCGCAGAATCTTGTATCTCTGCGAAGTCTTGATGGTGAACAAGATCTTGAGGCACCGGATTGGGTCGTCAGACGCTGGGGCTCATCCGCTTTACTGGAGTTGGCGCATCCGAAAACCAGCAACGTTGCTTCGTCAGAAAACGACTGGGCTGTGACAGTCCCGACACATTTACGGTACATCAACTCCACCTCCACCAGATTCGATGGATCACAAGTCCGCGCTCCCTGGCCAGTTGTATTCTGGGCCTGCGAGGCTGAAGAAGGTCTCAAAATGGCTACGAATCCGTTCGACAGAGTCAATTTGGGGTACGATGGGCTGTTTGGGCCCAAGACGATGTTCTACCACGTACCGCCTGCTGGTGATGAACTCATGGAGAGGATCACAGTCCCGACTTTGAATGCGGATCAGACTGGTTGGGTGCCTCTTGGTACTGCTATTGCTGTTCTGCTGGGCTTTGGGTGGGTGATGCTGCAGCTGCTGTGGGCTAAAGCGCCGGCGAAGGATAAGACTGCTGCGAGTAAGAAGACTCAATGATTGGGCTCGGGTCAGAAAAAAATTGAGCACAGCGATTGCAGGACCTCAATTCGAAGGATCAAGCGATAAGGTATCGATATCCATCAACGCTACTGACTTACCTGTCCTGCATCGCACAAGGGTCGGGAGAGGTCGGGACACTTTCGACTTGCATTAATTCACCGCCGGTCGAGTGGAAATCTCATCCTTAATTATGGTCCACTTCTCCGCCAGCACAGCCCACGTGGCGACACAGTGATCTGAGTCAGCCCTTCACAACCTCCCAAGTACCGCGCTTGTCCATCGCGAGCACCGTCTGTTCAAGCCGCTCGACCTCCGTGCTCCTTCTGCAACCCTCACGCGGACATGAGCATGCTAAGTACCACAAGTTTCACCTGAGGTGCACATCCCGTCATGGCAGCATGTTCCCGCACAGCAGTCCTTGGTGAATATGCAACCGTCTTGCCGTCCAGTCAGTGGTCATGTTCAACAAGTTGGCCATCCGGTGGACTTACTCCCGTAGCAAGCAGGGCCATGGTCATCTTTGCCAGCTTTGCCAGATTTGCCATCTTTGCCGAGAGTGCTGCCCAATGCTTGACCAGCGATCATGGTCGTTGCGAGAAAGATGAGCTGGATGGAGAGCTTCATATCGTCCTGGTCGTGGTTTGTGCCGAGTACGTCTGGGCTGGATCGAGATGATCGAGTTCGAGTTCGAGCGCAAATTCGAAGTGGAGTCGAGATTTTTGGTTGATGCAGGAATCATGGGCTGAGAGCGGGCTTTTAGTACCTGACTGGAACAGCTGAAAAGGAGGACATCGCCTGATATTCGACATGGCTCTAGGCTGTTCTTCTGGGAAACAACCTTTCTCGTGCATACGGGACTTAGCGCTGGGTTCCGCAGACCTTGTCGCTGCTTTCTGGGGACAAGTATCGACAATTTCTCGAACTCGTATTGGCTCGAGGCTGTCGGTTTCCAGCTCAAGCGGCGAGACTCGTTCCACGATATCAACCCTGTACCATCTGACGGTCAAGGAAGATGAACTCATGACCAGCTGGGCGTGCTTCACTCGCCCCACGAACAACCCTTGGCCAACGCGAATGGTGCCTCGATTCTCCGGCTCAAAACGCACACTCCAAGCCGTTTAGACGCCGGTTGTGTAATGCAGTTCGAGCGTGAAGATGACGATTACGGTGGAACAATCATGGGAATAGGAGGACATCTCCTGATGTCCGAGCAGGGGTTTAGGCCGTCTGGACCGGGCTTTGGGCAGGTCGGTATCATCCCATTGTCAGACGTCGTGTCATCGCACCGCGGTACGGTTCTTATAAGCCTGGCCTGAGGTCAACAGAACGTCTTTGCAGCAGATCATGCAACCCCAATGCAGTAACCGCTATTCCACATGTGGACCTGGCGATAGCAAGCCCCCTGGACATAGCCAGTGCTGCAAAAACATTTAAATGGCTCGATCGCAAAGGAATGATCCAATCGAGGCTGGCTCATCGCTGCCGGGCAAAAGCGAAGGGCATTTCGATGCGTTCGCCCGCTGTGATTCAGAGTCTGAAAAGAAGAAAATCTCCTGATATTCGATCGGAGTGTCGGCAGTCACTCTCGGAATCTCATGCGAGCTGCGGTCCCGGAAAGACTGCACTCAGCCACGACGGGCCCAACGCGAAAGCTAGGCGTGATTGTGGTAGTTCTAGACCAAAGGAAGTAGAAGAAGTGAGGTGCTCGCAGAGAGCATTTCGTTTCAGCCTGAGGCACTAGATAGACTATCCTTCCCAAACCTTTGTCCGAATCACAATCGCTTTATCAACCGTACACTCTTCAAAGCTCATCTCGAATCACACTCTCGTGCATGACATATGGAATACAGCCTCTCCAAAAGAACATCAATTCACGTGCTCGCGCGTCAGAATCGCCTCCATGCCCCAGCCACGACGTTATTCACATGCGCGCCAGCCACCGAAGCGCGCTGGACTCGAGGCAACAGCGGCTTCGCCCCATACCGTCCTTCGCTTGTGCGTTTAGTTCGTGAATAATGCTTGCAAACACAATGGCATTGCCGTCATAGCATTCATGGGTAATGTGCAGCTTTTCGTTCATGGCTATATTCCTCTCACACATACTCCCTTGCTCTTCCCCGAGTCCTCCATTCTTTCCTTCAGATCGACGATACCAGCGTGAACGACCATGTCTCCCTTCCACAGATCAGCGCCCTCTCCGGAGTCTCTCATGAGCCGAAACGATTCGAAGAACCCTGCGTCGACATGCCAAGGGCTCACATCGGCTGGCCGACCATGTCGGCGAGCGCTGGCCTTGTCGATGAACAATAGGCGTTCGAATGCAGGAGTTGTTGCGGTGGGAGAAGAAGCGGCGGAGTTCTACTGCTGGCAGCACAAAGATCAAGCTACGAGTAATGCTGTGCATGCAGTGAAGCCTGGGCAAGGAAGACCGGGCAGACATGATACGGAGATATTCGAGCTCAAGGGGAAGAGCAGCATTGACACGTTGGTTCAACGGCTCGGGATCACGGCGTTGACGGACGAGGAGGACAGTGGTGGGAAGAGGAGGCCAAAGAGCAAGAAGACTGGTGGCCTTGGAAAGGCGGATGGTCGCACGCAGACAACGGACTATGCTGTGCAGCAGCAGCCAGCACCATACGGCGAGAAATATGGACTGGGTCAAGCTTCCAAGCCGAAGCCGCAAAAGAAGAAACAAGGCTTCTGGGCTTCTCTCTGTTGTGGAGCGGCGGATGGCGACCAGATTGAGATCGTGAGGCACCGGAAACGACTCGAACAGGCGAGCCAGCCTCCACTATCCGCAGCAAGACCTACGACCTACGCACCACCTCGCCCGAGTGCTCAATCGCAACAGCAGAAACACTCCTCCAACCCGCAAACAGACCGACTACTCTCTCTTCTCCCGCCACATCTCAGCCCGCAAACCACTGCCGCCCTACTCGCGGAGCTGCTGAAGCCTATCAGTGCTGCAGACGAGGAAGGCTACATCTACATTTTCTGGCTGACTCCCAAAGACGCCGCCGCGCCCGGCACATCGACTGCCAAATCTCTGCTATCTCCACCCAAAGACCAGCGCCGACGTGTGAGCGCTGTTATGTCAGAATATGGTGGAGAGTCGGCTCGAGGTGGCGCTGGCCAGCGCAACCAAGACAAAACGATCATGCTCAAGATTGGTCGCGCCAACAATGTTAGCCGCCGGATGAAGGAGTGGCAAAAGCAATGTGGCTACGCCCTGAATCTGGTTCGATGGTATCCCTACATGCCATCATCCAATTCTTCCTCTCCGTCTCCATCGCCAAGGACCAGTGCTACTCCTGGCGAGTCGTCTCCTGCTCCAGAGGACATCGGAAGGGACGTCAAGAAAGTCAAGTTCGTGAAGCGCGTGGAGCGCTTAGTGCACCTGGAACTTAGCGAGCAACGTGTCATGAAGGAGTGCGAGGCTTGCGGGAGGACGCATCAAGAATGGTTCCGGGTCGATGCCAGCCAGGAGGGCGTTAGGAGAGTCGACGAGTGCGTGCGGAGGTGGGTCATGTGGGCGGAGAGCCAGGCGAATTGAGGCCGACGCCACATGTTGAGATCGACTGAGTGTTGGCCTGATTGCATTTCAGCGAGGCGTTTGCGGCGATATCGACATGGTGAGCAACGGCATTGTCTTGGTACATTGGTGAACTCGCGGGCATGTTTGCTGGACAAAGAGCACAGCACGCATCTTTCAATCCCTTGGCGCCTCACGAAGATGCGGGAACCTGCAGATATACAGTAGCTAATGCATGTTCCAGAACTGCACGTATGAAATGACAATCACTTTGCGACATTTCGCTTGCTCTTGGTGAGACACTTTACGATGGTCGTGCGTTCAAAAATTCGCCTGCGGTCTCTGATCATCTTCTCTTACTACCTAATCCTCATCCAGCTTGCAAGTTGATCTCAACAACACAGAACCTACTACGAACGATGGTCGATCTAAACGCTTCGACCACTCCTAGCACGATGAACATGGCCACCGTGCCCACTGACCCAGCTCGAGTCAACTCTACCAGCACGTTCTCCACCACTTTCACCAACATCATTCAAGTCTTCAAGGCCTCCTGGTCCGTTACATCCACACTTCTCCGCCTGACGGGCACCTGGTTGTTACTCAGCATCGGCCTCGACCTCGCCTTAGCCGTATTGCACATCTTCGCCAACTGCGCCGCTGACCTCGAGATGTTCACGTTCAACGTCCTCGCCGTTATGTGGCTATGTTGCCTTACGTGGTACCATAGCCACGTCTTCCTGGTCGGTTTCTTCTTCATCCTCGCAACCACAGAATTCCTCCTGAGTGTTCACATCAAAGGCCACGTCCACGCTCAGCGCCCACCTTACTGGAAACTGGCCCGGACCCCTGTTCCTGGACTCGACGCCGCGGTTCTGTTCACTTACATCACGGCCGTGAATTGCGTCTGGCAATCTGAGTACGGCGGTCTTCTTCCATGCAATGTAGAAGCTGTAGGGTGTCTTGTGGAGCTGGAACTTGCGGTCTTCATTGCTGTCTCAATTTACACATCGATCTGTGGTCCCATCGAGCTACCATCACCGGCTCAAGCAAATGAAAGCGGCAGCGATCAAACCACCTGCCCACTGGACTTCGTTCTCGCGGCAATGGAGTCTTCGACCCCTGGCGCTTTCCCTCGGCCTGCTACCTCCCGCTGTTACCTAGCATCTCCGGCCGCAACTCACGACGAAGACACTGAGCCTCGTGGAAGGACCATGCTGCGTCGCAGCGATTCGAAAAACGAATCCAGCCCTTCGCCACACGAGAACAAGGCAAAGGAGAAGAGCCGCAGCGGCGGCGTGGAGGAGGCATGAGCGAGCCAGCGAGCCGCAGACGGAGATTCCAAGACGGGTTGGGCTTTGAAATCGGGCGAGTGTGACCGGATGATGTTTCAAGATTCTACAATGGATCTGTTGGACTGTATGACTGCAAGGTCGAAGTATTGGTTTTGGAAAGAGAAACTGCATGCATGACCAACAAGAAGAAGAAGGGCGGTACCACAGTAATTATGCAAGACTGGACCATGCTTCAGCTTCTGCATTCAGATTGTGTTGACGCTTTCTGGGTACTGTTGAACCTTGATGAGCTTTGAATGAAATGTATTCCATCACGTCTGTGCCCCCAGCTGGTCTCTCAGTTCTCCAATAAACTCAGCAACATGCCCAGCCACAATCTCCGTATGCTTCGTCTCCATCGAGAAGGGATGAGGTATGTCACTCTGATCGATCATCATCTTCGCTCTCGAGTGTGTCTTCTTGTCCGAAGTCTGAGCCCGGGATGCGATAAGTGAGTCCCGGGAGTCGTTGTTGACCCAGTAGTCGTCATTACCCCAGTAGAAGAACAGCCTCGTTCTTGGAGTATCGTGTGTCTCTGTTGTGGAGGTGTCTGCTCCGTCGGAATCGTATTCATGTGGGAGCAGACCCCAAAGGTTGGCTGGATGCCATTTATCTTCTTTTATTTCGTGCATTTCTTGGTTCGCCATGTATCTGAAGCGGTCAAGATCAGCATCGTCGTTCGACGGGGTGAGAAAAGAAGACTGACATGATCTGTCGCACGCTATGCCTACTCTTGATCATTGCCTCCGTAACAGCGACACCCTCAGCCCCTGGATTGAGCAGTCGCGGCCAGTTGATCCATGAAGTCGGTATTGAGGCAACACATCTGGCAACAAATTGCAGAAAGCCTGGCATAAACGGGAGTGACAGAAGCCACTATCTCGGCGTCAGATTTTGGTATGCAGATTCGGCAGTAATCGAGACTCACACTTAGACTTCTCCCTTTACTGCTCTTGGCAATATCGACAACAGTCGGGAAAAGACACACGCCACCGACGATTCTATAGAGTGCCTGCTGCTCGCGCTGCCTCTGCCACCAAGTGATCACTTCAAGCAGCATATACGAGCCAACTGAATGACCCATCAACACAACATCGATCGGTTCGCCTCGTCCCGCGAGCTCTTCTGCTTTCTCCTGTAATCGTCGCTGCACGCTCTCAATCTCTTCTTGCAATGAAAAAGGCGGAGCATGTGCGGTTTTCCGCTTTGTTGATGGATGGATCTCAAAGCCGTTATGACTGGCGCCGTACAGAATCACGTTCTTGGCTTGCCCGTCGGCTTGGAGTTGATGCTGGACTTCTTCGAGGAATGCCCGGTAGTACTCGATCAAGCCGGGATTGCCGCAGACGAAGAAGATCAGGAGGCGTTTGCAGGGATCGTTGCTGCCACGGTCTGATGATGGAGGGTGGAGAGTGATCTCATCTTGCAGTTCCTGCATGGCTCTTTGTAGATCGGGTGGAAGTCTGGTATGGCGTAGCCATCGATCCAGTGAAAAATGAAAAGGACCAGAAAATGCCGAATTAATTTGGCTATGCCATGCATTAAGCGCAGAAAAGAATAAAACAAAGCCGCCTACTGTCGTGCAAACAATCCGGCGCAGCAGTATACAATGGTTCTCGACCGCCTCTTCGTTGTTCAGGCGATGGAGTTCAAGAAGTGAAGTGAAGTGAATACGCTTGTAAGCTAGCGCCAAACCTAGTAGATTTGGAGGCCGCTTGAATCAAATATTGATGGCACGATTTGACTTCGTCTGCATCCACCTCACGTTCACGCCCATGCCTTGACCACGACACCGGCACCACCATCATGATGACTGATCCTGTGGAGTGGCATCTACCCAGTAGGTGACTAGAACACTGCTCTCGATAAACCACTTCTCCTTCATCCTCCAGTTCGGCCTCGAAAAGACCTCCCCGACGATGAAGATAGTCCTCACCGGCAGCACAGGCTTCATCGGCAGCGAGATCCTCAAGCAATGCATCGCCCACACCTTCATCTCCCACATCTACGTCCTCAGCCGGCGCCCGCTCGACAACCGCTTCTCCCACAAGAAAGTCACACAGCTCCTGCACGAGGACTTCGAGACTTATAGCCCCGAGCTCCTCGATCGACTCCGTGAAGAAGGCGTCGAAGCCTGCATTTGGTCGCTAGGAGGCAGCGTGCAGCAGTTCAAGGACTTGGATGAAGCGAGAAGAGTTGGTGTGAATTTTCCTGTTGCTGCGGCGGAGGCTTTCGCGGGACATTTGGCTACGGCGTTGGAACCACATACTGGGTTTCCGGAGAAGAGTCCTGCCGCTGGGGCGAAGAGGTTTCCGTTTCGGTTTGTGTTCATGTCGGGATGGGGAGCGGAGGTTGATCAATTTCGGAGGCTGTGGATGTATGCGGACAGTCGAAAGATCAAGGGTGCTGCGGAGAAGGGTTTGTTTGAGACGGTACACAGTGCGGAGGAAGTCGAAGGACATAAGTGCTTCGAAGTGATATCGTTGCGGCCTGGAAGAGTACTGGCTGGAAGTGCGGACAATATGGGCACGGTACTTTCAGAGGCAATCATGCCTTGCATTTCGGTGGATCGGCTGGCTAGAACTGCTATAAAAACTGCTTTTGATGGAGGCAAAGGCCAGACAACATTGGAAAACAAGGACTGTCTGGGTGAAGGTAAAGCACATGAGAACAAAAACAATTCGCCGTTGAGACCTTCGCTGACGTGTCCGAAGACTGGGCCATGGTGAACAGTATCACATGACGAAGGACCTCTTGCATATTACAGCCTCATGCTCCCTCTGCTGACCGTCGCCAAGGCTTGCGCTTCTCCAAGTATGCATTGACGATACGAGGGAAAAGCAAGGCCGCCTGAAACCAAGTACAAACTTGGCCAACCATCACTTCAAGGGGGTGTAGTCGTCGGCATCGTCCTCAGGAACCGGGTTGCCGTCGCCGAAGTAGTCGAACTGGCCGAATGGGCGTGCGGCGCTCTGCTTCGAGCGAGCGATGCTGTCGATGGGACGGAACATCTCTTGGCCGAACTGGTCGTCGGCGAGGCTAGCGGGTGTGTGCTCCTCGGCGATCTTGCTCGGGGAGGGCATGTTCGAGATCGCCGAGTCGGCCTTTTCCGCTCCAAAGTCGATAGTGCGGGAGATGACCGAATCTGCTTTGTCGGCTCCGAAGTCGACGGTGCGGGAGGTGGCACGTCCGGAGGTGAGGAAGTCGTCCTGGTCGCCACCCGAGGCTTCCTCGCCACTGGCGTTGGCATCCTCGTCCTCGCTGAACTCTTCCTCCTTGTACGACTTGCGGGTTACGCTGCGGCGTGGTGTGGCTCGCTTCTTTGCTGGACTTGGCTGGTCGTCTGTGGCCTCATCCTCGGAGCTCTCCTCGTTCTTCATCTCCGCCCTCGCCCTCTTCGCACGCGGTTTGGCGGTGCTGACCTTGCCATGCGGGGTCGCTGGGGCGACGACGGATCCAGTCGATGGGAGCTTTGTTGTGGTGGAAGTCGCGTTTGCTGTGGCATCACCACTGGACTTGGCCGCGCGCTTCAGCTTAGCCACGTGCTCACTGAAGGCCTTCATTGTCGGCTGAAATGTCTCGGTTGCTGCGCATTATTATTAGCGAGGGCAGGTTTGCGCGGGTTCGGGAGAACTCACGATACTTCTTCGCCCATGCCGCTGGCAGCTTGGAAAAGTCCACCTTCACCTCTTGGATGAGAAGGAGCAGGAGATTCTGATCCCGAGCTGCGGTCCAGGTCTTAGCGGAGCCAGTGGCGTTCGTGCTGGCCTTCACGTTGCGCTTCAACTTGGCAACATGCTCGCTGAGGGCCTTGGATGTAGGTTGAAAGGTCTCGGTCGCTGTGCGCACATATCAGCAGGAGCAGGTCCAGAAGAATCGAAGGTAGCTCACGATATTTTTCTTGCCACTTCTGCGGCAGGGTGGAGAAGTCGATCTTGATTTCTTGGATCAGGAGCAAGAGCAGGTTCTGGTCCCTGGCTGGGGTCCATACTTTGGCCATGATGTGCTCTGCTTGTGAATAAACGTCAGCGGTGGTATGAGCGTGAAGCGGGAGTAAATCAGAAGCGGAGCTGGAGGTGGAGAAGAGATGGAAGGGAGGTGGGACAGTCGCATATCAGGGAAGACTTACGAAGCTTGTGGGGCTGACGTTAGAGTGCGTGGGATGAAGTGGGAGTAGAATGCGAGAAGTGTTGTGCCGACGTGGAAGTGTGTGCGAAAAGTGTGGGAGAGCGTGTGAAGAAGTGTGTGGAAGAATTGGTGGAGAGGCTTTCGTGGCCGAGAAGTGAAGATCTGATTCAGCTGCCGCCTGAGACCTGCAGCAGAATTCACTTCGTCTGCTTATCTGGAAAGCTCACTTCTGGTCGCGTGGCAACGACTTCATATGGCAACCGATTGGGATATCCAGATTTCACCAGCGATGTCAGTCATATGGAGCCCCGACAGGTCGTTTTTCCGATCTCCCAAGTCGGCATCACACAATTTACAGGTGGCTCGACGCTAGAAACGGGACATGGGAACGGTGAAACGACAGGATACACCTCGCGGATTGATAGGTGTCGTCTGCGCAGCCTAGACAACGTACCTGCATGCACTTTAGCCCACGCGAGAAGATCGCGAGGATACGTGTTGTTCCTGCGCAACATAAGAGTGGATCCGATCGACGACCTGTCACTTTTTGAAAGATGCTACAAGGGATGCGCGTTGAGTGCTTGCAGAAGCGTATGCGCACTGCAATATCCTTGTGCGCTTCCGCATCTCCATCTCTCGTGATTCGCTTGACCAGAAAGATTAATGTGAAGATGGGCTCACTTGCATGCCGCTTTGACCATCTTGCTGGGTTGGCATGTGGATGATCACTTTTCGCCGCACTTCACTCTGGCTTGTGTCACCCTCTCAAGGCAGCAGAGCAGCAACGCGAGCTCACAATTGCAAACGGCGCATCACGAACAGCTCACAAAAGACCCCTCGTACTCCCGCTTCACTTACGATTCATCACCAACCACAATTTTCCCATTACCAACCACACTTTATCACTCACCATCCACGACTCCCGAATACTCTCCATCTCGACTTCCACACAGCGAACCACTCTCCACCTTCACTCAAACTCACCCTACCAACAACATCATGGCCAAGGGTACCGTAGATTGGAACAGCGCCGAAGCCTGGGAGCGTGCGGTGGCGTGTCTGATCGCGACCGGTGCCAAGGTACGCTGCATCCTCTCTCTCTTTCTACCGCTGACCATGCTAACCATGTCGAAGATCGACTATCGTGCCGCCGCCTTGCATTTCGGCTGCACATACGACACACTCGAGAACCGTTTCCGCAAGACCAAGAAGCTGGCCCTCGAGCTCAAAGGCGAGGTCGAGCGAGGCGAACGTGACGCTTCGGCAGGAGGCCGCAAGTCTGCGCCCGCCACTCCGCGCAAGCCGAAGACTCCCAAGAAGGATGCTCTTACCAGTATGTTCTTCGCTCTCCTCCTCACACTGCAGACTCCAAGTCAATGAGGCGCAAGTTGTGCAATACAGTACAAGCGGTACCGTGGGGATCCTTCCATCATCTTCAACTGACTCAATATCCACAGCTGTCACCCAAGGTCGAGTCGCCAAGAGCAGCACTCCAAAGTCCAACAAGAAGGCCGGCGTCAAGCAGGAAATGATGGAGGAGGAGGATGCCGCCATGGCGAGCTTCGACCACACCCTCACCGGCGACGCCTTGCCCCACGACACCAACTACGAGTTCAACTTCGACACCGGCATGGACCACCAGGCCAACGGCTTCGACGACTTGCTTTGAGACTTGCTTTGAGACATGGCAGAAAATCACAACTTCGTGTTGCGAAGACAAATGGGCGTTTTGGAGCAAATGGCGTGACGATGCCTGCGTCAAAAGCGATAAGGTGTACTTTGCTTGCGAGAGATTGTGCTTCGTCGGATTTTGCATGAATGGATGAAATTTGGAACCTTCTGCAGTGTGCTTCTCGTGGACCGCTGTGAAATATCGTGAGGTCCTGTGATTGCCGCCAAATCGTCCGAGGTGCTCGCTTTGTGCAGTTCCTGCGCTTTTGCGATGTTGCATGCAAGTCTTCTCATGGATCACACTTCTCACCGGTGAGGTCAAGAGTCTGGATGGCGTGTTCATAGCTGTTAGAAATAGAGATCGTTGGCTGGACAGTGAGATAGAGCGAGGTGAGGTGAGGTGGACGTAAAGCGAGGAGTCAGGCCACGTGGCAAAGGGTCTCCTTCCCGATACGCAGCAGGCTAAGGTACTTTGTCCGGCGTTCAATATCATTCCTCTCTTCAAGCTGCGGAGTTCCGATGATGGATTCAATGATGAATCCTTTGGCGTGCCCCGCGCCGGCATTCATTGGCCGAATGCCGATGAAGATATGCCACCTTGCCGATGGATTCTAACAGTGACGAGCTCACCTACTATCTATATCCTTCCTTCCAGGATGCAAAGACTACTAATGGCCAGGAGGAAAGCCCTCATAACCTCCCTCTGCGATCTGGAAATCCCCAACACGATCGTCTTCTCCCCAGATGCACAGCAAGTCTTGTACTCTACCAGTCTCACCTGGAGCCATCGCAAGGGCAAGCGTCCAGTGGTGTCGACACTCTGGCTCGCCGAGACTGGAAAACCCAAGTCTGCCCGTCAGATCACCTCTGGCCTTAGCAAAGACCACATCCCTCGATGGAATCCAGATGGAACGAGTATAGCTTTTGTTTCGGATCGAGCAAAGGCTGGCGAAAGATGGGCTATATACGCACTCAATATACGCCAGTCAGTCGTAGAAGGGGAGGCCTTCCCATTGACCGACATCGAGAACGAACGCCCCATCTCGCAATTTGAGTTTTCTCCCGATGGCACGACTATTGCCTATCTATCGGCCGATGAGAAGACAAAGGAGCAGAAAGACCGAGAGGAGGAAGGCGACGACGTCCAAGTCTGGGGCGAAGATCTGGCTTACGTCCGACTGCGTACAGTCAACGTCCAGACGAAGCAAGTCAGCCGCCCGGGTGTCGAGCATCAACGCCATGTGACCGGTTTCCATTGGAGTCCGGATGGCAAAAGGATTGCATTTGCTGACACAACTTCGCCGAACATTGAAGAGCCATACTTGAGAGGATCTAGGATCGCGGTGCTAACAGTCAAAGACCAGACAGTGAAGGAAATCTGCACAATCCCTAACGCAGTGAACGACTTGACCTGGGCGGCCGATGGACAGCTATACTTCATCTCCGGTACACCGATCGACAAGGTCTGCGCAGGTGCGACTGTGTATGCAGTGTCGCCAGAGTCTGGCGTCGAGAGCGACGTTGAAGCCAACGACAAACCATGGACGCGAGTCGCATTTGGATATGATGATACTGCGTTTGGGCTACTAAATGTCGGCGACAAAATGCTGGTCAAGTCGCAGAAGGGAATGGAGGATCAACTCTGCCTCCTTTCGAATGGATCACTCCTTACGAACGTGGTTGTAATCTATTCGGAAGCAGAAGAACTGCAAGCATTCGGCGCGATCCTTCCCCCTGGTAACAACGAAATATTGCTTGCGACGGCCAGCTCGAGCGTCAATCAACCTGTCGAAGTCTACTCGACCACTACTTCATCAGGACACTCGATTCAGCTCTCCTCGCATGGAGCAGCGTTCCAAGGCCAGACGTTCGGCTCCAGCGAGTTCATCTCATGCAGGTCCGCGGACAACGAGGTAGATCTCGACGGTGTCTTCCTCAGGCCTGATCCGGCGCCTGCGGGCTTTGAGGGTCATGCGCCAACACTTGTCCTGATACACGGCGGTCCCACATCCCGCAACACCAACGCCTTCAACACTCTCTACTACTTCTGGACGCCATATCTCCTGCGACTCGGCTACTCGATCTTACTCCCCAACTATCGCGGCAGTACTGGCCGCGGCGAAGACTTTGCGGCATGGAGCTCTCACGGCGTAGGCAAAGTGACTACGAAGATGTCATCGCGCTCACAGACCACGCCGTCAAGTCCGGGTACTCAGATCCCTCTCGTCTCGTCGTCGGTGGGTTGAGCCAAGGTGGCTTCCTCAGCTATCTATGCAGCACTCGCAACGGCTCCCTTCGACCTTGGAAATTCCGCGCTTCCATACCGCTTGCAGGTATCACGGAGACAGATACCATGGCATTGACCTCAGACTTGGGCGCATCTTTGGAGACCGAGCTAAACGGCGGGAACGCAGTCTGGAACTGTCAGAAAGACGACACTCGCAATCGCCTAGCTAGTGCTTTGTGGGAGGTCCAAGCCGCCGTCGATCGCAGCAAGAAGACGGGAGCAATGGTCATCCCTCCGATGCTCATTCTGCACGGTGAGAAAGATGAACGGTGCCCCATTACGCAGGCCTGGGGCATGAGAAGAGCATTGGAAGCTCACGGCTTGGAACACCAGTTTGTGACGTACCCGCGGCAAGCACACATTTTCAGTGAACGCAAGTTCTGGATCGATATTGCGCTGAGGATTGGAGATTGGACGGAGAAGTATATTGGGCCTGGTGTACCGGTCGATGGTCAGACTTGATGAGGTACTTGCACGCTTATCTGAGGTGCCCTGCTGGGTCAGATGTACGCCTTTGAAGGCGACCTGACAAGTCACTAGTACGCCCAATGGGACGTCTCGATATCTTACCGGTACGGTGTCCCGTACGGCTGCGTGGCCGTCCTGCTAAGTTACATGCACAGGTGCTGTCAAGTTATTTATACGCTTATGAAGCTGTCCTGGTCTAGTACTTGGGCATGTCCTGCTACTTTACATGTACGGCTACAAAGCTGCCCTGCCAGGTCAACGTTACGGCCAGCGAATCGTTCGGCTACGGTACTCGAACGTGTCGTGCTAAGTTATCTGTACGCTTAAAAAGCCGTCCGGCTATGGTACATGTACACGTCCTGGTATGGTACTCGTACGTGTCCTGTCAAGTCATCTAGCATGTCCTGCTGAGCTATCTGTACGCCTAGGAGGCTGTCATGCTATGATACTTGCACACTTCCTGCTAATTTGGCTGTATATCTAAGAGGCCGTGCAGCTAAGTCATCTGTCAATGTATGCACGGCGATCAAAAGGTGTCTTGCCACTTACCTGCACGCCAACTATCGCTGATCTTCAATCGGACATGCACGTAATCTTCTGAGTATCGAGAATTCGATTCAGGTATGCTCGCTATCTCAAGCCTGATCTCGGCTGTAGGGGCAGGACCATGTCCGCCATTCGCTGGAAATCGCACGATCAAGCCTTGAGATCCTCAATGATCTTCTCTGTCAAAGCCAGGATCTTCTCTTCTTGCAGCCGTCTGCCCGTCAGCTGCAAGCTGATTGGAAGTCCATGCGAGAGCACTGGATCATACTCGCGCTGTGTCTGAGCGTCCAGGTCGCTGTGCATCGCCAGTCCCTCCGGCACCACGTCCTTCTCCTTGTCAACGTACACGCCTGTCGGGAACGAGGAGGAACTGTAGTCTAGCACGTTGAAGACGGCCGTATATCCGACGTGTCTGAACTCGCCGTGCTTCGGGCTGGCATAGGGAGTCACGGGACCTAGAATTGCATCCAGACCCTCGACCGCCGCCCATCGCTCAAGATATTGCTTTGCCAATGCGGTCCTTTGAGCCTGGATCTGCCACAGTTCATGCACGCCCAGTTCCGTGGCGTCCTGATACATCTTCAGTTCCGGACGCCATGGCTCGCCGCTGGCTTCCACGATCTTCTCGAGAGACTTTCCGCCGTCTGCGACGAAGAGCTTGCCCACGATTTGGTAGATCTCGAGGTGGCAGGTGTTATCCCACTCAACGATCTCGTAACCTTTGGCCTTCAGTTTGGCCACAGTCTCCTCCAAAGCCCGCGACACGGGTGGCGTAGGCTGAATATAGCCATCGTCACGGAAGACAGCAATCTTCGGCTTTGCTTTGAGTTCCACGCTCCGCCATGGTATTTCGATGCAGTTGTGATCTCTTAGCCATGACGCGGAATCGACGACATTCTTTGCATAAAGGCGAACGTCTGCGATACTCCGCGCCATGCCCGAGTTGACGCTCGCAACTGCTTCTTGTCCAGCAAGAGCGCTTCTGGCACCAGTCTGTGGAAATCGTCCGTGAGAAGGCTTGATCGTGAAGATCCCAGTACAAGCTGAAGGGATGCGGACGGAGCCACCGATGTCTGTTCCTACGCCGAGTGGGCTGCCTTTTAGACAGACTAATGCGGATTCGCCTCCGCTCGAGCCTCCTGATGTGGTCTTGCGGTTGAGCGGGTTCAATGTGCTTCGCGTGGCGTCAGCATGAGTATGTCAACGGTGCGTTTGTGTTCACTCACCGTCCGTAAGTGTTGTTCACGCTTTCCGGAATCATCATCGCCGTGGGAACGTTGGTCTTGACGTAGAATACTGCTCCGAGGTCTCTCAACGTCTTCACAATCGTGCTCTCGGTCTGCATTGGCTCTGTCGCCCAGCTACAGAAGCCGACAGATGATGGATAGCCAGGAACGTTGAAGTTGTCTTTCAGAGAAATTGGCAGCCCGTGGAGAGGTCCAGTGACCTTTCCAGTCTTCTTCAATTCGGCGTCGAGATGCTTTGCTCGTTCGATGCCGTCGTTGAACATAATCACCGTCAGGCAATTGACCTGAAGGGACATCAGCGTGAGCATCAACATGTGGAGCATGAAATCGTACCAACTGATGGGCGATGGCAGCTCTCTTGCAAAAAGCTCTGGTCACATCTTCGGAAGTCCATTCACCCTTGGCGATCTTTGCCACGATGTCCACCGCAAACGAGTCGGTAATGTCTAGATCTTGCTGCGACAAAATGCCCGATTGCGCTGGGAAGTCCGTCACATCAAGTACATCCTCTGAAGGCAATTTATCCGATGGTATCTTCCATTCCGATGGGATGTCGTCCAGCACTTTTTGCTTGGCTTTGGCCGAGATTTCTTCCCACTGTTCTGGCATTGTGTAACGTTCTGTGCTCCGGAGTCGCCTGATATCGGAGATTGCCTCGAACAGCTGAAGTTCAAGTTGTCTCTTTGACTGACCAGAAGTTGATGCACACCGCTGGGAGCACATTGATGGCTCCACTGGTGAGGGGTCCGCAGCAGCTTGGCCTATCAACCATCCGAGGTCGCCGAGTACCGACAACATGCGCGCGTCTAAACTCTTTCACTTTCAAGTACCGGGACACAATGATGCGACAGTGCAATGGGGTCGATGACACTTTTAGCGTGATTTCTAGACGGCCATGGCAGGTACATTAGCTGTACAGCTCGCGAATCTTGGCTGTACGTCAAACTCGTAGCACAGATGATGGCCTACCGCTTACCTTCATCATTGGCATGCCTGGTAATTGATCGTGACCGCTCACTGAGATGCTCCGTATTCGTTGGCGTAGGCTTGCACGCATGCCGAGAAGCGTGCGCTTTGATCCATTGATTCAACTATGTCCCACTCGATCAATCGATCAATCGTCGTAATGCGCCAAACCTGGCGCCCGAACCTTCTTCGCAGCCTTCTTGTTCGCCTTTGAATGCTTCTTACTCCTCATATCCGCCGGATCAACGTCCCTCTCCAACGCCGTCATAGTCTTCAACTTTCTGCCGGTAAGCTGCTTGCCCTGCTCGCTGTACTTGTGGTGGAACGGCTGTGATAGCTTCCCGCCACTTTGGCCAGGGGCAAAGAAGTTCTTGTCCAAAGTCGACCCCTTCTTGCCGAGAGGTTGTGGTGGACCAGCAGCTTCTGACTCATCGTCCATGACGGAGAGGTCGTCCGTGCCAGCCAAGGAGGTGAGATCAGAAGTTGCGAGAAGGCGTGCTCTGCGCTTCTCTGGCAGATGTGCGAGATCGTACAGCTCACGGTTGAACCATTTACCGTCGATCGGTGGCTCCTCCAGAGGTGGATGGCAGTAGAGTAGCTTGCCCTTGACGTAGTCTTTGAGGACTCCGCGCGCAGATCGACTCTCATCAGGCTGTCCGAGACCAGAGGTGAAGAAACCTCTTGCGCGAGCATGAGCACGCAACATCTCTTCGCCGGTGGGAATACCCGTGCCACCTTCCTCGAGCGGTCGTGTGATGATCTTCATACCATAGACAGCCTCCAGGAAGTGTTTCGGTATCCGCGCCGCCACGAGGGCTGCAGGTCCGGTGTATTCTCGCAGTTGATCAATCGGCAACACGCCAGCACATACCAGCTCGGCTTTGGTCGTGGCAAAATTGGGGAAAACGAGACCGGGACAATCGCACAAGATTACGCGCTCCGAGAGATGGATGGTTTGGAAATGCTTGGTCTTTCCTGGAGTGGCAGACACCGACACTTTCTTCGCACCGAGCAGGGCGTTGATCGTGGACGACTTTCCAACATTGGGGTATCCGACAAGTCCGATTTCCGTCTTTCGGTCCGGCTTGCTTGGATCGGCATTTCGGCGGGCTGTTGGCGCGTGCTCCAGGAACAGTGCTTCCAGGTCGTCTGTGGTGAGAATGCGAGTCGCCTCCTCGAGTGTCAGCGATTCCGGATTCGAGTCAGGCACAGCGCCCGGCTCCTCTTCCACGCTCTCGTCATCGGACCAGTCACCCTCGTCTTCATCCTCGACCTCTTCTTTCAATGCCATCTTCTTCGTTCCTTTAGCGAGCACTTTCTCGTCCGGATCGATCTCCTCCTCCACGTCGCTCTCACCAAGTTCGCTTTCATCCTCATCGTCCTCGTCTTCTTCGTCGTCCTCCTCGCTCTCCTCCTCACTACTGCTGTACTTCTCCTTTTCCGCCTCCACCCTTGCCTCGTTCATCTCCTTCGCAAGCTCAGCCGAAAAGAATCTGAAAGCAATCTTCCTCTCTGTGAACCACTTCGCCCATGTCGTCCTCTGCTCCAACGTCATCATATCTGCCTTGTTGATCAACAGCAAATTCCTCTTCTTGCCACCGTCGACCTCCTTGACATACTTCTCCAGATCCTCGCAACGGTAGAGAAGTGGATTTCTTGCGTCCACAATCTGCACGACCAGATCAGATCTCTCGATGACTCGCCACAATTGTCTCCAGACCTCTAGATTGCGCTCGAACGGTGTCATGAGTAGATCCTCCACCTCTTGTAGCTCAGCCAGTCCTCGTCGCCACTGCAGTAAACTCTCTCTCTCACGAATCTCAAGCTCCTGCGGCGTCGTATCCTCGTCCCATTGCGGTCTCCTCGGCACCGTCAGTCGTGCCCTCTTTGCATTCTGCTTCCTCACCACACCTCTCTCCTCCTGTGCACTCAACAAGTACGGGTTCTTCTGATCGGTGTGTATGATCTTCACATTATTCATCTTCTCCGCCGTGAAATCCGTGCCAGCCAACTCAGCAGTCGACAAGAATTCGTCCAGCGCGCCTTGCTCCGTCACACTGCGCATTTTGACCCACGCCGCCTCCTGCGCTGCGTTCGTAACATATTCGTTTCCGAGAGGATCCTTGCGCTTGATTGCGCCGGCTTGATTCGCACGATGCATGTTGCTGTTCTTGCCGCGACCGAAGCGGTCGTTCATCAGGCTGTTTCCCAGCCCGACGGCGTTCTTGCTCTTTGCGAGAACCATGATTGTGGTGGTATGAGGTTGTGGTGGTTGATGTTGTGTCGAAGAGAGAGGATCGTGAACAGAGAAAGATGGTTCATACGTCACGAAAGTTTCAGGGAAGAGCTTGGCGGGGCATTTCTCGGTCTCTTCAGTCTGGACTTTTTTTTTGTCGGAGTTTGAATGAGCACTGATTTGACTACCAACTTACCACCAACCATACAGCAAAGATGCCTCGACGCAAGGCCTTTGATAAGAAAACTGCGACCACGTTCGCGCTGGTGCATCGCGCCCAGAACGATCCTCTCATCCACGACGAGAATGCTCCCTCCATGGTCTTCGCAGAGAAGCAGACACGACGACCGAACGAAGACGACTACGCCGGCTCCTCAGCCGGATCTCAGTACTCAGGTGCATCATACAGAAGTCACAAAGTGAAGCAACGAGGCGACTTGGAAGACGAATTCGGATCAGCAGTCAGGCAGAACGAAGGCGAGGCGGCGCAACATGGCGTCTTTTACGATGACACGCGGTACGATTACATGCAGCATATGAAAGATCTGGGAACCGGCGAGGGTCCTGTGATGTGGGTGGAAGCGAATGCACCGACACAGAAGGGAAAGGGCAAGCAGAAGTTGGAGGATGTGCTGCGGGATATGGACTTGAGTGAGACGAGGAGTGTGGGAATGAGCAGTACGACGTCGAGCGTGGCGAGGAGTCTGCTGCCGGAGGAGGTTCTACCGAGCGAGTTCGTGCAGCGGAGGTCATACCAAGATCAGCAAGATGTTCCGGATGAGATCGCAGGTTTCCAGCCGGATATGGACCCTAGGCTGCGAGAGGTATTGGAGGCGTTGGAGGACGAAGAGTACGTGGATGATGAAGAGGACATTTTCGCCGAGTTGACAAAAGATGGATACGAGGTGGAGAAGGATGAGTGGGATCTGTACGGCGAGCAGCAACTCTTCGAGGAGGACGACGCAGGGTGGGAAAGCGACGACACAATCAAAGCGCCAGGATCACCTCCGCCTTCAAATGTCTCGCTAGCAGATCTAAATTTGCCCGAGGGAGAGGACGCAAAACCGCCAGAAGACGTTCAAGCACAGCCGCCGGCAGATCCTACAGCAGGCGCATGGTTGGAAGAGTTCGAGAAATTCAAGGCCGCCGACAAAGCTGGCCACGCCAAACCTGCAAAGCTGAACCCTCTGGCGCCCTCAACCCTAGAATCTTCTGTACTCTCTTCTCTCGCCAGTGGCCGTCGCAAGAAGCGCAAGGGAGCTAAGACCTCGACCACCAACTACTCCATGACCTCCTCCGCCCTAGCCAGAACCGGCCAGCTGACACTGCTCGACGACCGCTTTGACAAGTTTGAGAACGCATACTCCATGGCCGAGTTTCCCGAGGAGGAGGAAGACGAATTTCTGGCTGACAATGCTTCCGCAATGTCTGGCATGACCGGTCTGTCCAAAGCATCCAAAGCCAGCAGATACAGCACAGCATCAGGCATGAGCGGCGTGAGTGGGGTTTCGAGCTACTCGCGAGCGACGGACTCCGAAGCGCCGCAGCTGACGCGAAGCGACTTCGACGGGATCATGGACGACTTCCTGGGAAGCCATAGCAAGACTGGCAAGCTCGGTCGGAGAGTCAAGCGTGGTGGGCCTCAGTCCGGAATGGAGCAGCTCGATGAGATTCGATCGCAGCTTGGGCCGGCGAGGATGAAGACTGGCGCGAAGAGCGCTGCAGCCAAGTAGTCCGTGGCCTGCTAGATCGTCCTTGTTGTGCCGTTTAGCGTTATGTTCATGCCATTATAGATACCCATGCCTCATATAGAGCGGATAATGTCAGCTTCCTCAAGAATTGAAAATCCTCGAGTAAAGCAACTCATGCCTTCCCATCCAAAGATCCATCGTCGGGACCGTGACCACCGCATCTTCTGCTTTCGATTCCGCTCGAAATTGGCTCGCCACGCACCCATTCATACACTCCTGCAACGCCGCGCTCGCGAGCGTAGCCTGGCTCTGGTACGGTCCCATGACACTCGCTCGCACACCAGCTGACAGCACTGCTTTCGCATGATTGAGGAGGAAGAGGTAGCTCGTCTCGTGAGCTGAGAGACCCAATGCTGAGCACACGCCGCCGAAGAGCGGTGGGAAATGAGCTTGGAGGTGCATCCCAAAGGCATCGACTGCGTTGCTTTTCAGCTTGGCAGCGAAAGTCGATACAGCGATGGAAGCTTCCGAATTGACATTCGCGGAGGCCGAGAGCGCGCGTTCCCAGACGGCGATGAGTGCTCTGCCTTGGGTTATGCTTGCTCTCCGGGCGACTGTACAGGGCGTGCTGGCGTCGAAGTCATTGTCCAGGTCCGGAAGTTGGGACGGATGATGGTAGGCTGTGAGGACGTAGGGGAGGGAGGTGCTGGCTACGTTTGAGATTGATTGTGCGAGAAATTTGTCGAAGGCGGTGAGTTTGGCTTGGGGGTTTGAATGGAGAGATGTGTGGTTGTTGTGGGCGAGGAAGGATTCTAGGCCAGAGGAGAAGGCGAAGGAGCCGAGAGGCAGCGCGGAGTCAGACAGCAGGAGGAGGGCGTGGAGAGAGGGCGTTGTTGTTACAGCCATCGCTGTTGTGGTCCTTCTCGGAGCCTGGATTGCTGTCGTACGATGAAGTGCAGTCGATGGCTTGCTTTGGAGCTTCGAGGTTGACCTCCTTCAGATTGCTTGGCGCTCTGTCAACATTGATCAGGACAGCGCTGTGTTTCTTGGGGTGTACGACATACATAAGGAGAGCAGCATTTCACGATGATGAGGACAGTCGCGTGATGTGACAAAGGTAAGCATTATTCGGTATCTGCAGAATCATCGAGCAGCAATAGTAGCAGACCCAACTCAACGACTGGAGAAAAAGCCTCGAGCAATCAAAAGAGGTTTTTTTTTTCTCGAAGTGGAAGAAAGTAAAGCAATCGCAAGGCCGTTTCAAATTCATCGTCGCGTGAGGCTCGTCCGTTCCCCTTGATCCATCCTTAGCCCAGAAAAGTAGAAACATTGAAAAGTGTCAAAGCGACCAAAAACTCCATCCTGAATCATCCTCTCCTGACCAGTCCTGATTGCACAATTTCATCTTCCTGTCCGTCGTTCCTCGACGTTCTGTGCGGATCGGTCTGATGACTCTTTGTAGTCACTGCTTTGTTATGATGTCATGCAGTCGTCAATCATCACATTGTTCATCTTCGTTCCTCGCTCGAGGCATCGATAGCAAGTACTACCACCTGCTGCTAGCACTGCGTCCCATGCTCGGTCTTGCGGGTGGTCCCATGTTGCGTCTTACGGGACTACCATTCGCGCGATTTGAAGCGGGCATCATCGTCGAACCAATTTTGCCGAAATTCTGGAACAGATCAATTCCTTCTTCGCTGCCGTCGCTGTGGAGATCGACACCGAAGAGGTGAGACACATCATTCTTCGTGACTTCGTGTTGTGACATGCTGTTGATAGTGTTGAAGTTTTCGGCGCCGCCAAGGTTGGCGTCCAGCCAGCTGAGGTCGGATGTGGAATCGTCGCCGGGTTGGTGGACTTGTTTGAGAGGCGAATCGAGGGTAGGCATTGCTCGCATTGGCTTGGAGAGGAAAGGTGAGAATGAGAAAGGGCTGCCGTTTGTAGCGGCCAGCATTGGGTTGTTGCTCTTGGTGCTGCCGGTGATGTCTGCCAGGATACCCGTGCTGGTAGCAGCACGAGCGAGAGACGGACGGCGAATACTACGCTTCTCGGGCGAGCCACGAGTGACAAGCTCTTCCGGAGCATCGATGAAGATATCAAAGGCAGTGTTGTTGAAAGTCATGTTGTAGGCGCCAGGGGTGTCGGCAAGAGGCCTCCATGGAGTTTGACCCTGCTTGAGTGGCGAAATGAACGGCGTCAGACCGACTGGATGCTCCGCTCCTAGAGTGAATGCTGGGCTCCATGTGTTAGCGTCGGGCATGGGACTGAACGTCTTGGCTGGAGAGCCCATCAGAGCCCGCACTCTGTTGCGGTGATCTCGCAGATTGGTGTTCGGCGAGACGGATGGTGGTGGCCGAGCTGGACGCTTGAAGACAACGGCGGGTGTGAGTGGGTTCTCCTTGTGAACAGGTGAGGAGAAGTCGTTCTGTGTGCCGCGGAATTGAGGCTGGTGCTTGCTCGGACTGTCGAAGGATGAGCTACGCATGCGGGCAATCTCTGCTTCGGCGCGACCCTTCTTGATGCGATGAGCTCGGATCTCATTGGACTCTGCAGCGAGTTGTTGCGTGGCGCCACGAGCGGCAGACGACTCGATCGAGGACCAGTATCCGCTATCTTGAACGCCAGCAAACTTTGCTCGGCGACCAGCAGAACGACTCGACGAAGGCGGTCGTTGTGCTGCAGGTGGTGTGTCTCTGCGGTGTTGATTCATCATTGGAGGAGAAGAGCCAAGGTCGGCAGGTGGCGGTGAGGAACGCATGTGGACGGGTGGCGGCGGCATGGCAATCGAGTCGTCAATGTGTGTCTCCTCGTCCTGAAGTGCCGGATCCGACGCCTCGATCGTGCCGTCAGACGAAAGATCCGCCTCATCTGGAAACTTGGCCGAGTCAATGTCTCGGGTGTCAGATCGCTTGACTGACGAGGTTGGTCCCATCGTGAAGTTTGAGACAGCTGGTGCACTCGACGGCCGGAAAGAGGCAGGGTCAGAAGGAAGAGATAGTCCATGCCCATACTGCGAGCCGTCTGGGTTCATCATCTTTCTGACAGGCTGCTTCTTTCCGGCCAGGAAAGCGCGTTCCTCACCAGGCTTGATAGCCCAGTAGTTGCCTTTGCCTGGATCGTCTTTCGGTCGCTCCTGCTTGATGAAGTTCTTGTTCAGACTGAGATTGTGACGAATGCTGTTCTGCCATCCACCTTCTGATCCCTTGTAGAATTGAAACGTATCTGAGATCCACTTGTAGATTTGTGCAAGAGTCAGGCGGCGATTAGGTGCACGGAGAATTGCCATGCCAATAAGCTCTGCATAGCTGTGTGGTGGTTTCGTGCCATCGTCTGAGAGTGATGGCATGTCTTCGGGATTCGGCAAGTCGAATGACCCATCTTCAGACATCCTCTGCTTCTTGACGACAGGCTTGAGAGGTGCCGATTCCACCATGCCGCGTTTCATTGGACCCTTGTAGCTGTAGTCGGCCTCGGAGGACATGTGGTGGTGGGAATAGATGTCGGAGGACATGTGATGTTGAGAGTGCACGTCGGAGGGCATGTATGCCGGGTGTTCACCATATGGCACACCTGCGCCTCCGCTTGCATGCATCATGTTGTCCATGTTCTCCTTGCCGACGGGCGCTCCATAACCCCAATACAGCGGCTTGGGTGCGACCTGCTGGTTCATGTTGTAGAAGTTGCCGTTCTTCGTCGGTGGATTGGAGTGAAACATCTTTTCCTTTGGCGGTGGAATCTTGAAGTCGATGATGGTGTGTGAGCTCATCGGCCGTGCGGGTGAGCTGTCCTTCTTCGAGGGCGACGAGCCCGGGCGCGAGCGTGTGGATGGTTTGAGTTGCTGATTGTGCTTGCTGGACGCGTCGCTCAGAGGTCCGAGAGCGTTTAGCAGGGCAGATTCGACGTCCTGGTCGGCGGCGGCGGCATTATACGCGGTGCCGGCGTCGTCCTCAAAGACTTGGAGCGGCGGATTTCGGCGCGTCGTTGACATTGTCAACGGCGAGTAGGGTTGTTCTGGTCAAAGTGGGATGGAAGAGCGGTGCCAATGACGCGTTGGGCTCGTGATTTGATGACCTTGTCCGACCGTTGGAGGTGGATTCCTGGTTGACGGATTTCGAAGGTGGGCTGTGAAGTTGGGAAGATGGGGTGCGTCCTGCGGAAGCGGGCGGGCAGATCGAGCGCGATTATCCCAGCGCGGGTATCACGATAGTGGGGAGGAGAGGACTCCGGGCGATGAGGGAAAATTCTGTTTCAGGATTGATTCATTAGTTGGTGATCATGCCGGGGTGGTCGGGCTGCAGAAGCTGTGAAGTTGGACGAAGCAATCGCGCATTGATCGCTCTCATGATGATCGTGCCCGTTCCCTGCACTTCTATTCCAGCCGGTCTGGATCGTGAAGTGGCTTACCTCGTTCTGGCAATTTCGCAAGTGGCTGAGGAATGCGGCGGTCGAGAATGCGGCAAGACGTTGACGAGAGGTGAGGTCAAGAAGGTGGTAGACGGTTGAAGTTCATCTCGCGCCCCGAAATGATCACGAAAAGGTCGATTTGAAGAGAGACTGCAAAGATCGAGACGCGCGCGTGGGGACAATGGACGATTTGACTCTTGGACTTCAAGGTTTCTGCTCTCACACCACCCCGAGCCGAAGAAGCCCGCAAGGAACTTGTCAAACGCTGTCGTCTGTCAGCAAGGGAGCTGTCCGGGCTGTGCAGAGTGATTGGCAGTCAGTGCTCGAGAGGAAGCGCCCATTCCTTGCAGCAGCGAAAAGCCAGACCGCCCCACCTCCGGGATACGCGTCGTCGAATCGTCGATGGTCACGTTCTCTTTGAAGAGACGGCACGGCAGACTTTTGCTATCGAATCAACTCCACTTTGCGCAATTGCCCGTTGCGGCTGTAATAGGTGGGGATTGGTTTGCACGTTGAAAGCGAGATGATCGCCGAGGGACTATGTAGAGACTTCTCCCACAGAAGGTGCATCGTTGAACGGGAGAAGTTGCCCATGTGCAAGGTGATACTGCATTACCTGGTCAGGTCAGGCACATCGTGGGACAAGGATATACGATGCACAGATGCGACACCGCCGCATGCCCTTCGTTTCGTCCTGTCAGCTCGAGAGCCGGAAAGCGAGGTGGGATGCCGCGCCGTTGATAAAGTGACGTATCTCTGCAGCGCGAACCGCACGCGAGAATCTTGGGAATCAGGTGATTCGGAGAACTGGAGCTGAGAGAACTTCATCTCGCCAAACGTTTGGCTAGGCCATTTGCTGATCACCAGCCGGAATTTGATGAAGAATTGAAGATCGATCGGACAACCTCTTATCGGCCGCATCTCATGGCGAAGTACGTACCTCGTCTGTTCTACATGCTGGCCGTGGCTATCACTGAGCCTGAAGAATATACTGTGAGATCACACACTGACCTCTCTCAGAACATCTCGCGTATCCTCAGCTCAGGAGGACGCCGCCAAGGCCAAAGCGATTGATCCGAACTACAGAATCAGGAGAGCCAAATTGAAGAAAGCAAGGCGAACCGAAGCCAGAGAAAATCGACGCAGCGAGGAAGCAAAGGCCATCCCATCACCAAAACCTACTTCACCATTGGAAGAGAATGCAGTGGACCGATCGGACCCCGAAGCCGTGAGAGCCTTCAACACAAGACAGAGGCGCAAGAAAGCAAGGGAACGCAAGGCGAGAAATCTGCAGCTCCTCTCGGATCCGAGCCCCAAATCGTCCAAACCTATGAGGTCCCAGGCAGAGCATATCGTTGTAGGGCCAGCTGCCGAGTCATTCGCGCAGAAGTCCAAGTCGGCGAAGAGACGCTCACGACAGTGTGCTCGGCGGACGCTTACTCAAGCTGCTGGGAAGGAGAACGGAGAAGTGAAGTGAACATGTTGGACCATCTGATGAGAATGTCTTCTGTGCGGTGCTGGAGAGCAGGTCCACGAGGATGGGAAGAATTATCATCAAGAAGCTAGGGTTGCCCTTGAGCCGCCTGGACCATACCGCGTGAAGGGCTGGAGGCCGAAGGTCACGATAAGCAGAGGCTTAGCCGGTGTACCAAGGACGACTCGCCACCGAGCGCAACAAGAATGACCAAAGCTCCAGCTGCTGCCATGGACAGGTGAGATGGAAATCGTCTGTGCTCCACAAGGAGGCATCGCGAAACTGCATGTGGGTACCGTCACTGCTTCCAGGATCTATCTCTCTCGTACAGGCCGAACCAGCATTGCTGGGCCATGATATGACCATCGCCAAGGTATACACATGTACACGACAACTACGATTACGCAAACCATGCGAGCAGCACTGCATGCGAGCCTCCATCCCTCTTCGCTAGCTCTTCCAGCTTTGACTATCTTGCCAGCCCGCCTTGGGTATATCCGCAATGAAGTGAGCTCCAAACATGCCCAGTCACATCACAGCCTACGCTATATCTTCACATCATCCACACGCTGTCGCCTCTACCCGATCAAGACAGCATACTATGTATCGTCACATTCTGATATTGCCCATACTCCCGCTCCAATTCCTCTTCATCCCTATCATCACATCACACATTAGCACAAACGGACGTGCAACGCATGAAAAGTGAAACTTAGCAACTCACCACTCCTTCTCCGGCTCTGTTCCCACATACTTCCCCTCCGCATTCTTGATAAATTTCTTCTTGTACTCCCCTCGCGGCATCTTGACCGCTTTATAGCGCTCCTCCTTCTCCGCCGAATGATCAAGACTAGGCGCCACACGAGTCGAGAGACGTCGCAAGAAAGAGCGTTTTTGTGGTCTGGTGATACAAACCCGTCAGTCTGAACGCACCTTCCCATCACATGCATTCGCTCTACTCACCGTCCCGGTAAATCCTCCGCTCCAGTAATCGAGTTCTTCCGAAATCGATTCGTTAATTTCACCGTCACGATGATGATGTCGTCGTCTGAAAGTGGCACGTTTGAACGATCGATGACCGGACTTCCCATGCCGTACGTCTTCGACCTCAATAGTCCGCCAGTCGGCATCGTCGAAGTATACGCCACGGGTACCGTTCCAATGCTGTAGTGTCGCGTTACGAGCACGGGCTCGGGTAGTGCTGCGACGGGACTTTGGCTTCGGCTGGTGGTGTCGGTGTTGAACATGCTATCTTGTCGTTTCGGTGGGCTGGAGGAGCCGTCGGTGGTATCGTCGGGAGTCGAGGCGGCGGGAATGATCGAAAGCATAGGGACGCTGTGGGCACGGCGTTTTTGCTGGGCGGCGTAGGGGTTATTGGAGGAGAGAGTCGGGGTGGGTTTAAAGTCGGCCATTATGTCTGAACTCATGTTTGTGTCTTGTTTGTTTGAGATGTTTGTGGTGATGCTGGATGTCGATGGACGATGGCAAGGCGGTCCAGATTCTCTAGATGAGATCTTCCGCCACTTGGCCTGTTGGAGTTGTGTAGGTGGTTGTAGATGAGGGATGGCAGTCGGTATGTCTTCTTCTGGGATTACACAGCTCTATGTCGCGTTATTTCCAGAAGTGGGTCAGATATCGACGAAGGATGAGATGGGAGTAACAAGAATGGAGAATGGTATACGTAGTAGAAACAAGACTTTCTGCGAAGACGATCCTTGTGCGCGTAATGCTTCTTTCTTCCCAGTTCTCGGTACTTGTCACAGGCCCTATCGGATGACAGTCTTACCGACGAAGCAGGGCCGGGAGGGGAAGCGCCACACGCTGCACTACTTTACAGTATTTGATACCGAGCTGGAATGCTTGCCCCGCGTCGGTGATAGACTTCCATCTATTCGGTAGCGGTCGGGATGCCGATTGTGGGATCATGGTGGTAAACTTGAGAAGCGGGAGGGATCGGAGCTCGTGCAGAGATATCAACG
The DNA here is from genome assembly GCA_000223685.2 of Zymoseptoria pseudotritici STIR04_4.3.1. NCBI lineage: Eukaryota > Fungi > Ascomycota > Dothideomycetes > Mycosphaerellales > Mycosphaerellaceae > Zymoseptoria > Zymoseptoria pseudotritici. The sequence continues at coordinate 72,844 of AFIR01000026.1, forward strand.
ACTGGGCGGATCGGAGACTTCCACATCCAACGCAATGTTGTTGAAAAGGATGGCGTGAGGTGAGGTGAAAGGTTTTGATGGGACTACACATATCAATCAAAATTTGAAGGCCTGCTCATCAAATTGCCAAGTCGATGCCATTCTCGTGGAGTTGACCACCTTTCCCTCAACACAATCGTGGAAACCTCCGTTCCCTCAGCAGGCTGCTCGTAGGTCGCACAATGTGCAATATGCGTCCATCGAATGATGTCCGATGGAACTCGATCTACCGCACAGCACCTGCTACGAGACCTGAGTTTCAGAGCGGCTGACACGCATGCCAAAGTCGCAGTATCCGCTGGCAGATAGGACTTCTCCAAGTTCTTTATTGGACTCAGACGAGAAGGACATGTGGCATCAGCCTTCAAATCAACAGTGCCACTGATTCTGGCATCTGCAATCAAGATGAGTCTCGATCGAAATGCTCCTGGTTTCACTGGCCACAGCCTCAGACGTGGTACGCAATGACGGCGTTCTCTTCGCGGAGGTCAGGAAACGACGCAGTCGATGTCGAGCACGAAGGCATTGCATGACAAAGCTGTGCACCGGATACTGTCATACCTATTGTCACGCGCAATCTCTGTTCAGAGCACCAGATCCGGATCGCGGCAGGCACTGGCTGCAGTGGTTTCCCGGCACGATCGGCTTTGCTCGCTGATCGAGTGAACGATATGTCGGAGCTTGGCCAGGTAATGAGACGGAAAGACATCCGCATTCGATGCTGAGTTGTCGGCGATTGACGGTACGGTCGGCTATGTAGCGACCTCAAGCGACGTGAAGCGCATTGTGTGGCACTCCGTATGTTACCCCATACATGTGGAGTCTGCTGCAGTACTCCGCATGCCTAGACTGCATACCTTCAACGCATCAGTTTGCCGGTGAGTCTTTGCAACGTTTGGCCTCACTTGCATCTCGGTTTCTGCCGCTCTATCTGCATACAATATGGGCTTCCAACGGGCGCCAGAAGACCGGCCGACACCACCAGAAGTGTACAACTGGAGAGTCTACACCTCTGCTATCATCATCTCGTTCGGCGTGCTCGCTTATGGCTACGACTCGGCGTTCATTGGGACGACCATAACTCAGCATGCTTTCAAGAGAGACTTTGGGCTGGACACCATGACAATGAAAGAGCGGAACGCTGTCAGCAGTAACTTGACGAGCATATGTGAGTGAAGACAGTAGGCTCGACCTCTAGTCAGGAGTGCTAACATGGTATCACAGACTCCGCTGGAGGATTCTTCGGAGCCTTCTTTATGTTCTTCGCCCTCGAGCTGCTCGGCAGGTGGTGGACCATCGTCCTGGCAGACCTCATCTTCACACTCGGAGCCATTTTATGCACTGTACCAACTGACCAGATCGGGCTCGTCTATGCTGGACGCCTGCTGACCGGTCTCGGAGTCGGAGGAATGGCCGCAGTCTGCCCAATGTACATCTCCGAGATGTCTCCTCCCGCCATTCGCGGTCGCTTGACCGGATTCTTCGAGTCCTCCTACCAGATCGGAGCCGTGATCGGATTCTGGATCAACTATGGCATCGTCCACACGATCGACGCCTCGTCATCAACAGCCTGGCGGATTCCCATGGGCGTCCAGCTCGTGCCGGCCGGCATGCTAGCAATCGGCATTCCGTTTCTCAAGGAATCACCCGTATGGCTGCTCAAGCAAGACCGTGACGATGATGCTCGGCAAGCCTACAGCTACATCCGCGGCCTACCCTCTGACCACGAATACATTGCCCAAGACGTCCAATTCGTCAAACACGAGATTGAAAGCGAGCGACGGACAGCATCCCACACCGGCCGACCTTCGTTCAAATCCTTCCTCAAAGACGCCTCCCATGAGTCCCTTATGAAAGGTGTGCGCAACCGCTTCGGGCTCGTCTTCCTCATGTTCATGTGGCAAGCCTGGTCCGGGGCTGCTGCCATCAATTATTACTCCCCAACAATCTTCTCCTCCATCGGTCTCACCGACACAACCCTCTGGACCGGCGTCTACGGCCTGATCAAAGCGATCGGCTCCATCATCTTCTTCACCTTCTTCATTGACACCGTCGGCCGCAAGACTCCCTGGATCGTCTCCTGCCTGGCCTGTGCTGCATGCCAGTACTACCTCGCGGGCTACATCGCCGTTGGATCTCCCACTGCAGGCGAGATGATGAGCCCCAGTACACAAGCGGGCGGCAAAGCAGCTACAGCGGCGATCATGATTTTCGGTGCGACCTGGTCCTTCGGTGCAAATGGTCTGCCGTGGATCATCTCAGCGGAGATATTCTCCAGTTCGTTGAGGAGTATCAGTGGACCGTGGGCAGGGATGAGCGTGTGGTTTTGGACTTTCGTCGTCACCAAGGCATTGCCGGAGATGTTTACGAGTATAGGGTATGGAGTCTATGTGTTCTTTGCCAGTATGTTGGTGCTGGCGAGTGTTTATGCTTGGTTCTGCATCCACGAGACGAAGGGACTGCGGCCAGATCAGATGGATCATTTGTTCGGGTTTGAGAGGTCGGTGGCTGAGTATGGAAGGGAGAGCGATGCTGACACAGAAGGTCGCTGGAACGAGGATGCGAAGGCGTTCGATGTGAGAATGGAGCGGGTTTAGTGTAGCGAATAGCAACAGGAAATAACGAACAGGTTATGTTCAGACTGTGTTCTTGACGACTATACGCAGTGGATATGGTCACCTTGTCTCCCATTTGTGGCTCGAAGCGCTGGAACCTGAACAGTATCATTTTGTGTTACATAGCAAAAGACATCATCAACACATCTAAAGCTTGGCCTTGCTCGCCTGCCTGTCCAACTGCAGAATGTCCCTGTTCTCCATTCCATACGCTCTGCACATCTCCGCAGCCTTGGCCTTCTGCGCCTCAATCTTCGCCAGGCAGTCCTTACCCCTCTTGTTCTCGTTCCTGCCCAATTGGAGCAAGTGAACCTCATCAGGTCCGTCAACGATCCTCATTGTGCGAGCGTGCGCGTACATGTTGGCGAGCGGAGTCTCCTGCGATACACCGGCACCACCATACGCCTGAATCGCATCATCGACGATCTTGAGGGTGATTCTGGGGATGAGAATCTTGGCCTCGGCGATCTCCTTGAGCGCGAATTTGGCGTCCTTGGTGTCGATCATAAGGGCGGCGTTGAGCACTTGCAGACGAGCGGCGTCGATGTTGACGCGGGCGTCGGCCACGCGGGTGAGCATGACGCCGTGCTCGTGGAGCTGCTTGCCGAAGGGTGTCTTGCGTGGATCGTTGAGGCGGGCGAGGGTGTACTCGAGAGCCTTCTCAGCCACACCGATGTTACGCATGGCGTGGTGAATGCGGCCGGGTCCGAGGCGACCCTGGATGACCTCGAAACCGCGGCCCTCGCCGAGGCAGATGTTCTCCACGGGTACGCGGACGTTGTTGAAGGTGATGTGGCCGTGTCCGTGAGGAGCGTCGTCGTAGCCGAAGACGCCCAACATACGGTGAATGGTGATGCCGGGAGTGTCGTGGGGCACGAAGACGACGGATTGCTGCTTGTAGACGCTGGCGTTGGTCGGGTCGGACTTGGCCATGACGATGTAGATCTGGCAGCGGACATCTCCGGCGCCGGAAGACCACCACTTCGAGCCGTTGAGGACGTACTCGTTACCCTCACGCCTCATAGAGAGAGCGATGTTGGTGGCGTCGGAGGAGGCGACATCAGGCTCGGTCATGAGGAAAGCACTGCGGATCTTGCCCTCCAACAACGGCTTAAGCCATCTGTCCTTTTGCTTCTGGGTTCCGTACTTTGCGAACACCTCCATGTTACCAGTGTCTGGTGCCGCGCAGTTTGTGGCCTCGGAGGCAGTGTGGCTCTTTCCCAGGTACTCGGCCATCAGACCGTACTCCAGGTTGCTGAATCCAGCACCCTCTTTGAAGTGGTTCTTTGGCAAAAACATGTTCCACAGTCCCAACTCCTTCGCCCTCTTCTTGAGATCCTCCATGACTCTCGGGTGGGCAGCAAATCGCTCGATTGTGGTCTGGCCGATCTGCTGGGCGTATACGGTATCGGCGGGAATGCACTCTTCTTCGACGAACTTCTCGACCTGATTGTCACACTGATGTCAGCCTTGCTTCCTGCTGCTCTTTTCCTAGCCCTAATTGGTACTCACGAGGTCCAAAGTCGCCTTCGCACGGTCCGACACGAATGGGCGAGCGATCATGGGAATTCTCTCGCTGGCCTTCTGAGCATTCTTGCCACCAACGAGGAGGTCCTCGCTGGCCTGGATCTTGTATGGAACGGACATGGTGGCGGTGATATAGGGTGGAGAGAGGTAGAGAAAATATCGATGGGATGTATCGATATCAATGACAACTGGACATAGACCAAGGGAAGAGGGAGACCAAGGACTCTTCTACGGTCCCGCAGGACGTTGGCGTGCAGTTGGGTGAGCTTCTTGCCGAGGCTAGTATTGACCGCGGGTCGGGGTTCACGGCTAGCACGATATCCGCTTTGGGGCTTACGGTACGTCGATAACGTCGGGCCCGAGCGTCGATATTGAATTATTACAGTGCATCGAGTCTAGCTCAGGGTTCTCGTGGGGCAAATGTGGATATTCTCCACGTGGAGTGCGATGCATGTTAAAGACAACCACACGCCTCGTCCGTTCGGGCATTCTCTGCGACGACACTCCATCGATGTTAACAGTCCAAGGGCACTACTGGAGACCGACAAACATCCATATGCCACCGCTAAATGGACGAAGGAGTTGCGAAAAACAACATTGGTAAAGCTACACGCGAACGCCAGACAGCTGACATCGAAACGCCGTGTCATTCACCCACGCGCGGTTGGCGCGGATCATACTCCTTCGTATTGCTCAATCGGGCAATTGCTGCTGGCAGCACACGCCATGTATCTGTCCACGAGATCCGGCATTACTAGCTGGAACGACAACGGCTATGCTTCGAGGCATCCGGGAGCGCTGCTCTTCCCATGCTGACGCCAAAGCTCAAGTTGTGCCGTGGAGAAGGGAAGCTGTATTGAACAAGTTTCGCATTGTCAGGTATGGCCAGCACTGCTCTTTGCGCGATCACATGAGTGTCAACGACGTGATAATCTGCGACCCCTTCTCGGTCTGTGGGCGGTGCCAGCAATCCTTACATCCTCCAATCTACGAATTTTGATACCCGCTCGAAGCGGATCAAGCACCGGAAGACGAATGAATCTCGATATGCGGAAAGGACAGTTCATTATTCGCTGTAGTCTTATCACCATCAATCATCATGCATCAACCATCAAAAGGCCAAACACCTCAACTCCAGCATCGCATGCAACCAAGAAAAGCAAGCCGGTCCTCCAATAACCTTCCGTCTCGACCACTCACATCGCCGCCAACACCAAGAAGACCGCACCGCCGGCGTAGAACATAGGAACCGTAAGAGCACCAGCAGCGTTGCGCCAGTTTCCGCTCGAGTCTCGGCAGTTGCGATCGTTGTCGTCGCGGCAGTATGGCTGGTCGCGCCCATCTCCGTCGCGCCAATCGTTGTCATGGTTCGGGTCTCGGCAGTTGCGATCGTTGTCGTCGTTGCAGTTTCGGTCGCCGCCATATTGGCCGTTGTTGTTGTTGTTGTTCTGGCCGTAGCCTGCCCCGTAGTTTTGTCCATTCTGGCCGTTCTGACCATTCTGGTTCCACTGGCCATTCTGGCCGTTCTGGCCGTTCTGGTTCCACTGACCATTCTGGCCGGGCTGGCCATTCTGGTTGTTCTGCTGACCGGGCTGGCCGTTCTGGTTCCACTGACCATTCTGACCTTGCTGGCCATTCCCGTGCCACTGACCATTGTCGGCACCTTGTTGACCTGGGGCGGCACCTGGTTGGCCTGGGGCGACGTCTTTGCCTTGGGCCTACAACAAGAGTCAGCGATGCTCTCGTCCAAAAGCAGGTGGGTGAGGGTAAAGACTTACGTTATTGTCCTTGTCATCGGCACTGACCGTAGCCGCGGCCATCAGGGCGACGAAGAGTGTTGTGCAGCGCATGTTGATGGACTCTCGAAGGTTGCGTTGTTGGAATTTCGAAGCCTTGAATTGAAGTAGTTTTGTCGAGGAAAATGGTATGGTGATGCTGTTGAATGGAGGAATGAGAAAGGATGTGATATGGGGTGGGAAGCGGTCCATGGGACTCTTATATTCTTGATTGCTCGCTCAGACCAGTCTGCGGCCATCAAAGCCACCGTCATGACTGTGCTGTTATCACCAGGATGAAGCGCGTCGACAACTCAGCGTAGCCCTCGCGCGCTGGAACACGCACTCCCTCAGCCATAAGGACAAGAAAAGCCAAGTCTTCCGACCCCGAGATCGAGCGGCTGGACGGCACAGTCATCGCTGCGGTGCCCGGGTACAATCTTACCGCGCTCCGGGGAGTGAGGTCGCTGGCCTTGAGCCAGCCAAGCGCACCCTTGCGGAAAGTCTTGGCTGAAGGAGCCCCAACTTTAGACAGGCATGTTGTCGGCGAATAAGCAATCGATATGTGTTTCATACCTTGGTTTCAGGTGACTGCAGAGCATCGTATGCGCTGGAGAGAAGTGGCTGGGCCGATCTGACCTACTTCGTGGTCATGGCTTGGACGATGAACATCCTTGTAGGTGTACTGGTGTTCTTCTTGATTAGCTGCCAGAGGCATCAACGTCAATGCATGAATGAAAGAGGGGCCGTGGACTCGGGATATGCCAGTGAAAAGTACAACATCTCATCACCTTGAAATAGAGCATTGTACTGTGAGCAGTATTCGATCGCAACGCTCGAAATGATATCCGCGGTGTTGTAATTTCTAGAGAGAGAGAAGCCAAATTTGGCTGAGATCGACGTGTTCGCAAGGGTCCCTTGATGCCAGAAGTCTGCCAGAAGTCCACCACGATGCTGACTGAGCCACATCGCAGTCACGAGGCGTCAATCTCATGCTTGCGGTGAGATGCCAAGACGAATAAACTCGAGAGGCAGCGCCAAGTATACCAGGAAGTATGTGTCCTGCAGCGCCACAGTCGAAATACCGAACGTCTGACGCAATGCTGATCAAGTGCCGGTCATGAGGTGACAATCTCGACCCAAATTTACCCCGGATTGCGCGGATGCACATGGTCAGGTTGTTCCTCGTCCACGGAGAAATAGCAGCGGGCCACGTCTCGGGTGCTCACCTGCTGTTCTTGACCGTCTCCGAGAATTGCGACAATTTCCTGCTCACGACACACATTGAAGATGGAGTGCCGAGATCCCTGTCCCCGAAAGATGACGGTGTTTCAAGGCTTCTCTCGTCCAAACTCGATCACTTGGCACACTCAGCTGTCATGTCGAAGATCTGAACTTGTCTCTCGATGGAGCGATCGAGGAGAACAGGCCACAGTAGACATCTGCCTCCCGCCATGCTCGACCTGGCGCTTTGACCGCATCGGCCTGTGTCGTCACGTATCCTGACCGCTTACAAGAGCTTTTGCTGTGAGACGAACCCTCCTGGCTCCGATTATGAGGATGATAGGCTGTCGATAGACTTGAGCTTCTTCTCTGTTACTGTTAGCATGGGCCACATACCTCCCAGATGAGAACGATCTACGACCAGACATTCTGTCATGGACAACCATTGCTCTCATGGTTCACGGCAGGGCAGAACAGGATGGTGCGCGCGGATGACCATGTGACGGCGATCGCAAGCGTTCTGACCGTGCTTTCTCGAGCTTCGAAGTCTGCCACGACGCCTATGCGCTGCGGCACGCGTCACGACCATGCCCAGGTGACAGGTGTTGGCGAAGTAGCTTAGCCACGCGTCAAGACTTTCAGCGTGTCTTCGTCGTGCCGCCATCTTTCGCAATGGCAATAAGGTATTTTCGTTCCATTCATGAATTCTTGCTTGGCGGAAGGAGGCAACGTCCCGCTCTCGTTGCCGTGCAGGATCGCGATTGTCCTCAAAGTTGATGTTGATTCTGAGTCGGTCAGTTTCAGTGAGAGGCACTGAGCGTGATCTGGGTTGCGTGATAGTCTTCGAGGAGGTGGTGTTGCAGGAAGGAGCGTGCCTGCGTGCAGCTGCTTTCGTCTGTTTTCGCTTCGACAGGATCATGACGTCACTCCACAACGACCATTCAATGGACTTCTTCCATGTCGAAGACATAATCTCGTGCTTCAATAAGACGAATCGCTCACAGAGCCGCTTATGTTCTTTGAATATTTGTCCCAAAGCGCTTCGCAGACCCATTAGGAATCTCTTTCAACGGCAGGGCTTGACCTTGAGACGAAAATATGAGCTATGGTGAGCACATTCTGTATTCTGGATGCATGCGCAATCTGCTAAATCATCGCCCCAGATGCTCTCGTAGAAAAGGTAGTCGATGGCGGCTACCTGCCTGAATTTGTTCTTCGACGAGGGATTCGCAGCCAATTGCGAGAACGAATCAATACCATCAAGACCACCGATCTAGCCAGTGCATACGAGACCAAGATGAAATATGTGGAGCTCCTCCGTAGCCGTCCGATCGCCATCGAAACCGCGACGGCGAACGAGCAGCACTATGAAGTGGGCACTGGAGTCCTGGCGAACTGCTTAGGACCGCGCATGAAGTACAGCTGTTGCCTGTATCCCAAGGGAACCGAGACACTGGCTCAGGCTGAGATCGCGATGTTGGAAAGCTACGTCGAAAAGGCGCAGTTGAAGGATGGGATGAGGATCTTCGATCTTGGGTACGTCCAAAGCCGAATCCTAAGTGGAAGTCGAGGGTCTGACATGTGCTTAGATGTGGATGGGGCTCTCTTTCATTATACCTCGCGGAAGTCCTGCCAAACTCCCAGATCACGGCGTTCTCGAACTCCCGGACACAAAAAGAATACATCGACTCACAAGCCCAAAGCAAGGGTCTCAAGAACCTCGAAGTTGTCACCGGCGACATCTCAACATACGAGTTTCAAGGGACCAAACTAGAAGGCCAATTTGATCGCGTCCTCTCAATCGAACTGTTCGAACACATGAAAAACTACGAAAAGCTCATTGCCAAAGTCTCTACCCTCCTCAAACCCGCCGGCAAGCTCTTCGTACACATTTTCGCCCACAAGAGCTCTCCCTACGACTTCGAAAGCGGTTGGATGACCGACAACTTCTTCACCGGCGGGACAATGCCTTCCGCTGATCTCCTCCTCTTCTTCCAGCGAGACCTGAAGTTGGAAACGCAATGGTGGGTCAGTGGCAAGCATTACGCCAAGACGTGTGAGGACTGGTTGTCGAAGATGAACTCGAGCAAAAAGGAGATCTGGCCGCATCTCGAGGAGACGTATGGGAAGACGGATGTGGCGAAATGGTTCTACCGCTGGCAAGTGTTCTACCTGGCTTGCGCGGAGCTGTTCGCGTGGGATGGCGGTGAGGAATGGGGTGTCTGCCATTATCTGTTCGAGAAGCCGGGCAAGTCGGCGTAAAGCGAGCTTCGTATGGCTTTCGAAGTCATCATAGAGATAGACAGTCACGGACATTGGTGAACTCACGTCAAGTCCGCACTCTCTGACGAACTCTGCAATCGAACTTGTGCCGTTCTGACACGAAGCCATGCCGCGAACGCATCTAACATCCCCGGCCCAAGCTCCAGCCTGGACAAGACTCTCTCACAAAACTCCACGAGCTTACGATGTCTCTCCTCAGCATCACCACCAGTTGCATGCAGCACCTTCGCCAGATCCACCGGGCACAGGTAAGGAGGTTGGCGTGTATCTTCCGTGAGTCCAGTTGTGCCCTGCATCACGCATGCGTAGTAGACACAATGATCAAGGCAGAAGCAGTGACCGAGTTCGTGCGAAGCCGTCTTCAGGATACGACACATCCAGAGATTGTTGAGAGACTGGACGCTCGAGGCTTGAGGAGAAGTGAATGCGGCGACCGCAGAAGGGATCGCACCTGGGAGACTGTTCAACGAGGATGGGTCGATTTTACGTTTCTTTCTCGGCTTCTGTTCTGGCTCAGTACCAGCAGTCTTGCAGCAATGATCCCCATATTCGCGACAGTGACTCGCTGGCCAAGCATGCTCCCGCTCCACTTGTTGTACCTCATCCAGGACTGGATTGTACCGTGAAGTAGAAACAACAGCAACCCTACTGCCTCCATAAGCTCGCCCGCAGCAAAAGTCATCTTCCTCGTCCTCGTAAAGATCGTGATCCGTCATCATCAGCAGGGCATACGCATCCTTGGGTAGTATCGAGATAGCCACATCAAGAAGGTGTGTCAGGTCCAATTGACCAATGAAGATGCCATCCTTGGACGCGCGATAACTGATGCCAAAGATATTAGATGGCGTCTTCAGACCGATGTATCGAGCATACTCTGGCACTTGTCCACGCGATGAATGGAACGGGACAAACTTCAGGTACGAGGCTGGAAGCATTTTCACCGGAAGTGGGTGGTAGAAGGCCTGGAGATAGTCCTGTACGTCCATGGGCGGTGGGCTCGCAAGCTCGTCATTGACAATCTTGCGCTCGCCGGTAGCATGAGACGTGCTATCTAACTTGACATTTGGCTTTGTCCAGTCTCCAACGAATCTCACAGAAGCTGAAATCGCTGGTGGCGGAATCAAATAGATCGTTCGTCTCCGCGGAGTCACCTCATTCCGGTGCGCCGAATCGAGCCAAGATCTCAAACTCTGTGCCTCATAGTCCGGAGTCCAACTGATCTCGTCACCAGGCAAGACGAGCGGCGCTGGGAAAGTCGACGATGAGGCAGATGCGTCGAAGCTGCCGGCAGCTCTTCTGGACTTTCTTGGAGCCTTCCCAGATGGAAGGGTCGCCGCCAGCCTCTGGAGCTGCGTCGGCTGCGAGTATCCGGTCTCTTTGGCCTCATTCGAAGGCTCGTATTGTAGAGTCTCGTGCGTGCAAGGGCGAACGTCTCCAGGAGGACTCATGATTTCAAGCCAAGTTACACATGTAGAGGGAGATCGCAGCTGGTGGAGGGAGGTCTAGGACACCACATTTCTTCTGCGTGCCTGGAGGGTCTACTTATATTGATTTCTGCGTGGCGGATGGAGAGCGGACGAAAGCCTCTGGTCGTCGTTGCCTGGATCTACTTCCGCTTCGAGTCAACGTTGAGTTTGCGTGCATTTATGAGACCACTCATGACCCGATGAGTCGACGATTGATTCCTTCTTGAACTCCCACCGCGGCCTAAGGCACTTATGTCCCTAATGAATGTGCTTCGCGTATTCCGACTCCCGGAGCCTGGCCTTATATACATACGTGTTCCTCTGAGACACCTTTCACGTCAGCGACCGTGCCTCCAGTGGTATCCTGGATCATCCAAAAGATCGAAACGCCCGTGAACAAGTCGCTAAGAACGCTGACAACATATGCCCAAAATAAAAGAACGCCTTTCTTTGACCACGTTTTGGGTGGACTGACTGCAGATAGCAGCCACATCAGTCCAACCTCTGCTTCACAGAACGGGTCTCCTAGTCCCTCTTGACGGTAGACGGTCCCGCGCTCAGGCCGCTCGCAATGACCCGGCCCAAGCTCCGGGCCCGTTTGTGGTTCTTGCCACCTGATGCCGAATTCGTGCTCATAGCTGTCGAACGCCGCGTGTGCAATCTTCTCATCCCTTCAGCATCGTGCTCGGCGCTGGCGCCTCCCGTCGTCACCTGATCAATGGTGTGCTGCCGCGGCAGACCATAGTTGTCCAACTCGCTGTCCTCCCAGGTAGTATTCCGGTTGAAGGTATTGTTCTCTTCCGCGAATGCGCTGCCACGCCGTCGGACATTGGTCCTACGTTCCGACTCTTCTGCTTCCTTCTGCTGCAACTTTTCGCTGGGGAGCAGAATAGCGCGGTCAAGAGCATAGGGCAGACCACGGTGGCGACCACGGACCATCATTGCAATAATAATGAGCTTTGAAATGGTCCTGAACTCGGCGGAGAAGGAAGCGTTGATAGTAGGATATCCGAGCGAAAGGCCAACTGTACCATAAGCCGACACGATTTCGAAAAGGATCGCGAAGATTGTGAAGGAGGGTTCTCCAGGGTCGGCGATACGGTCACCTTCGACGATGGTGATGATGAAGAGTCCCAAGAAGATGTACCACAAATCGAAGGACAGTTGTCGCCGCAAATGCATGCTGACATAGCTTGGCTCGCCATCCCCTGCGGCTGTCTCTTCGCCACCGAAAAGACCCAGAGACTGTTCCTCGTACACGTTCGTCCGTCGCACGGAGATGGCGATCGGAAAGATGGAGATGTACATCATGATCATGTAACTGACCTGAATCGCAGAGTGCAGGTCCGCAAGATTCACAGATGCGAAGCCTGCCGTTCGTGTGGAAACAGCTTGGAACCAGCCATTGAGGACTTGAAGACCAGGATGAAGTGCAGTGACCGCAGCTTGGTTCAAATCCAGAATGATGAAGAACATCAAGTCGATGCCGTTTAGCAAGATGAGGACCCAGAACAGCCACCACGTCGCTTTCGAAGGGAAGAGAAGTGTAAAGCATCGACGTGGATGATCGAGCAGGAAACGCAGCTCCTCCCAGATTCCACTATCACGAGGCACCATCTTCGAGAGCGTCCAGATTATGAAGCGCAATAGACAAGGGAACCCGGTGTTGCCGATGATAATGAGGAAGGATCCGAACAGCAGCGCGAGGACGCTGTCTTGGAATCCGATCATCGAATTTGGCGTGAGCGTGAAGCCGAGATCGTTGAACATCGATGCCGGTGTGAAGACTCCCCACCAAGCGGGATTCTGGCCAAAACTGCGTACAGTGTCTTGCCAATACGTGTTCGTGATCCACGGTAAGAACACTACCATACCTAGAACGTGAAATCCCACGTAGTAGGAGAGCAAGATCTTCACGAGAGTTTTCAACGAGCGGTATTCAATTCCGCCCAGCTCCTCTCGCTGCTCTGCTGTCAAGCCGAGAAAAGCACTGTTGCGACCTGTCGTAGCTGACCATGCGAAGTATGGCATAGGCTCCTCGTCCCTCGACTGAGTGAAAGTCTGTGTAATGTTCGTCCAAGTCTGTGCAAAGCTGCGAGAGCGCTCTCCCAGTCTGTTACTGTTACTACGCATCCGGGAGAAAGCAGACTTCTGGTTTACTGGACTGGCCGAAGTTGGCTCCTCGGTACTCCTGCGATCCCGATGTGCTGGGTGATCCGGCACGTCGATGGTAATATTGCGCTTGGGATGCTCCTCATCCGCAAAGGCTATTCCTTTGTGGTCCGGGCTTCTTGCGCGGTCGGACCTAGTAGGCAGACGCTCAATGGTGTCGTCCTCATCTGGTTCAATTTGCTCGGGAACCTCGCCACGATCAAAATCGCGCGGGCCAGGAATGTAGAAAGCACCACCTTTCTTCGCATCGTTCTGCTGCCGTTCCAGGAATTCAACGTGTCGCGAAATGTCACTGTGTTCCGGTGTCCTTGCCATGTTCGAGGTCGACTGTGTAGGCTCTAGGTTCACGGGCACTTCATCGGCAAAGGTGATCTCGCGATTCAACTTCGGGTGGAGGCCCATGTAGGACACCGAGGGGGACTGTGGAGTTCGTGGTACTTCTGCAGAAGACGGATGCAGCCCTGGAGGGGTTTCCGGTCGAGTCGAAAGTCGTCGTGAGTGGTTGGAGCTGACCTCCTTGGGACCATCACCCTCGTGATCTGAGCTGTCACTTCGACTGCTTTCTGGAGTCTGATCCGAGCTCTCCACGATGCTATCCATTCCCAATTTGTCCAACAGCTCCCGCCGTCGATCCTCGGCTTTCCCTTGTGCGCCACTCATTCCACCAGGATTGAGACTGTCGCGAAGAACAACAATTCGCCTTCCGTTCACACCCTTCTCATTCTGACTCGGATCGTCCGTCCTTTCGCTAGTCTCGCCCTTCATTTGACTCCTCGAACGACTGCTCAGTGACCTCGCCCGTGTCCTTCTCTGTGCTCGAGTCTCCCGCACGATGTGTTCAAATCTTTTCTCGAACCAGTATAACCGGATCAGGACCACGACGGTATTGATGAAGATGGGCGTACAGAGGCAGGTGATCAGCATCATGACGACTTGCTGGTATGTATGCAAGAGGTTGATATCCACCGTGTTCAGCCCAGATTGAGTCGCACAGCCAACAGCAAAGAAGAGGGCGTCGAGGTATGGCAAGAGACCCGCCGGATAAAGCAGGATCGATGTAAAAATGGCCATTCCGACAATGTAGCTGTAGTGCACCATGATGAAGTTGAATTTGGGACGATGTGGTCTGAAGCGTGTTGGAAAAATGGCCTGTATCCATTTTCCAGCCTCGATGACCGGCCCAAAAACGTCGGACGCCCATTGTGACTTCCCCCGCCGCCTGGACTCGGACACGCTCTCGGACATTGTGGTGGACGTGGTGATGCTCCCAGAGTCTTTCTTCGAGCGACGAGAAAGCGGGATCGTATCGTCCACGCGTCTTCAATCAGGATATCGTGCAGTGAGCCGGGGAACAGTTGCTGGACGCAGAATGCGTCGCGCAATGCTATCGACTGCTTGTCATCATCTCGAGGCTCTTTCTGGAATCTTTCTGCGTGTGGCTGCGCACGGGCACAGTGCCTGTCCGTGAGACCTAGCCAAAGGATCCAGCCGTGGGAGATTTATGCTCGGTGCTCGAGCCTGCGGTACAGGTTGGTCGGAGGATGCACGGCTGTGGACTTTGTGAGTGAAAGTGGTCGGCGAAGTACAGCAGGGTGGAGTGAGGTTGGATTATTGTGCCGACCATCAATAAATAGAGTGGTCGCGAAAGGTATCAAATGCCGAGTAAGTGGGAGTAGTGGATGTCATGCAGATCACGAATGCAGTGATGCGACGCCAAAACCAAGTCCCGCTTTGGCCGCCCCTGCCCTGCTTTCCGTCCGCCCCGTCTCGCACGTGTTCGTGCTTGTGTGGACTGCAAGGCTGAATTTATTGCCGTCAAGTGTTGCTCTCCTTCAAAACACCTTATAAAAGCCTCTCAGTGGGCCAACAAAGCGGTGAGCCCGCGAGGACTGCTTGCCATATATCTCGAATCTCACCTCAGTACTTCATCACGGTGCACGTCGCAAAACTGACCCAGGGGAATTAGGCATCGTCAGCACTTGGACATGGAACATGAAACGCCGAATCATCTCGTCTTGAACTAGGTATGTAAAGACCTTAGCCGGAAGCCCGGAACATCCATTTTGTCGCTGCGATGGAGTATCGCAACATCCCGACGAGGGAATGGGTATCCATCTCGGAGAGTCTTGGCCATGCGGACCGGTCGATCGGAGCCGTTCCTGTTGGCACTGACGCTTCTATAACGTTGAAGTGCAGTGCTCTCGGCTGCCACAAGCCCTTTGTCCCTTCATATCGCACTTCATGCCTCTGCGCTCTTGCATCCTAGTCACAACCCTTCCGAAGCTCTCCTCACGTCTCGCTCACCTCCCTACGATGCACGCCTGCTGGCGCCTGCTCGACCAGATGCCGGCTTGCACGCCAGCATTGGATAAGGTTGTCCTCGCCAGCGGAGCACATGACCCAGGGGTCGTTCTTGTTCCACGAAAAGTCACTAGGGTGGTTGGTGTGTCCGCCGTGCATGAATAGCATCTCTGGCGGTCCATCCTCGGCATCTTCTGGTGTTTGCTCGGCGCCTGCCTTGGAAATGTCCCAGAAGATGATTCGACGATCGTTGGATGCCGATGCAATGATGCCAGAGTCCGTGGGATGCCACTCTACCTTGGTGATGGTGTCCTTGTGACCCTCCAGGCTGTGAATCTTGCCGTGGTTAGGGAATCGCAGATCGAAGATGCCAATCGTCTTGTCGTGCGAACCAGTGGCGAATAGCTTGTCGTGCTTTGGATGAAAGGATAGGGTGTTGATGGCGTCGGTGTGGGCGTTTTGGAAAACAATTGCTGGCTTGGAATCGCTCTTGCTCCGAGTGTCCATCAGACACATGCTCAGATCATCGGAGACTGAACCGAAGAGGTGCTTGCCATGCTGAGGATGGTACTGTACGTCGTTGACGAACCCAGAATGTTGGGTGAATCTGCGTGCAGGGGAGATTGTAGGGTTGTCGCGAGAGAAATCGTTCTGTACGTCCCACAGACAAACTGTTTCATCTTCACCGCCTGAGAGTAGCTGGCCTTCGACGAACGGGTTCCACTCGAGCGCAAAGCCTTCTCCCTTGTGGCCTTTGAGCGTGGCCTGGGGCTTGGGAATGCCCGATGCATCGGGCACAGACGAGTGCTTCGTGCGATCCCACACATAGACGTTACCACTGGGCGAGAACGTGGCGATGATGTTCGGGTTCTGGGGCTGGTACCTCGCCTTGTTGACTTCACCGTCGTGTGAGATCTTCTGGATGACCGAAAAGTTGATTGGCTCTTTTGCTGCGGCATGTCCACCTAGCTCTTCTGTCGATGGATTGTAATCCGCCGTCGTCATCGCTGGCGGCGTTGGGAGGTTGATGTGCGCGATCATGAGGAACTCGCTCGAGGTTTTCGAAGTGTGCGTGCCAATCAAGAGTCGGTGAGTGCGGAAAGCTTTGCCTGGAATGTCTTTAACATCCGGCAGCCATTGCGTGGTGAGCGTCGGCCAGTCGAGCGCGCGGCTGTACATGATGTCGTATAGGAAGACGCTATTCTTCTTCCATATCTTGTACTCCTCGTTGATAATCTTGTTCTGCATGACTTCCTGAGAGTCCTCGGTCGCGGCGTTAGTCATGTCTGTGAGGTATCGTTAGCAAATGCTCGTAACGAATCGGCATCGCCCAGCTTATCCCCCAAGCTCTTGCGACTGCGGTGTAGAGTCGTCGACCAAGGCTTTTTTCCGATATCGTGGAAGACTTTGGATTTCGCGAGACATCGTTCGCTTCTTCAGAGGCCGAGACACGCTCTTCAGAGGCAGTAACTCCGGGGGACCTGGGTGTAGTTGCTTCGGAGGCATTGTGGGCGCTGTCTTTGGGAGAGTCCGAATCTTTTGCTCCAGAGCGAACGTGTTCGTCAGAACTCGAAGCAGACGCTCCGGTGGAATTGTCGGCGTTGTCTTTGTCTTCCTCTTGCTGGACCTTTCCCGAGTGCTTCTCTTTATAGCTGAACTTCGATGCACCTCTGGTGCTTCGCTTCTTGAGGTCCAGAATCTTTGTCTTGAAAATGCTGTGTTTGACGTCCACCGCTCCGAGATTTTGAGGGTCGAGGTCTTGTCGATCTTCACGGGCTTTCCGGGCTTTTCGAGCTTTTCGGCCCTCCTTTTGAACCATATCTAAAAATGACTGGATGCCGGGTGTGTGGGGAATGTGTTGCCTTACCGTGATCAACCATGTTGGGCAGTCGAAGCGCCGTGGGCGCAATATCTGATAAGCAGGTAACAGCGATGGAATGTGTAGGTAGTCGCCGTCGTTCGAGAGGGGTGCGTCGTGCTTTCTGGGATTTGAAGTGGATGAGGTGATGGAGCTGGAGAGCTGGAAAGTGGAATTGGTCGCGGTCGCGGCGGACGCGTTTGAATTATGCGGAGTGCGGGCCGAACCGCAGGCCCGAGCTTCCCCGATGACTGGCATCTGGCATCGTTCATAGACCTCCAAGTTCGCCTCTCTCTTCTTGCTTCCCTTTCCTTTCTTCGAAGACTCCGTGTCGCGAAAGCCGCCGTCACCCTACTCTTCACCCCTCTCACCTCTCCGCGACCCTACCACCTTCATCTCGAATCCGACACCCGACTCCGCGCATCCTCTGCAACACCACAACCGCCATCATGGGTACGCATAGACATCATCCTCGAATGTCATATGCAATCGATAACTAACGCTTCACAGGTGTCCCCAAATTCTTTCGTTGGCTCTCCGAGCGGTATCCGGCCATCTCGCAGCTGATCGCCGAAAACCGCATTCCCGAGTTCGACAACCTCTACCTCGACATGAACGGAATCATCCACAACTGCACTCACGACAACGATGCGAATGCTACCAAAGCACGTCTTTCGGAGGAGGAAATGTTCATCAAGATCTTCAACTATATAGAGCATCTCTTTGGAAAGATCAAGCCGCAGAAGATGTTCTTCATGGCCATTGATGGTGTTGCGCCACGAGCCAAGATGAACCAGCAGCGCTCTCGTCGCTTCCGCACAGCTCTCGACGCCGAAAAAGCACGGGATAAAGCTCTGGCAGAAGGACTCGAGCTCCCGAAAGAGGCGCCGTTCGACTCGAATTGCATTACTCCGGGTACAGAGTTCATGGCACGTCTCACACAACAATTGAAATACTTCATCGCGAAGAAGGTCACTGAGGATCTCGACTGGCAAGGATGCGAAATCGTCCTGTCTGGCCACGAGGTACCAGGTGAGGGAGAACACAAGATCATGGAGTACATTCGTCAAGCGAAGAGTCAGCCGAACTACGATCCAAACGTGCGACATTGTCTCTACGGCCTTGACGCTGATCTGATTATGTTGGGGCTGCTATCTCACGATCCGCATTTCTGCCTCCTTCGTGAAGAGGTCACATTTGGCAGGCAGAATAAGGCGAAGAGCCAGGAGCTGGAGCACCAGAATTTCTTTCTCATGCACTTGTGTATTGTCCGAGAGTATCTGGAGATCGAGTTTCAGGAGCTCAAGGATCCGAATGTCGCAGCAGGCATTCCTTTCGATATGGAGCGCATCATTGACGACTTCATTCTGATGGCCTTCTTTGTCGGGAACGATTTCCTTCCCAACTTGCCACATTTACACATCAACGAAGGAGCGCTGGCCTTGATGTTCAACGTCTACAAGAAGGTGTTGCCCAAGGCGGGAGGCTACATCAACGAGAATGGTGTCATCAACTTGAAGCGGCTGGAAATGCTGCTGGTAGAGTTGAGTGATGTCGAGTATCGTCATTTCGAGCACGAGAACCAGGATGCGAGCTGGCTCAAAGACAAGAGCGTACGACAGGAGGATGTCATGGTGAAAACCAAGAAGAAGGGCATTCCGACCATTACCACAGGACAAAAGGATTTGTACCAGGAGATCAGAAAGTTTGTGAACAACCGTTCAGGATCTGGTGACGACAAGCCACTGGACATGCCTTCGACATTGAAAGCTGCTGATCGGGCGTTTGTCGAGGATCTGGCACGAAGCCTTCATCTACAGAGCAGCAGCATTCTTGATGACGAAGGCAATCGTCACTTGCAATTGTCATTTCCAGCTCGTCCAGAAATGGACGACGAGGACGATGATGAAGATGAGGAGTCGCAAAACGCTCTTTTGCGAGTATTCAAGCAGTACGATCGTGCCAAGATCGAGGACGTTTCGGCGTCAGAAGCACAAGAAAAAGCAAAGGAAAAGTACGAGAAGAAATTTGCTGAGTGGAAGAACAAGTACTACACCTCAAAGTTCGACTGGGGACTTGAGAACGACGAAGAGTTGAGGAAGCTCACGGAGAACTATGTCCAAGGTCTCCAGTGGGTACTGTACTACTACTACCGCGGCGTTGCGTCGTGGCCGTGGTACTACCAATTTCACTATTCGCCCATGATCAGCGATGTTCGGAAGGGCCTCGGCGCGAACATGGAGTTCAAGCTTGGCCAACCCTTCCGTCCGTATCAGCAGCTGATGGGTGTCTTGCCCGATCGCAGCAAGACGATTGTTCCACAAGTCTACCACGACTTGATGACCAATCCGAAGAGTCCGATCATTGACTTCTACCCCCGCGAGTTTGAGCTTGATATGAACGGCAAGAAGATGGACTGGGAAGCAGTCGTGAAGATCCCATTCATCGACGAGACCCGTCTTCTGTCAGCTATGGCGACGAAAGACCCATTGCTTACGGAGGACGAGAAGAGGCGAAACGACTTCGGCGTGAGCTTGAAGTTCACATACGCCTCCGAAGTCGACTACACCTACCCCAGCAGTCTTCCAGGTATCTTTCCAGATCTGGAGCACTGCCGTGTCATCGAGAACATCTTCGAGCTGCCAGTCATGGATGGACTGGACGTTTATGTTGGCTTGATGGTTAGCGTCAAGCTGGGCGCAGCTGCTCTGGCAGGGTTCCCAAGTCTTCGCACTTTGCCGCACACTGCGAATCTCGGCTTCCACGGGGTCAGTGTTTTCCAGCAGGAGAGCAGAAATGAGAGCGCGATTGTCACGCTCAGCGATGGAGAGGAGAAGAATACCACTGCGCATGCCAAAACACGACTTGGCAAGTCCGTCCACATTGGATATCCATTCCTCCAGGAGGGTCGAGTGTGCAGCGTGACGGATGAGATGTTCACCTATCGTCTGGCGAACCCAGAATTACCACCAACGGACCAGAACATCATTCAAGCTCCGCACGAGTATAGAGGAGTCGAGGATTGGAAGAAGAAGGCAAACCGCATCGAGGCGCACTACAGCAAGCGCCTTGGTATCATCATTGGGACTGTGGAGAGCTTGGTGCAAATTGAGCCACTCGTTGGCCTACGCAAAACTGAGACCGGCGCAACGATCAAGGAATATGCACCAATGCAGGGGATTGAGCCCGACTACGCCACACAGACTGTGGTCGACGAAGTCATCAGCGAGGACCAACGTTTCTTGGAGAAGGCAGCCCTCCCAATCCAGGAAGAGTTCCCGGTCGGCACTCGCGCCTTCTTCCTCGGCGACATGGCTTACGGTCGACCATTGGAGGTGACCAACCACATTGCTGGTGGTGATGATGCCGACAAGGCTGAAATTTGGGTATCACAGCTCGCCGTGCGCGAGCCCGAGTTTGGTATCGACATCGCTCGTTCGGCAGAGAGCAGGAACCCATACACCCCGTCCTACGTCGTGGCACGACAGCTGCAGCTCCATCCGCTCGTTTTGTCGAAGCTGACATCGGCGTTCAACGTGACTTCCTCAGGTCTCAAGCTGAACCTTGGCTTGAACCTCAAATTCGAGGCGAAGAAGTTGAAGGTGCTGGGTTACAGCCGCAAGTCGGCCAACGGATGGGAGTACTCTCCCAAAGCTGTCGATCTCCTGAGACAGTACATGATCAAGTTCCCCGAGTTCATCGCTCGCATCGCGGCCAACCCCACGGGTGATGCTTGGGAGGACACCGCCTTCTACCCGGACCCACAGGAGGCGAAGCTCAAGATGAAGGAGATTGGGCAGTGGCTGAAGAGTGTCGAGACAAAGTCATTCGAGAAGGTGCCTTTGGAAGCCGAGCAGCTCGACGGCGACACTGTCATGGCCATTGAGCAAGCTGCCGACCAAAACACTGCCGCAGCACAGCCAACCAAGGGCAAGAAGATCGCTGGTGTTCCACGCGTCGCTCTGCTGAAGCCTGCGGACGCTGAGCAGAGGACTCAGAACCAAAACTTCAAGCTCGGACACCGCGTGGTCTACGTTCTCGAGACTGGCAGAGTGCCTGTCGCTCTGCGCGGTACCGTCGTGGGCATGACGCAGACTACTAGAAACACTCTGCTGGACATCGTCTTTGACGCTACCTTCATGAGCGGCACCTCTCTCAACGGCCGCTGCTCACCTTTCCGCGGCAGCACGGTGCCATCAAACGCCGTGCTCAACATCACAGAGAAGCAGATCTCCGCCCTCTCCGAAGCTCAGAAGGCTCGCGCTCCTCAGCAGTCCTTCACACCACTGCGAGGCAACCAGGCCAATCTCGCCGCTAGCTACGGTATGCCAGGCGGTCCACAGCTGGTGCAAGCCAACGCCCCTCCTGCTCTGCGTGGAGGCTGGCGAGGAGCCGTCAACGGACACTCAAACGGTGCTCCGCGCGGCAACGGCGTGCCACGCGGCGGACGCGGTGGTGCAGGCCCGGGCTACGGACAGTCGAACCTCCCGATCCACAACGGACCACCACGCGGAGCTGCCAATGGGTTCGGACCTCGCGGTGGACGTGGAGGTAGCACACCGAACCGCGGCGGTTACACTATCGTCGACAACTCCGATCCGTCCGAAGGCGTGGTGCGGAACAACCGCGACTTTCGGCCGAAGAACTACAGCAATGTGCCTCCGCCAGCTGATCTCAACCAAGATCGCGGACGTGGTCGTGGACGTGGCCGAGGTGCTCCGCGCGGTGGCCGAGGTGGTGGCAGAGGAAGAGGTGAGGTGCCTGCGAACTGAGAATGATGAGGAATCCTCGTCTCGGTTGCGTGTGCTGCAGGTGATCCTCCGCTCGCCTGTGTGATCACGACCCGGTCACGCGCTGTGGAAGAGTGATGACTGCGTCTCCGTTCCTGCAGGATCGGACTTTGCAGAGCATTTGTCAGATGGATTGCATCGACATGCTGTCGTTGAAAGTACGAGATGTTGTGCTATGTACTACGTAGACGTACAGAACGGAACAATCACTCGCCGCGCCTAATCTCCGTCTCTCCGTCTCGTCGCTGTCGTGCTGTTATGTGAGTAAGCTGGAGTCACGCTTTCTCCATGAATCCGATCAGGTGCGATGTAGTACGCTTTTGATCCATACCGCGCGGTGTGCCTCATGGTGCGTAAACTTCACGCGGATCGATCTACAGCCAAAAAAAGCAGCACCTTAAAAAAGCAGCTCTCTCGTACCGCGCACGCCGATCTCCCGCGTGGCATCCTCGTTCTTCAAGGCGACACAGCACGACACCTTACACTTCACGGTCCTGATCATCATTTTCATCGCTGACCTGTTCCTTCGGCTCCTTCAGGAATGTGCGCATGCGACAGCATATATACGCCACAGCGACGGCGAACGACGAAGTCAGGACTGACTGAGGTACTGTCCCAAAGCGGCCATTCCACAAAAGCATGGAGCGAATCTAGCGATTCTTTATGCACGATATTCCTTTTTCCTGCGCTGATTCTGCAAGCCACCCGCTACGGCAGCGGTGCCGTGCGTTCGAACTGTGGTGTGTGATGGTGCTCTTGGGGTGTGCATGGTGCGGAGGAAGAGAAAGTTCGTTTGATGGTGAGGATGTTCTGTACGAAGTAGCAGCTTGGAGGTGGGGTCAAGCTTCATCTTTGGACGTTGTTGCAGATGGACAGGTCATGTTTCATCTTTACTCTCTTTCATCCCAAGTGAAGTATAGACATGATGCCGTCGGTCTGTTAATCATCGTGATCATGGTCAACATGTCGAGTGTGTGATGTATCTCTTGGCGGATGACGATCGGTCGTGGTCATGCCTCGTGGTGTTTGCTTCTGCGGCAGCCACGTATTGGACTGACGACTCGCGACTTGGTCTTGACCGATGTCGCGTGGCAGCACGTTATACTTGTTGGCCGCAGAAGTCTTGCTGATCATGTTCGAAGGCCGACATATGTAAAAACCAGGTATATGCTCATCTTGTTTGGGACGGTGCGGTGAGGACTGCCACGTTGATGGAATGGAGGCTGAGCTGGCGAGGCGTTCAAGTGTTGTTGCTGCCATGACGGTGCAAGTAATCGTTCGATCATGTCGGTTAGTGAGGTCTCGTGCCGACTCGGTAACGATTACTTGCCAATAGGAGGACTGCACAGGTTTTGATCGTCGTGAAGCCAACTTTCGAGGAAGGTGTCTTTCTCTGATTGGAAAAGAAAGAGCTGTTACAATGCGCTTGGCTGCTTCACTTGCCTCTGCTGTAGTGCGATCTATGCCAGGCAAAGACAAAACATCGCATCACACTTTGTCGTTCCTTCCACAACATCTCAAATTCCGACGAACACGCTTCTCCCTTCACGTATGCTCTCAGCACCGCCATCCCACTGCCGATTCCGAGGCGTGGCGATGAAGTCGACGGGGTCTGAGACATGGCGCTCCCAGGCCGATGTATAATATCATATCTGCCTCCGATGGCAGACTACTCGATGACAGAAAGGGTCTTGTTTAAGAAGTAGTGAGAAAGATCGTCGGATCTGGGCAGAGGAATTCCAGAAATCGGAAAAAATGTCTCGGCTGGCACATCGAGGAAACGTCGACAAATTCCATCACCACGGTGCCTGATGTCTCAGAACGGCATCGGAGGTTCCGACCGTTGGACAGGACGAGACCTTCGTGGCTTTTTCGCCGCTGCGTCGGAATTCATGGAGATGGAGGCGTCTTCGGGGATTTTCTCCCATTTCTCGTGGCGTGCGACGAGAAGAAGGAAGAGAAGAGTCCTCGTGACAAGCCATCGCCAATGCGTGACATAGGCGTGATGCCAACGGCAGTGATGTCCAGGCAATGGTCGAATTGCTTCTCCAATGGCCCTTATAGCTTGGCTTCGGCTCGTTCGGCATCAGTCTTTCTTCTTTTTCGTTCCACAGTTCTGCTTCTTTTCCAACCTAGCCAAAAAGCCGGGTCGAACTATTGGTCAGAATCACAAATTCTTCTACCTACTTTGAGGGTCGCAGGTTTAGGTTACACCATTTCGGGAGTAGCAAACCCACACGCAGAATGGTGTCCAGATTCCGACCGGTAGCGATGTGGAGGGAAAAGAAAGGCATCTCTTACGAAGAATGGCAGCCTTGATCGATCATCGCTACGGTTGGAGAACATCAGTTGGCAGCATCAGCGATTGACGGAGATTCGTTTGCGATGTCCCTTGGACACCCGATCGCGTTCCTGGTGCCTTAATGCTGTTTGTTCCATTCCGATGACACCGCAGTGTAACACGAACAAGCAGAGACGGCTGTCTTCCCACGTTGGCACGTTCGTTCCCGATGTTTCATCGCGATCGTGGTACTGGATCTAGCCTGATGTCAAACGCTATGCGAGCCAGCTATAGGCGCCATGCTCAGGGACTGTCCCACTACGACTTCTCGTGGAGAGTGTTCCAGCCCATTGTTCAATCGACGCTGTTGATGGTCGAAGTGAAACAGGAGGAATGCCTACGCCGCCTTCGACATCGCCCTGTGGCCCCTTAGGCAGAGCATTGCCGTAAAAAGTGGCCTTGAGTTTGCCCTAAGGCCGTTGCGGCGTCCGATCCGCAGCTAGAGTTCAGCCCGGTTGACGCACGTGGAGTGCGTGCGCGCGCCAAATTCCCCCTCGCTACACGACGCGCGAGCGTGAGTAGTTTGACGAGCGGCCACACTGCGTTTGGATTATTCTCACATGCACAGCCAGCCAATCACTCTGCACCGGTCTGCACCGCATATCGCATTCCTCCCGATCACCGCGTCTGCACGACAAGACGCTATTGATGGCCTATTATTGATAAGTCTACCACCCACCGTCAGCAGACACACTCTCAATCCAGTCCCATCCAGGGTGCGGTTGTTAGGTTACCACTGCAACGAAGCCAGCGAAGAAGCGAGATCCCAGCAAAGTCAAAAAGCAACTGACGGGTCTGAGGTGGCCCTGACGACATGCCCTCGACGTCGCAGGTATAAGGCAGCTCCTGGATCCGACTCCCGCGTGCGTATGCATGGTTTGCCAGTCGCAAGCAGTGTCACCGCCTCCACCTTCAACGACCTTCGAAAACTCCTGCTGTGCCACCTTCTGCGGATTGATGCGGATTGATTATCACGCATGACCACCATTGCCAGCTACCAAGGCCGGGCTTCCATCATCAATACGACACCCTAGTCGACTGTACTTCACCATACCCCTACCTCGTACCGCTTCGAACCTCCACGCATATCCGATCCCGCTGTCTCCGGCACAACCCATTCCTCACCTGCAGCGACGCCGCTCAGCAGCGAGAGCAATCCACGACACTTGCATCTGCTCAATCCAGCCGACCAAACAATTATCATCGCGGTGCGCGGCGACAAACGCACCGCTCGCATTGCTAAGCTGCACCCGGCCATACCTCCGAGGCGAGCACACTCCGTTTGTCCCACGGCGAATTACGATCACCCTGGTCCATCACTTATCAGCACTGCCATAATTCTCCCGATCACAACTCCAGACGAGAAATCGTCAATCGGACACGAGCGATCGAGCATTCCAGGAGTCCAGGTTCTTTCCCCAAGTCAAGGTTTCGAAATCGAGGTCCGCCGCGGGGCCTGATCCCTTCACTATCAAATCCCTGTTCCCTCTCCACGCACCCTGTCTCGAGGCCTGCAGCGTCATTATCGTGTACCACCCCGGCGATTCTCTAGTAGGCCGGACTTTGGACCTTTCAAGAAGTAGTCTACCGGCCGTGCATCATCTCCGGCGCCATGTCGAATAGTACTTCCCGGGATCGCATTCTCGCCTCTTCTCCTTTCCACTACCACTACAGAATGGCCAATACGGACTACGAACAAACAGTGCGGAAAGACGGCGATCTCTATTCTACCGGCCACCAACAAGACTCTTCGTTCCAATTCGGCTTCGACGAGCAAAAGTACCCTACCGCGACCAGTGCTACAATCAAGAACATCTCCACCGAGCCAATCTTCTGGCACGGTTACGCCAGTGAAGAAGAGATGGCCTCTCCTGTCGAGGTGGACGATCTCAGCGTCTCCGATGATGACTTCGACCTCGACGATATCAGTGTGTACTCCCGCAAGTCATCTTCTGCAAGCATTGTGTCTGCCATTTCTTCGACTGGATCTTCCTGCATTCAAGCTCAAGCCGTCACCATGGCAATTGTTCGGCCAAAGATGGTACAAGTACCCAAGATGTCTGAAGAGCATCCCGCCAAGCGGCGTCTCGTTCACTCTGTTGCGGGCATGTCCAGCGATAAGATCGCTGTATCACACCTTCGATCAGCATCAATGGAGACTCCACGCTGCGATGATACGATCGACTCATACTCCCTTGCCTCACTCGATTGGGCAAAGGCTTACGCACCCTCCCCACCCTCCACGACTGGATCGAGCTCGAGCTGCGAGTCCGCATGCGATTCCTTCCACGAACAACCAGTGCCAGTGAAGCGCAACACCACCACGAAACATGTTCCCCTCATGGAAGCCGCCCGTAACCTCGCACCACTCACAGAAGCCGTCGCCGAAGCCGTTTCACCTATGCCCTACGGCCACCACCGACATTCCAACTCATCGACGAGTCCATCCCTCATGTCTCACAAGCCTTCGGTCATGTCGATCGCCGACCAATACAAGGCGGCCGAGGAGCCCAGCGTACGACGAACGAAGACATTTGGTGCCAACTTCAGCATTAGCAATATTGGCAAGAATCTCCTGAAGCGAGGAGACAGCATACAGCAAGTGGAGAGGCAATACAACGACCACATGATCACCCGATCGCAAACGGTTCTGCCTCAATCGACACCGCTTCCCATCCCATCACGCACCTCCAGCATGGCTCCCGCGAAGCGACTGATAGCCCGCGGCGGCAGCGAACGCGCTGCGGCAATCATTCTACCCGACTGTCCCGACAAAGTCCAAAACAACCACTGGCCACTCCGCAACAGCATCGCAGAATCAGCATCGTACAGTTCTCGACCTCACAAACTACAACGACCAGACGCAGCCAGAATTACTTCGGTGGCATAGGACTCCATCGAAGCCCTAGCTCTGGCTGGGATCTACTTGTAGTATTACGACCGAGACGACGATTATGATCATGACGATGCGACTACCGGAGACGGAGAGGATGGCGCTTTTGCTTTTGTGGGTTCGTGGGTTTCACAGACGGCGTTCAAGGATGGGAAGCACGATACCACGGACAACGACAGGCGGACAAGGAGTTTGATAGCTCGCCTGCCACCAAGCGAACGGCGTGTCGCGATGGAGCTGGTGGGCGGGATGAAGTGTAACTAGCTCACGCACTGTGCAGCTCACGCGAGGAAGAATCGACCGAGCACTGAACGCTCGGTGCCGATGGAGTGATGGAACAATCTTCGATTGAGTAGCTCAATCGCAAAACAAATCAAAGATGAAGTTCAAGATCTCATCGAACACGCGTGTCATGGGCCCTGTGAATCGCAGACAATCGTGAACGGTACATTGCCTGTCAAGTGTTTCATGCAGGCATTGTGCCAAGTTTCTTTCATCTGTCTGCAGTCGTCACAAAAGCCATCGCAAACACCACCAAGCCATCGCCGACTTCGACTCCGCCTTCGTCCGAATTGGCTCCACGTGAACATCACGTCTCCTACAATTGGTGGTTCCATCTCACATCGCACAGATGAGATCCCACAGTTCCATCGCGCCTAGCGACTCACTCTACTCGCGCCTCACGCCTCCCGCCTAACTCTACTGCTAACCCTCCACATGACCACAACCTCAGCCCGCTACGATAGTACGATCGCGCAAGTCAACTCACTCAACGAACTCCAGCATATCCCAGCAGCGTGCGCGGATTCCACACCACCACGAGCAGCCTGTCAAGTCGGGCGGCAATCGGACGCATTTTCAAGGTGTATGCTCGAACGGCAAGTTCTGGGTTGGACCCGGGCGTGGCATTGCTCGTCACAGCGATGTCGTTGTTGCAGTCAGTCGGTGAGGTTGACGTCAATGTGCGTGGCTTAAGGCTGTATCTACGTGGAAACTGGTCGAGTATGGCCTTGGCGAGAGTGCTGGATTCGTGTCGTGTTGTCGAGAGGTCGTGACGAGAGATGTGTTGTGATGAGCGTGAAACTTGGGCGAGAAGAACGTTGTGTTTGCGATGTAGGTACGTTCGATGTATGGCTGTCATTGTGGCATCGGCAACTGTGATTTGGATTTTCTGCAGTTTCCGATCGTGGCAGTGTCAACTGGGAATCTACCTTTCTGGCACTGTTCCGATGATTCAGAAGAACTGCAACTTCACGCGACAATTCCGTAAACGTTCTTTACGTTTCAGCATACATCCCTCCAGAATACGAAACACCTGTCCATTTACCCATGACAGCCAACAGCGAGGGAGATCCCGATGCTGAAGACTTGCGTCGCCTAAAGCACACCCGTGAGAGATCAAAGTGTCGACATTCTCGTGTGCTTCCCGGATCGGAATGCGTGTGTTCCCGATTCGTTCTGCACAAAGTCCATGGCATGCCGAAGACTTCCGTGATGGAGGGCGGCTGTTTCAGGTTCTGGATGGAGGGTGCGATCCCTGTGAGTGGAAGGGTGAAGTAAGATCCTACTCACACCCTAGCGTTTTCGACTTGAAGAACACTGCTGACACGAAAATTCCGCCGGACTCCGGGCTTCGTGCCGCAGTTGGGACCAGGCCCAAGGTCTATAGCCCATCTCGTGCATTTCGAAAAGGCGTCGAGGGCTCGTGTCGTAGTACCACTACAACTCCGGCAATTCCATCGTTGCGGCTGAATCTATTGGCTGCGGTGAATTGTTGTAGTAGGCCTGAAGAGGTAGCGTGTGGAGATGGCTGACTTCGGGTCGCTTGCTTCGACGTCTGCTTCGATGACCAGCACATTGATCCTCCAGTCGAAGCGAGATCGAAAGCGCAGGTCCACGAGCTGCATGCACGATGCAGGTGGTCCAATCGTGTGAGAACCACACATCCTCGAGATGCAGCTTCTAGTCAATAATTGACGCAGACAGCACTGCGTGGGCGGAAAATGCCATACACTTCGCTCTGTACGACTATCATTTTGCGCATTATGCCACGCAGCCCGGCTCCAGCGAGTCTCAGCCTTGCGAGAAGCCTGCTTCTCCCGCCTGTCAGCAGTCAGGACTGTGTTCAAGGCGCGGCTCTAAATTGAGGCTGGGTGGTGAATCCGAAAGAGTCCGCCGGATGAATCGGAAAGCTTCGTTATTTCCATACTCTCTGCGAATAGGACTCATCGTTTGCCTTTCTTCTTGCCGGCATCTTTGCTGTCAGGTTCTTGCACAGCATGGCCGCCTTTGACGACCGCGTCTCTGGCACATTGGTTGATGATCCGGAAGCGATCGGGTCCAAGTTGAACGCCGCCATACCATCTAGTTACCACGACCATCACGCCCCAAAGATTCATGAGCTCCAGGAGGTGTAGCAGTCTACCACCTGCGGCAGTCTCTCCGTCATCGTCGCAGTCCTGGTACTGCGTTCCATGGTCGCCTCGGATGCGCCATGCGGTGATGTTATGCGTGGCCTTGGCGACTTTCTTATCAGTGGCTAGCAAGTGCGCCAAATAAGACTTCGCCTCGTCCACTGAAGATACCGGAGCGGACCGAGCGACAAAGATGGACTTCTTCTCGGACACAACTTCCG
The DNA here is from genome assembly GCA_000223685.2 of Zymoseptoria pseudotritici STIR04_4.3.1. Lineage (NCBI taxonomy): Eukaryota > Fungi > Ascomycota > Dothideomycetes > Mycosphaerellales > Mycosphaerellaceae > Zymoseptoria > Zymoseptoria pseudotritici. The sequence goes on from AFIR01000026.1 coordinate 102,763, forward strand.
ACAACGTCCACGGCGGCGGGTCGCCTAAGTCTTGAACGGACTGCTGATGATCAGAAGCGGAAGCATGTGGCACTTCGTGAGATTCGTCCTGACCGTTCCTTTGAGCAGTTTGTTGCTCCTCGTTCTTTGAGACCTGATCCAGGCCGAGCTGCTCCAATCTCTGCCCTGATTCCTCGATGAGATCAAATACACAGGCTGCTCCAGGTGCATAGATCTCCGACAAGACGTCCCGCACAATATCGACGACGTGCGTTCCTTCGCCTTTAGCGACGTCGTTCCCGACAGACTGCGTACCGAGGATAGAAGGAGGCGCATCGGGGTAGTCGGACGGGAACTCAAGCCGCAATACGATTTCTGGTCGGGCCGGGAGAGTCAGAGCAAATAGACCAGAAATTTCGTCCAATGGAATGATCGTGTTCTCGCCGTAGATGGAGTTTATCGACGTGACTTCATCCAGCAGTTCTTCAGACATTCTCGAAGGAAGCCAGGAATGTACCGCATGCAAGGCCGGCACAGCTCTGCCAATCAAAGTATTGCCCGATCAATGCCTGGATATGACTGGCATTCCTCTTCGCCGACGAGAAACGATGATAGAGTCCGCGCGACCTCCACTAGAGCTGCTAGTCCATACTACTCAACGACTAGATCCACGAACAGTTCAAGCATGATGTTGGCAGAAGGAAGAATGAGGTTTGGTGAAGACCACAAATTTAAGCTTCAGACTAGCGGCGGCACTAGCCGCGCTGCACATCTTCAACTTTCACGATTTCATCTGGCGAACCAATCCTTCGACACACCACGCATCACCATGTCGCTCGCCGCTTCACGAACGTCGATCTCGAGTGCGTTGCCGAAACCAAAATACACCGGCGAAGATGAAGAGCTACCAACGCATACTCAGCAGAAGGGACCACGCGTGATCGATGCCCGAGAACTCGAATCTTCACAACTGGTAGTCAAACGCTCAGGACCTCCGGCTTACGGCCAGCGCTCAGGATGGCGACCGCGAAACGTGGAGGACTTTGGCGATGGAGGTGCTTTTCCCGAAGTGCCCGTGGCACAATACCCGCTGGACATGGGCCGTAAAGGCGTGCGCTCCAGCTCGAATGCGTTGGCCATACAGGTGGATGGCGAGGGCAAGGTCAAATACGATGCGATCGCGCGCAGGGGTCACAACGAGCAACGAATTGTGCATGCGAGCTTCAAGGACCTCATTCCGCTTCGACAAAGGGCGGATGTGGGAGACATCAGCTTGGAGAAGCCAAGCGAGGAGGAGGTTCAGGCGAGTAAAGAGAGGACACAGATGGCATTGCAAGGACTGGTCGCTGGCACGTTAGCCGCTCAGAAGCCGAAGAATGTCAAGGGAACAACGCGACCCGAGCCCACGTTCGTGCGGTACACGCCTGCGAATCAAATGGGCGATAACAGCAAGAAGCAGGATCGCATAATGAAAATTGTTCAGAGACAGCAAGATCCGATGGAGCCACCGAAGCACAAAATCAAGAAGGTTCCGCGTGGGCCACCTTCTCCGCCTCCACCAGTCATGCACTCCCCGCCACGAAAGTTGACCGCGGAAGATCAGGAAGCGTGGAAGATTCCACCGCCGGTCTCGAACTGGAAGAATCCCAAGGGTTACACAGTACCACTGGACAAGCGTCTAGCCGCTGATGGACGAGGATTGCAAGATGTGACGATCAACGACAAGTTCGCGCAGTTCGCAGAAGCATTACATACCGCCGATCGTCACGCAAGAGAGGAAGTTCAGCAAAGACAGCGCATGCAGCAGCGGCTGGCGGAGAAGGAGAAAGAGGCGAAAGAGGACAATCTTCGTCAACTCGCAGCGAAAGCACGAGCGGACAAGGAGAAAGCGATGGCGCAGAGATCGGGTGGTGGACGCTCAAGAAGCAGGTCAGTCGACAGCAGGTCTTCTTACTCTGGGTCTTCACGCTCGGATAGTCGGAGTCGCAGTCGCAGTCGAGGAGACGATTCCGAAGCTCAACGACGACAGCGAGAACAGGCCCGTGCGGAGCGGAAGCGAGAACTTCAGCGTGAATCGCGCCAGAAGAACATGGGTCACGAAAGGCGCGTGCAGATGATGGCACGCGAGCAGAATCGTGATGTCAGTGAGAAGGTGGCGCTGGGACTGGCGAAGCCGACGCAGAGCAAGGAGACGATGTACGACTCGCGCCTGTTCAACCAGAGCTCTGGCTTTGCGGCAGGATTCAATGAGGACCAACCTTACGACAAAGCTCTGTTCGCTGAGCGGGATGCTCTCAACTCCATCTACAGGCCTTCTGTTGGTGAGGACGATGGCGAGGACGACGGGGAGACGTTGGAGAAGATTCAAGGGACGAAACGCTTCGACACGCTGGGCAAAGCACCAAAGGAGGGTTTCAAGGGTACCGAAACTGCTGAGCAAAGAAGCGGCCCGGTCATGTTTGAGCGGGAACGTAAAGAAGATCCATTTGGCTTGGAGTCGATGATCGCAGAGGCGTCCGAAGCTGCTGCAAAGGGAAGCAAAAGATCTGCCGAGGATGATGGCGATAACAAGGGAAAGAAGGCGAGGGTCGACGACGAGTAGAGAGATTTGTGCTTGGACAACCAGCCGTTATCGATAATGTGGTTGCATCGATTGTGAGTGCATTGCCTTCTTCCCACCTCATTCACCACTGCATCTGTTTGCTACGACATGCGTACCCTATTGAATGTGCTTTACGATGAATAGACAAACGCAGCATCGGCTTCATCTTGTTTGATCCTTCACTCCCCTCAACTAAGCATCCGAATTTCCTCACGGTCTCGAAAAGAAGACATAGACTTGCAGCAGAAACTTTTCAGCTCCTTCATTATGGCTCCCGCAATGAGACGTATGGCTTTCTTTGATGAAAGACTCCCAGCACGCAACACCGCCACGAGCACACGAACAGTCATGAAGGGCCCGCCGCACCACCAGACTCGAACTTCCAGGCCGACCGCAGGCTCACCCAAGAAGCCTGCACCACGCGCCCCCGCTCATCGTCGAGAGCGTGAGCATGGCTATCGATCAGAGCCAATCTTGAAAGACAATCTTGCAACCGTCAGCTCAGTGATGAGTACGCGGACGAAGGTCATTGAGGCTCCATTTACCACAACTCCAATATCCAAGCAAACCGCAAGTCCACAACCAGAGTCGAGGATATCTCCAGACTTGCTTCCAGACATACCGACATGGCTAGCCTGCACGGTTGCCATCTTCTTCCTCTTGGGTATCATCATGTCGATGCTGCTGTACTGTGTCAACTTCCCTCCGAAAGTCGCATGGTCGAGAGAGCGCAGCAGAAACAAGAGGCATGAGTATCAAGTTATCGACCCGCGCAACCTCTGGGTCAACGAAACCAATCGTGATAGCATTCGCGATTCATCTCCCGCGGGAAGTGGGTACCAGCCGAAAAATGTTCCATCGTCGAACTCATCGACGCCTCAAGAGCTGCACTACAGGAGAAATAAGAAAGGCCTGGCAGTGGAGACGCGGGCGACAGGCATCGGCCTTGGACTTGAAGTGCCCGCGATTAGGACATCGTCACCGTCCCACGGGAAGATTGCACCTGATAGCGACGCAGTGGATGAGCTATACGCTCCTGCAGCGACTTCGTGGCGTCCTCTTTCAGCTTCACTTCACTCAGACCAGTCGCTACTCAACTCAACCTGGACAAACGCCGAGGACGACCGCGCAGATGTGCAGGAGCACGACCTTGAGACTGGTCTCCCGATCAACAACAGAGGACCTTGGCTCACACCTGTACCTTCGCCAGCAGGCTCGGCCTCTTCGAGATCGTCATCGTCTTCACAAATCAGAATACTCTCTATGCTTGGCAACGGGGTTGAGCGTGCGGCGGATTACTTCGCCCGAGTGCTCGATGATCAAGTCCAGAGGGGTGATGCGGAGGGTGGCCTGCTACTTTCGGTGAAAGATTGTGAGAGGGAGCAGTGGCCGCCACTCGAGATGGCTCACGTTGGGAATGCGAAGAAGAGGTGCTGAGGAGGGATCAGGAGGATGTCGACTTGCGCGTTGGTCCTGAGTCTGAGTTGGTCGCGATGACTGCAGGGAGGCGTTGAAGTTTGTTGCAGCTCCGTACAATATTTCAGTAGATAGAAGCGATGCCGCGTTTGTTGTCAGAATTTGCTCGATTGCTACATCTGTTCCAGTACGCGAGTGCGTTCCGCTTGCCGCACTCCACGGCCATAATTCAACCTCACCTGACTTCACTTCACTTCACTTCACTTCACCTCACCTCATCCGCTAGCAAATATCCTGCATCTCGAAGAACGACGGCTTCATCATCACCACGCCTGTTGGGTTTCTGCGCATCCGAATGCACGCCTCTTCTGCAACCTAACCAGATGACCTCTCCCTGCTTTCACGGTCGGTACCAGTCGCCCAGTCCTCTCCGACCCCATCCTTCTTCAAGACGCCGCTCCATTTTCGCCAAACACTCTCAACATCTCCTCGCGCTTGAACATATGCGCTGACTGGATCGCATTGGGCTGTCCCGCCTGAAGATCAGCTCCTCTTCCTGCCATCAAAGCAACAACTTCATCATATCCCTTGAACACCGCTCCAGCGATCGGACTCTGGCCTCTCTCATTGAGCACATTCATATCTGCTCCTTTGTCAAGAAGCATCTTCAAAGTCTCGGGATGGCCATGATAAGCAGCTAGCATGACCAGTGTGTCGCCTTTGTGGTTCGTCAGATTGACTGGAACGCCGGCTGAGATGTATTGCTCAAGCTCTGCAGTCTTGCCTTCCCGGGCGAAGTCGAAGAGCTTGCCGGCGAGTGCGACAGCTTCGGGTGGTAATTGGGTCGATCTGGAAATGTTTGCTGGAGAAGTGGCGTCTGTCGTAGGCTTTTGGGGCACGCCCGGTTCTTCTTGCTTGAGTCCCATTGCTCAGACTTTGTCTAGGAGCTGATCAAATGCCAAATGTTTCTTGTACTGACCGCTTGCAGTCTGTCATGCATCGATGTTGTTCTGCACTGCATTGGTCGATGAAGTCATCGGTACGTACGCAACAAAAGCCGTCAATTCGATTTCGTTGCCACCGCGGTTCCATGCCTTTGACAATGGCAAGCATTTCTTGTACCGACCACTCGACGACGACAAACTACCTCTTCGACACCTCGCTGTCCTCGGCTTTGCCTTCTCTTGCCCGTATATCGCCAGGCTTAGCGATGAGGTCTGCGAAGCACGAGCGGGCGACAATCCGCAGCTTTATATACAGCTGCGAGTCTCCCGATATCCAATTCGCTCGTCAAGAGCCGAATCAACGGGCCGGTTAGTTCTCACCCCACCCGCCACCCTCGAACCTCGACTAACAGTCATTAGAATGGTCTAGTGGTATGATTCCTGCTTTGGGTTTGTCGATTTTCGGCCTTACGTCTTGCAGGAGGCCCCGTGTTCAATCCACGGTTCGGCCCCGTTCTTTTGCCCCCCCTGTCGTGACGAGGACGACGAGGCGCATCTTTTGATATACTTTTGGTCCAATATGGACAAGAATTGCATCCTGGAGCTCGTGGGATGTGATTTTTGTTGCACGGGAGCTATTGCGGAACTTCGGGTTTTAGGTTTGGCGCTAGCGTGGAGGAGGTTACACGACTGAAGTCTGCTGTTGCTGAGACCACGCACAGATGAGGCATCCTGAGTACATGGTCTTCAGACGTTTGCGACGATTCGACATTGAGAGGCGTTGTCCGCACCTGGGACGAGAAACCTACGAGCCTTCACAAACATCAAGGGCAGCTTGCGAATGATGCTTACTCACCGGGGCACTCCTGGAAACTGCAGCCCAGGGAGGCAGCACACACTTTTCGGAAAGAAACGACATCGAACATAGTGAATAGGTCTTGAAGGCTAACACAACAGATCACACTCAATCCTCAGCATCCCAACCAAGCCCATACGGCACATCGCCGACCTCGAAGACGCCATCAGGTCCAGCGAGCAGAAACTGATTCTTCCCAATGAGCTCCCAGTCGCTATCGCAGTATGTGCTCGGTTCACTGGCCACAATCAGATGACTGCCGTGTAGCTCTTCGGGAATACCGATTTGTCTTCCGGCATGTTCGACGCCATCTGCATTGTCTGGGTACTTGCGATTCAAGGTCATGCCGGCCTGTTGCAGCGTCAGCTTGTTTCGTTGAAGTGCCGGATTATCTCACTGACCTTGGTGCTGTAGTATAGACTGGGAGGTTGCGATGTGCGGTGGTTTCGAAAGCGGTAGGCCACCAACTTCGAGCCATCGGTTGCACAAAGGTTGAGGCTGTTTGGGCTCTTCCTGTCTCCGAGGATCTTGTGTTGCAGACCTACGATGGTTGCAACAGCACGATGCATGGCTTCCACCATTTCTTGAGCCGAGTACACCTTGTCAAAGGAGCTCGCATCGCCGCCTCGGGTCAAGTAGGTCATGTATAGGGCAGCAATGTGTCTGGAGGACAAGTCAGCATAACACCATTTCATCATTTCCAATCAACTGACTCTGAATCGGTAGCACCAAAGACGTTGGCATATGCATCATGGCTCATCTCGTTGATTGCGGCTCGTTTGATATCAATGAAGTTACTAGCTGCCCCATTGTGCATGAACGTATGCCTTCCAAAGACGAACGGGTGGTTGTTGATGTTTGCGATTGCTGTTCCGGATGAAGCTCGGATATGTCCAAAGCAGACTCGACTTTCTGTATTGGCACATATCGACAGAAAGTTCTGGTCGTTGATTGGAGGTTGAATCGTTTTGTACATCGCCGGACGTAGGCCCTAGCGAATGTGAGCATTGTAGTTCGTGCCCCAGCATGCAACTGCTTACATCTTTCTGCTTTCCATCACTACTCTGGGCGGTGTTACTGCTCTCAAAATCGGCCTTCGACGACGTGTACCAGACAACGCCTAGACCGTCAAAATTCATGACCACGTTCCGAGCCTTGACATCGTTCTCGGAGTTCTCGTCATGTTCGTGTGGCAGAAGCTTTGGCAAGTAGTGATCGGAGACTTGTTTGACAAGGGAGTGCTTCGGAGTGACCAAGACATCTTCCAGCAGACATGGCTCGGTCTGTGAGATGTAGGCGAACCAACTGTGTGGAGACTGTAAGCTGACGTTGCATGCACAACGGCATCTTGCAGGAACCGAATCCTGATGGACGAAAGGCCCGGAGGCTGACATACCGACACATGTTCTCAGCCGCTCTCGATAATTTTGCTTGCGATCTAAAGGTGAGAAGTGTGGAGCAGGCGATAAGCTTTGTAGGCACAGTAGGTTCAAGGTCGGTGAGTTTGTTATCGGTCAAGTGATGCTGTTTGGCAACGTGGGATGGCAACTGCCTTTCCCAGTCTAGCTCAAAAGCAAGCGGAGCTGCCTCCGGCGAAACATCTCCAGCTCGGAGAGCTTCGTGATGCATGCTGCAAACAAACTCAACCTTCACATCTCATCGAACGACATGGCGACCGTCCCGCCCAAGCATCAAGAGTCGACCTTTCCGCCGCCCGAAATCTTGCCCTTCAATGAGCGCCAGCAGCCCACCATCCGACTCTACCCTCTAAGCAACTACACATTCGGAACGAAAGAGACGCAGCCCGAGGAGGATCCTTCAGTGAAAGACCGACTGCGGAGATTAGAAGAGCATTACGACAAGCATGGTATGAGAAGGACGTGTGAGGGCATACTCGTTTGTCACGAACACAACCATCCACACATCTTGATGCTGCAAATTGCCAATGCCTTCTTCAAGCTGTAGGTCTTGCATACTCTCGATCGCGTCACGAAGAAGAGACTGATCAATCGCAGTCCCGGTGACTATCTACCACACGATGTCGACGAGATCGAAGGATTCAAGACGCGATTGAACGAGCGACTTGCGCCCACGGGCTCGCTCAGCACAGTGGAGGCGGCCGACTCCGACTGGGACATCGCCGATACACTGGCTCAATGGTATCGACCGAATTTCGAAACCTTCATGTACCCATTTCTGCCACCTCACGTAACCCGACCAAAAGAGTGCAAGAAGCTGTACTTTATCCAGCTGCCAAGAGCAAAAGTCCTGAGCGTGCCAAAGAACATGAAGCTTCTGGCGGTGCCGCTCTTTGAGCTTTATGACAACACTCAGCGATATGGACCCCAGCTGAGTGCGATTCCGCACTATCTCAGCCGGTATCGATGGGAGTTTGTGGACGAGGAAGGAGAGGTAGTTTCGTACACTCCGGGAGGGCCAATCGATGAGAGAGTAAAGACGAAGATTCTGGCAGGTGGATCTGGGGAGAATGGATTGAATGGCGATGCGAAGCCTCAGATCGATGGTGATGCTATGGAACAGTCATGACGAGCAAAGCGCAAGGAAGAGTTGCACACAAGCCGATGCGGCCCATTCGGCCGAAGCTCATGCAGGAAAATCGGCGACGAGACGAAACTCTCGTTGAGCTGAATCGCTACATGAGGATACAACGTCGAGTTTCTACCAGGCACGAAAATGGAAGGATTCGCTCGTCTTCCGATCGATGCAGGGGAGTCTGACAATCCAGGCACGGTGCGAAGGTCGCTTAGCACGTCCGACGGACCTCCTTCAATGAGGGGAGCGTGTGCTTGGGTTTACTTGCAGCAGCTGCTGTCAGCATCGGGTGTAGGAACGAGGCCGACCAATGTCGAGAGATGGACTGCCATTTCAAGAGCTCAAGCTGCACCCTCAAAATAGCCCAAGCTTGCATCTTCCACGAACGTCATTCACACGGTCGGCACGACGACAACCACTGCTCTGCTGCGCGCTCAACTTCCGGCCTCAGGCGATGATGGGTCGTAATAATTCGAGACGCAGGGCAGTGGAGCTCTCTTTACGATGTGGCGCAGCTGACTACTGCACATCGAAAATCGAACAATCCAGCAGACCTTCGAGGCCGAAATCAAGGAGTCCTGTCTCAAGAACTACTAGTGTCAAGTGATGGTGCGCAAAGACACAACACCAATTTCATCCTCGCACGTGCTCACCATAGCTCTGCCCACAAGCAGCAATGCAGGCAATTTATCTGGCAGTTTCCATAGGTCTACGGTCCGATCGTGCATGTTGACTTTGATTCTATGACTACGACTTTGCATGGATCGACTGCACTGCATATGGAATATATTGACCACGAGAGAGATGCGAGAACGGGCAGGGCTTCCGACATTGCAATCCCGACATCACTCCATCCATCGCCGTTACGACAAAAACAATAAAAGTGCACACGAGCACCATTCTCGTGTGGCGGAAGCCACTACATCGACATGGCCACTAGGAACGCTTTGCCGGATGCCACGCGAGTGGAAGCACAAAGATTCCAAGAATATGCCCATTCTAGAAGCCGATCCCTGGTCCATATGAGGTAGCACAATTCGTATTTCCACCACAGTGGTAATACTACCTCACGCATGCACTCCGCATCTCAGCCCATGTGTCTCCGGATTTCCCAGCGCATCATCCTCCCAGGAACCACTTGTCGGCGGCGCCGGTCAAGCCAGGAACGTGGCCATGCTCCACGCGAGTACAGAGCTGTGTCACGTTGCTTCAAGCTCCCACCAGAGACCGCCACCGCTGACTGGCGGCGTACCAGAGCATTGCATTATCCATCAAGCATCTACATTCTGCCGCTCGAGATCTGCCAAAAGACGAAAATATCCCCACGTGATGGCCGCATCGGGAGAGAACGAGCTGAGTCAATATGCACATCGATTTCGTGCCTTGCCAATGCGAATGCCTTTGTAGGCAAGACCTCCTTTCACTACGCCAATACACTGCAGCCGAAGGATGGCAACCTCCATCGGAGTGGGCCTCATGCCACGACTGAGCTCCGAGTGTTCTCCAGCAGGTATGCTGGTGAGCAATAGCGCACTGCATGATCGCACCTCGCCAGCCATTCGCGATACGTGACTGACTCCACACGACATTCGGTGCCTTGGTTGAGGTAGGGTCATCGTTGATGCCCCTCGATCACCACAGACGGAAGGTATGCATGTACTCGGAATACCATCGGAAAGCTATGCTACAGGCGAGCTATTTTGATGTATGCTGACCTGTCCGGCGGTGTCCTTGAAAGAGAAATTCTCTCAGAGGCATGTATAAAGGCACGGTGGTCGAACGTTCCATTCATCCTCCATCAGCAACAGCATCTCCTCCAGCAAGACTTCCATACACATCTCCAGTCTCGAATTCATTCATCCGCATCTATCCTCAACCAACACTATCGTTCAATCACCTCTCAAGATGCACTCTCCAATGCAATTCGCGGCTCTGGCCATGTTCGCCCTCAGTGGCATGGTCTCTGCTGTGCCTGCCAAGTCCAGTACTACCGTCACGCCCCCATCTTATGAGACTACCACTCCTCCTCCACCTCCTCCACCATATGGCGGTAGCACTACTACCTCGTCTACCAAGAAGACCACTACCACGCCCAAGACGAGCTCCACCACGAAGTCCACCACCACTTCGAAGACCAGCTCTACCTCGAAGTCCACCTCCAAGTCCACCACCAAGTCCAGCTCTACCACGAAAACCACCTCCACATGCGCCGTGAGCACCAGCATCTCCACTTCCGTTGGAGAGTCTCCCTACAGTATGATCTATTCTTCCATCCACGTCGCGACAATCGACTAATCCCCTCCCAGCCACCGTCAAGTCCACTACGGCTTACGTCCCCAAGACCATCACGTCCATCGTCACCAAGACCACTACCAAAGACGTCCCCTTCACCACGGTCATCACTGGCGATCAGCCAAAGACCGTCATCGTCACCAAGACCGTCCCGCAAACCACTCAGACGATCAGCAAATCGACCACCAAGATCCCCAAGCCCACCACTGAATACAAGACGACGGTCATCACCACCGTCGTTCCCGTCGTCAAAACCGGCTACTCCGAAAGCGTAGTCACCGTCACCAAGCCGGTGACCAAGACCATTACGACTACCGAGACGTCCATCTCGACCGGCAAGGGCAAGACCACCTCGACTGGTACCAAGAAGACGACCGCCACGGAGACCAAGGCGGAGACCTTCACCACTTCCACCAAGAGCGTCGGCAGCACGACTGTGGTTACCAAGAAGCCATTCACTACTACCAAGGTCTCCACCGTCACCGTCTGCGGACCACCAGGCTACGGATACTAGGAAGTGCGATGACCTGAGCAGATCTGGCCATGGCCAATAATCGCAGATGATAGGCTCCGACAGCGGAGACAGTGCAGTACATAAAAGCGGCAATAGTGCAGAACGGACAACCGGCGCGGATGAGATTTTCCGAAGAATGACCTTCACGACACTCCTTTGTAGCTAGAATAGACTATCCTTCAAGCAAACATCAATTTTGGGCATATCCATTTGTTTCATGTCCATCTCGTTTGTATCAACCTCGCTCATGTTGGTCTCTGTCAACATCATGACATCGCTGGCACGTCTTTGATCGCTGGCTGACTTTGAGGAGCGAGGAGCATTCTCCATCGTCATAAGAACGTGCAAGTATACCCTGCTTGAGCAACATCAGGCAGTCCACACATCTTTGCCTTTGAGCTTGCATTCCGACTCCTCATGAGTTCTGAGCAAAACGTGTTCCGTGTACAATCGTGATCTAGATGTTCTAACCTTACGTTCCCGTCCTACCAACGGTCCTGCACATCCATTCGACTTCGTCTCAACACTCCATCGCCCATCCAATTCATACCATCCCACATACCAACCTCCAGCAACCAAACATCGCTTCCGTACCCAACATCCTCCACCTCGCTCACAACTTACTCTTCACCCCCACCACCTCCTCAATCCTCGCAAACCGATAATAAAATTCCAAACACTCCTTATTCGCTAACGTATCCGAAGGCTTAATCGTCTTTCCCGAAACAATCTGTTTGACCGGCAACTCGACCTTTTTCAAGTTGATCGTAGTCTAGCCCAGCACATCTCGTCAGCCCCTCAATCCTCAGAACCTCGAGGACGGATTAAAAGGAGGGGGGTGATAATACTCACAGGAATCTCCGGCGTCTCAAACACATATTTCGGTACACACCTCTTCCCACAATCCCTCGCAATCGCGTCCTTCACCCTCTTGACCAATGCTTCGGTGAATTGTTGTCCAGATTTCATGAGGAGGAAGAGGAGCACGCTTTCGTCCAGGTCCTGTGGTCTCCTCTGTCCGACACAGATACTATCCAGTACTTCCTCCCCGAAATGGTTCTCAATCACGCTGTAAATCTCCGCCGAACCAAATCGCACTCCACTCGGATTCAACACGCCGTCCGCTCGTCCGTGCAGCGTCACCCCTCCAGTGACAGGATGGAACGATACAAAGTCCCCATGCGTCCACACATTATCAAACCGCGCATAGTAACTGTCAAAGTACCTCTCCCCCCCACGATCATCCCAGAACATCACCGGCTGCGTCGGAAACCCCTTCGTACACACCATTTCCCCCGCCTCTCCCACCGGCAAGGGACGTCCTTTCACCCCTCTCCCCCCTTCAATCGTCTGGTCGTACGCCTCCAACGCCATTCCCAACGCCGGCGCCACCGTACCACCACAGTACACGGGACACATCAAGTTCCCCATCGTGAAACACCCCGCCAAATCCGTGCCGCCGGAGATGTTGTCGAGTTGCACGTGGGGCGGGAACGCGCTGTCGTAGAACCATTCGAATTGCGCTTCCGAGAGGACCATTCCCGTGGACGTCACGCGGCGGAGACGGGAGAGGTCGTAGCGTTCGCGGGGGAGGATGGGGTTGGGTTTGGCGGTGGCGAGGGTGGAGAGGAAACGGGGGGAGATGCCGAAGTCCGTGACGCGCTGGGACTCGACGAGGGAGAGGAAGGAGGTCAGGTCGGGGTGGAAGGGGGAGCCGTCGTAGAGGATTGCGCGTTGGGAGTTGGTGAGGGACATGATGGATGTCAAGTACATGATCCAGCCGGTGGCTAAAACAGAAGGGCAGAAGGGTTAGCAATAGATCGGACAGGGTATAAGAGCAGACTGAGACCTGCTGGGATAGCCCGAGAGACAATCTCGGACAGCTGCAGGCGTTCTGCCCTTTGGTTTTCTTACTGGTGAATTGCAGCACGCACATGTCGTCTGGGGAGAGGGCGGCGGCGTCGCGGTGGAGGTTGGATTCTTTCCGGGAATTGAGGAGGACGCCGCCGACGGAGTGGACGATGCATTTTGGCATGCCGGTTGTGCCGGAGGAGTAGACGATGAGAAAGGGCGCGGCGAAGGGGAGGCGGGTGAAGCGGAGGGTTGTATCGCCTTTCGCTGCGGATAAGAAGTTCGACAACGTCTCGCATTTCTTGACCCTGCTGATGTCTTTCGGAGCGGACTGCGTGCGCGGCATACTCACCAACCCCTCGAAACCCTGCACGCCTCTCATCCCCTCTTCAATCTCCCCCATCTTCTCCCGCAAGTCCGTCGTCTTACCATTATACAACGCCCAGTCGTCGACAAAGACGAATTTCGGGCGGATTTGGCGCAGTCGATCGAGAACACCTTTGGTTCCCATGTCTGTACTCGAGCTCGAAAAGATCCCTCCAACGCTCGTAATAGCAAAGAAGACAACCAGCGAGTCAATCGAGTTCGACGCAACAATCGCCACTCGATCTCCCTTCCCAACCCCTCTGGCCCTCATCGCGTTCCCCAACACCGCCACCCTCGCCCTCAACTCCCCCCACGTACACTCCCTAATCTCCGTGCCTCCCTCCCTCACTTCCGTCACAGCCAGCCTCCAGTCCTCCTTCCTGTCCTTGACACCTTTACTGGCGTCCCTTGGGTCCGGTTGGAGAAGTGACGTCTCCGCAAAGTTAAGTTCTACGCCATGGAACCAATTGGGAACGGCATCCATACGGGCAGACTCATCGACAGCCTGCGTAAAGCTCCCCGAGTAGATCGGTGGGTACGCATGGAAGAGTTCGGTCCAAAAGATGTTGCGATGCTGGACGGAGAAGGCGTGGAGGTCGTGCCAGGTAGATAACTTCGTGGAGTGTCTCTTGTTTAGATGCTGCATGAACTTGTAGGCCAGGCTCCCCTGAGGGTCTGGAGGAGACCATAGCTTCCGAGGTGCTGTGTCGGTTGAGGACATGGTGGGCAGGACTACGGTATGAGCAGGATCGGTGTTGGGCAGATGTGAGAAGGGATTTTCTTGCCGTGAGCTATTCAAAGGATCTACGTCCAGGAACGAGACGAAAACATGAAACTTGTAGAAGACGCATCAATCAGACTGACGAGTCTTCCACGACATGTCACTGTGCCACCGGAAGAAGAGGAGCTAAGGTACCTTACAGCTTTAGCCGTGGTACAGGCGGCGCCACATGGCAGTGGGCGTGCTACAACCCGATAGGATACGATGGGCCTTGCGAAATGCCCGACAAGACCTACGATTGGCAATATTGGAAAATCAACGGACAAACAGTCGACATGTGCCTGTCACGTATCGTTCCGCCGAGGTGCCAGCTGCAGGTTTCGCTACCTCTTATGCTGGTGGTGATGTGCTGCGTTTTCGCAAAGACAGCGGTCATGTTCTGGGCTTTGTCAAGCATGAAAGAAGCACCTCTAGTCACGATTGGCGATGCAATCGCCAGTTTCCTCGACGTGCCCGACCGGTATTCAAAAGACCGACCCTTGTTGTCCAGAGAGGAAGTCACGCAAGCAAAAAGACTACAAAACCACATGGAATACCATCAAGTGCATCGCAAGACAAGTCGCTGGACCGGCTCGAGCGCGAGCAAGACACGCTGGGCCACTCTGATCGCCCTCGGCAGTATCATCATCGCCATCTCCAATCGCATTTCTCGTCTACGCATCTTCATACGCGAAACGCCCGGGCAACACTGCTCACGTCCCTTCCGGAGACTACACATCTTCATACGCGTACCGCCCGGGCAACACTGCTCACTTCCCTCCCGGCTTCGGCGCACTAGACCCATTCGCGCTCCTCACCCTTACAAATGACGGCAAGCCACTGCAAAGTTATGCGGGACTCCTGTTCCTGGTCCTGGTCGCCAACAGTCCCCAACTACTAGTGACTTTGACCTACCTCGCCATCAACGGCACAATGACGACCATGCTCCTCGCCGACGAATGGAGCGGCTACTACCGGCGAAAGAAAGCTCTCCGCGTCACATCGCCGAAAGGCCAGCAACGTTCGACGTACTTCCTGCAACTGCCGCTCAAGTACAGTGTCCCGCTACTGGTCTCCAGTATGATCCTGCACTGGCTATTATCGCAGAGCATATTCCTCGCACGTATAGACGTGTACAACCACGACATCCAACCCGGTGCAAATGGCGAGATCCGCAACTGGCTGGGATTTCTCTTGCTGGCCGCTTTTTCTGCGCCATCCTCCTGACGTACGTACTCGTATTCTACGTCGTGGTGGTGGGACTGAGTAAGCTTTCGACTGTCATATGCCTCTTGTGGGATCGTGCTCTCTTGCCATCTCGGCGGCTTGTCATCCGCCAAAAGCAGATGGCGGTGCTGCGCTTCTCCCTGTCAATTGGGGTCGCATCGACGTTGCTGGGACTGATCAAGAGTTGGAGCATTATGGGTACTCGAGTCAGGATGTGGGTCCAGTGGTCACAAGAAGACTGCCTGCCTGGAAGAACGTACTGCACGAGGAGCTGCAACTTTAGCCGTTCGGTCCAGCCTTGCCGAGGCCGATGAACGGCCCGGGGTCGGATGAGGCAGAAGGTATAGCCACAGGTACAGCTATTACATATCTTAACAAAATCACAAAAGTAGTTGATAGCCATAGATGCGTATGTTTGATAATATGCTGCCGTATCCGGTGGTAGTAGTAGAACATACATGACAAAAGAGACAAAACCAGACAGCGACCAGATTATACACAACGCACCTCCTGTCCACTCATGCTTCATATCCCACCTTTCCAATCTTTTCAATGCTTTCTCGTTTCGTCTGATCTCCTTTCTTCACCGCCGCTCTGCTTCCTCAACACCTACTGAATCGTACTCGCACTCGCCAACACGCCCCGATCCGGCAACGCAACATTACCATTCCCGTTAGTCATGGTGGGTGTTGTGGCGCCGGATCCGTCGCCCTTTTTCGTCTTGAGCGTGAGTGGGAATGGGTAGTCTTCCGGCTCCTCCTGTAAAATTCGTTAGCACATCGCTCCTCAAGACTCATTAGCTCATTCAAACTCACCTCCTCAGGCAACTTCCACGCAATGTAATCCTCAGTGCTCAATCCTTCCCGCCCTTCTTGCAGCGAAGCAAAGTCTCCAGGCGTCATCATCCCGCTCCTCTCCCTCGGGCTGCCAGGTGCAGACAACGGCCTCGAGATCTTCATGCTCTCGGTACCATCGAAGAAACCGGGCTCGTCATCCGTCGCGCTGTCGAAGCTGTCCGGGTATGCTCTCCTCAAAGCCAATTGTCTCGCCTTGACGTACTCCATTCCCATTCTCTTCCAGTCGAGCAGATCGCTCAATCGCTCCGTGCGGTTACGCTGGTTGATACGTTGACGCTTGCTCTTCTGTGTGAATTGGTACATGAACTCCGCGAGTTGATTGACCGAGTCATCAACACCCTTCATCCTGCGGTCGACGATGTAAATACCGTAGTCTTGGGCGTTTTCGATCAGCTCCTCCATGTAGCATCCAAATCCGGACAAGTTGGTGGTGATGGACGGAACACCCATGACGGTACACTCGGCGGGAGTGTAGCCCCATGGCTCGTAGTATGAGCTGAACACACCCATGTGCGTACCGCGGACGAAGTCGTCGTAATCCATCGGAAGGACCGGGTTGCCGGAGGACAAGAACTCGGGGTGGAAGATGACCTTGACGCGATCGGACGGGTGGTTGAAAAGCTGGCATCGGCGAATCTGGTTGAGAATCGGGTCCTCGGCATCGTTGACTAGGTTGTGGGTGACGATAGGAGGGAGCGTGTTGCGCTTCATGGCGAAGAGGCGTCTCCGGAGCATGATCTTGTCCTGAGCCGTGATGAGGTCCTTCTCATCGGGCACCTCAGCACCCTCATGCCATGCAAGAGCCTTTTCGAACAGCTTCTTGCCCACGCTCTTCTCAATGTGATCCACGGAATCGCGCAGAGACTTGATGACAGCTTGTCCCTTCAAGGCCTCAACAGCAAGAGATGTGGTCTGCGCAGGCATGATGATGAATGCAACGACTGTCATATCCGAACCCGCGCTCTTCATTCGGTGGTTCAAACGAGCCAGCGACTCGATGAACATGTCCACACCCTTATTCCGGTATTCGTAGCGACCGGCGGTGAAGAGGTACAGCGTCTTGTCGGGATCGAAATCATTGTGACCGTAGAAGTGCCCTCGAATGAACTCAGTGATGCGCTCCTTGTTGACCTGGTGCAAGTTTTGAAACTCGTGGGTGGCAGAGAACTTCTTCACATTGAGACCGTTGGGAAGGACGCCATCAGGTTTCCGCTTGAGCAAGTGCTCACTCTCGTATGCCGTGATATGGCTGACGGTGGTGAACACATCAGCGCTGTGAGCGGCACCACGCTCGATGCAGTATCGGTGGTAGATACCACGCTTTCCAGCCTCGGCGTCCACGTCAAAGTACTGCAGGTTGTTGTAGAAATCGACGGAGCCGGCGCAGAGGTAGCGTCCGAGAAGGGTTGCGTGGGTGGTGAAGATGGTAGTCACATCAATCTTGCGCTTCTTACACAAGGGGAGAGCAACACCGGCCAGCCACTCGTGGAACTGTGCAATGACAGCCCTTTCCTTCTCGTGGTAGACGTACTGCAACAGTTAGCTTGTCGTTCTTCAATGCAGAACCTCACTGTACACACCTCGCCCAAGAACCACGCAATGAGGTATCCAAAGACAATGGCCTCGTTCGTCTCATGGTCATCCGGCGGGCTGGGAATGCCAGCAGTCGACCACAGATCACCCTTCCACTCGTCCAACTTGTAGTAACCCGTGCTGGTGTCGAAGAGCAACACACGAGGAGCACCATCAATCAGCCATCTTCCGTACAGTGTCTTGATTCCCCTGTCATTCATGCTCTTGATGGTGTTGATCATAGCGGGATCTCTTGGCTCGATTTCTTCGACCTCGACGGCGGCCGAAGCGCGGTTGAGAGGACCGAGCAGGGTGTACATGGAGCCATATTCTGCGGTGGTGACTTGTGCTTTCGATTTCAGCACGCTGTAGATTCCTCCGACGCGGTTGGCGACCTCGGTAGCGATCTCGAAGAGCACATGGTTGCGCACGTCGCGGTGCTGTGGTTCACCCATTGCGGCGGTGTAGCGGTGTGATGGTGGAGGGAAGCGGGTGGTGGTGTTAGGAGGTAAAGGATGGCGTGCGAGAGAAGGTCGTCGAATTGTGCGTGCTCTGCGATGAGGAAGAAGTCAAGAGCTCCTGCGTCATCCGTCAGTGCTTTGGATCTCCCAAAGTGAAGCTTGTCGGGTCGGTGGGGCGGGGCTTGGTATGGGTCGTGGGAAGGCGCTGGTCAGGTGCAGAACAGCTTGCAAGCAGTGCAGGCTGATCTTGGAGCAGTACTCCGCAATTGCAACGAAGCTGTGCGAGGGATCAGTATACGTACCCTGGTCTAGTGAGGTCTTCGGTGGTGCCGCCGGAGCAATGCCAAGCTGGGGTGTGTTGAGGTGTGGGAGAGAGAGCGACGGCTGAATAAAGCAGCAATTGGCAGTCGCTAAGAAGAACAAAGGCCAACGTCTATACCAACACGAGGATGAGGTGTCGGTGTGGGTGTATGAGAGAGAGAGAAGGAATATCAAGAAAGTGTTGACCTATAGCTCGAAGTGGAGGAGGAGGCTGGCCGGGTCTCTGCTCTCTTTGGTGAGAGATGGAAAAGAAGCCCGAGCTCTCACACCAAAATCCCTTCCCGCGCGGCTTCCCCTGCTGACGTCGAGCCGACGCTAAGGCAACTTTGGCTGGCATTGGCGATGATGCAAATGGGCGTGTCGGAAGCGAGGAGTACATTGATCTTCTGCTTTTTTGGTATAGATGGACATGCTCATACTAGGAGTGATAGACCAGAGTTTCAATCTGAGCTCCAATCAATACCAGGAACAATGCTGTGGGAGATATACACGATTCCTCGTCTCACAGCTCTCTCCACAGCTCCAAATTCTAGCCCTGCAGCGTACTCTTGCTTTCCCCGCTTGGAAACGGCGCTCGGGCGTGGAGATGGTCCGCGCTAGCTCACCGATTCATATGTCGCTTTTTCGGTCCTTTTGCAACAACTCCACTTTCACTGCCGACTCTTTCGTCAGGATCGTACGGAGATACTTCGCAGTCAATGGCCGCAAGAGTGCCATCGTTGAGACCGTCGAGGATACACGACATGACAATTGCGGCGGCGGCGAGAGAAGGCTATTGTGCACCTGCTGGATAATCGCATGGAGAAGTCTGAGCCGTTGAAGCATGAACTGCTGTTCAGTGCTTTTTGGGTGCGAATCGAGCCATCAACGGCCGAGAACGTATGTTTCATGGACGACACTTCAAGCTCATGCTTCATATGATATCGCAGGTATCATGTTCCCATTGCTTGTATGTCCTTACCGATGCTGTGCGTGCCTCCACGGTAATTCATATGAGCTATGTCTTCGTAAGGTAGGCCTGCTCGAGTCCAACTTCAATCTGCGTTCCAGCATCAGAGAATGCTCGCTTCAAGCTTCCTTCGTGCGACTCGCAGCATCCGATACCAGACGGTCTGCATGCTCGATGATCCTGTCCGTACGACGTCTCTCCACCGCGTGTAGCAACGTCCACTCCTTTTCCCGATGAGCGTGCACTCAGTCATCTCATCTCCAATTTCAACCACAAACCCACACCCCACTAGCCTCCACATCCCTCCCTCCATCCAACACCCCCGTAACAACACAAGTCGTCCCATTCCCCCTCGGAATCACAACCGTCGTCTTCTCGGCCTACACCACTGCGTCAGCAAACCCTACACCACTCCTCCTCTCCCACCTCAAACTCACCAACTCCCCATCCCACCCCTCATCACAACCCGCACTCCCCCTCCAAATCGCAAAAACACACGTTCCCTTCTCCTGCTGTCTGACGCCCACTCCCGCCGTGCGTAAACGTCGACAGACTCCTCCTTGGATGATGTCGCGGGAGACTTCCATTCCGCAGGAACCGATTGTTCGAGGGAGGACCGCCGACCCAGCGGGAGGGACTGACGAGTCGCCGGGATTGATGAGGTTGTTGGTGTGGATGTAGGTTGGTCCGAGGGAGAGGCCTTGGTAGAAGGTTATGGTGGTGTTGGTTGGGTAGGGGAGGATGGGACCGGTGCTGGGGTATTGAGGGAGGGCGGAGGTGGTGGTTGCCAACAGGAGGAGGGTGAGGAGAGTGATGGTGGTGAGGAACATCTTGGCTGATGGTGTGGGTTCTTCGTGTTTGTTGGTGGTTTGTCGCGGACGGTTTGGGTTGGGGTGTGGTAAAGTAGGTGAAGTGAGATCGAGAAGAGGCTGAGCATGGAAGCGACTCGGAAGTTGAGAGCTTGCGAGCCGGCGAGAGGAAGGCGAGGTCAGGAAAAAGAGCAAGTGCTTTCTCACTCTCACTCGGCCCAGCCACGTGCGACTTCCACTGTTGCTCCCGACTCTACACATGGCAGCCACACACGACGCCCATCTCGTGGGTCGCCCATAGAGCAAGGCAAGAAACGACGTCCTGTGCAATATCAGGAAGTCGCATCTTCCTACAGCACCACCAGCCAGAGCCAGGTAGTCTTGTCAAGCACATCACGGCCACTCTACGATATGGTCCATTATCTCACAGCGCTCACTCGAGAGAGGTACAGAACGTCGGCACAACCCCTACCAGAAGGACAAGCTGCCACGCATCATCGCAACATATCCGGCGGACACCGACTCACAGCAGGGCAGCTCCAGGCAGTGGACAAGTCACAACTCCACCCGGTCACCGCTCAGAAATTTCCGTGTTGTGACGACTTCGGAGAATAAGCCGTGGTGGCATGAAAAGCGGTGTTGTGTCGTGTTCCACAGCGCTGCTGAGCTGGCGAGCGGAACTTGGGGAAGCGGTCGTGGAAGATGGAATATTGGATTCTTGTGGTGCTGACCACGCTGAGTGATATTTGTATCTCGGTTATACACAATACCTACATGTACACCGGTCTGCTGGAATACAGTGGACACACAGACCGCAACAATGGCTTCGCACCACCGCCATGCTGTGTCGCTCGTTCTTCATGCTCTTCTTACATGTCGCCAGATGATTCCGTGATCGACTGCTGCGCCGTACAGCTCTATTTCCATGCGGCTCGAGGCAGGAATGCTTCCGCACCGACTTCTCTCAGTCGCCGGGTTATGTGCAGCGCTTTGGTGCAAAGTATCGGCAAGACGAATTGACCGGCAGGGAGGGTGTTCAGTTCGACAAGTGACCGCGAGCACGGCGGTGAGCTCGAGTAAGGTAATGGGTCTGGAGTGTATACTCTAGAGGTCCTGTCAATCTCGAATGCATGACGTCCAAGCCATGATCGCCTGATCCTCGTATGATCCTTCTTGCGGATCTCTCGCCTCGAGTTTCGCAACTGCCTTTTCGATATTCTGTTCGTACTTGGCCAGGATATCGTCGACGAGTTCAGAGTTGGGCATCGAGTCTCCAAGCACCTGTTTCGCCACGTGGAGACCATGCCAGATTGGAATAGCTTGCAGTAGAGGCCATTGCATGCCTTTCTCTACTGCGGGGATTCGGGATACCTTTTCATAACATCTTGTCAGTCTTCTCCATGTGAATTTAATGCCTTTCAACATGCCACCAACGTACCTTTGCACCACTCTGCTCCCAACGGCTCACCAGCCGTTCAGCATAAGACTTCACCAACCCCTCCTTCGAATCTTTCTTCCCCTGAAATTTATACGCATACACCGCAACCAACTCCAAAAACGTGCCCAACACCTCCACCCTCGTCCTGGGATCATTCTCCACCAACGTCGCCCCACCACCATGCTCCTCACTCTCCAACAACGCCGCCACAGCACTCGCATTCTTAACCGCCTTCTCCAATAAATCCTTCTCCCAACCCTGCTCCTGCGGCACCGCCCTTAGTCCATGCACCACCAACCTCAACACAACCTCATTCTTCAACGTCATCCCCGTCCTCGCCGCCTGCTGCAAACACATCAACGCATGTCCCAACCGTCCCTTCAGCACCGCCCTCCGGATAATCTTCTCCATCAACGCATCGCTCAGCGGCTTCTTCGTCCCTTCCTTGAGTCCCTGCATCAACGCCGGCAAATTTTGCCAGTCTTTTGACTCGCCATTGATCATCAGATTGATCGCTTCCGTCACGACTTTATTCCGGTTGGGGATCTCCCGTTTTCGATCGAGCCAGTGTAGGGGGATTTCTTCATCGGCGATGGCGACGGATTGAGGGTTGTCGATGAGGTTTTGTCGGTTTTTGTCGCCGAAGATGAGGTTGCGTTCGCGGCGGCGGAGATACGAAGGGATGAAGTGTTTCTCGCGGATGGTGGAGAGGGCGATGTTCAAGTCCGGGTTGGAGGACTCTGCGAAGGAGGGAATGCCGCGGCGGATGGAGGGTGTGGTTGAGAAGGCGCGTTGGGAGAGGGTGTATTCGGCGGCGCGTTGGATGCGGAGGGCGCAGCGGTGGCAGATTGAAGGGGATGCCATGGTGTTGTTGTGTCTAGGTGTTGGAAGAAAGTCGTCGATGGAGTTGAAGTTGAATGCTGTTGCTCTCAGTCTTGGCTTCCCCGAAAACTCTCCGCAATCTCCAATCCCAAGTCCAACTCGACCTCATCGATCGCATACATTTACACACAATCCCACCATGGCGACTCCAATGGCACCCGGTCGGCCGCTGGCCGGTCTCAAACATGCCCTCCGCCAATGCAGAGCGGAACGATCACGAAGAACATACGCCGTGGCCACCGCCGGCTTCACCAAAGCAGATGCAGCACCACCCCCATCATCGAGCTACCCTTCTCTCCAACCACGATCCAAGAACTTCCGTCCATCACAAGCAATCAAGCAGAATCGTACGCACTATCCTCACGACTTCACACACCGACATTCAATACTAAACAGATTCGCCAGGCTTCGAAGAAAACATGCGCAAAATCCCCACCCACCCACCTCCCCGCTCAACAGTAAAAGCCTGCCCGGACCCAATCTCAATCGTAACCGCCTCCCAACTTACCGTCCTCGACCCCATCGGCGCCCGCCGCCGACTCTTCGCCCCTACAAACCCCGAGCGCGTACAACCCGGCGACATCCTCCACGTACGACTCAAAAACGGCGATCCCGTCTCGGGGGTATGCCTGGTGATACGACAACGCAATTCCCCCATCGACACCTCCATCTTGCTGCGAAATACCCTCACCCGAGTGGCGGTGGAGGTGTGGTTTAAAGTTTTCTCGCCGAATATTGAGGGAATAGAGATTGTGCAAAGGAAAGCGAAGAGGGCGAGACGTGCGAAGTTGTATTATATGAGGCATCCGAAGCATGATGTGGGGAGTGTGGAGGGGATTGTGAGGCAGTATTTGAGGCAGAAGGCGGGTGGGCCGGTGGGGAGTAAGGATGTTCGGGGACGGGATGCGAATTCTGGGGGAAGGAGGAAGGTTAACAAGAAGAAGAAGTGAGGGATGGGGATGTGTTGATGGGAAGGAGAACGCAGATGTAGAGCTGCGGCGGAATGCTGCGGACACGACGCTTGGACAATGTACAACGGGGACCGAAGTCACACGACGCAGGAGTCTACATGCGAAAGGTCCCAGGAGCGAGAATGCCAAATGCAATAGCAATGCTCATGAACAAATGTGAGCCCAGCGTGCACCGAGCGAAAATGATCCAGTGCAATTCAATTATTTCACGCGACGCTATGCTACGCTAT
This sequence comes from Zymoseptoria pseudotritici STIR04_4.3.1, assembly GCA_000223685.2. Lineage (NCBI taxonomy): Eukaryota > Fungi > Ascomycota > Dothideomycetes > Mycosphaerellales > Mycosphaerellaceae > Zymoseptoria > Zymoseptoria pseudotritici. The sequence goes on from AFIR01000026.1 coordinate 126,613, forward strand.
GCCGTCTGAAAATGCCACAACGGTGCAATCACACATACCTTCCTACTGCTTCATATCCCCACCCGCATCTTCGACATGCGAAGCACCATCCACTCCTCCATCCTGACTGTCCATCCCGCCCATATCCATATCCGAAGAGGCGCCCTTCGCACCCCCGCCGCTTGACCTCGTCAGCGTCAAGGGCGCATGCTCCCTCTCGATCATCTCCACATCGCCCTCAGGGGGAGGATCCAACCGAATCTCATGGACCTCATTGTCCGCTCGACCGCCATACCGACCACCACCATAACCCTCGTCGTCGAACCCATCATCATAGCCGGGAGGTGAAGGGTTGTGATCGGCCATCGTGCTGTCCACACTCATCCGTCTCTCAGTACTCTGCCTCACCTCATCAATGTGATCCCACGACGGGATTTCCTGGACTTCATCGATAGGAGGTGCGCGGCGGGAAGACGCAAGATCCGCCTGGAAGCGCTCGTTGTCGCGGTCGACGAACTCCATCAAAGGTTGCGGGAGGTGAGGATTGTAGTTTGAGTAGTCGGTTGCTGCATCGCTGGCGTAGACGAGGAGAGCGGAATTGTGTTCTAGCTCCACGGCGCGAAGGACATCCCAGTCGTCGGCTGGAGTTCGCGAGATTCTGGGAGTCATGGCCGTGCTGTCGTAGTCGAGGCGCCACCATTGCATGCCGGGAGGGGTCTCGGAGTCGTTGGGAGGAGGAATGCCATTTTGAGATGGACTGGGTGGGCTGTCGTTGCGTTTCGGGAGGAGGACGTATGTGATGTTTGATTTCGTGGCGACCCCGCGAAGGGTGTAGCGGTGTTTGAGGCCGGCTTGTTGGAGGTCGGTCGGTGGTGCTTTCGAGATCTCGGCGATGAGATTGCGTGTGCGTTCCTTCTCAGCGGAGAGCTTCTCAAGCTTGTCGGAGATGCTGGCGACGACCTCTTCCAGCTGTTTCGTGATAGCTGCGTATGCTTCAGATGGAGCTTCAAGCTCGGTTGACTCGTTGCCCTCAGCGTCTTTCTGGTTCTGCCCGGAGAAGTGGTTGATGGTATGCTTCAGTATTTCTCCAGCTTCGAGCCTTGTGCTCTTCTGCGGATGCTGCCACTTCTGCAACCTCCCTTCGATAGACTCAATCTTGCTGACTCTCTGTCGGTGCTGCTTCATTTGCTGTCGTGCAGCTCGCGAATACCCAACATTCTCCTCGAGATACTTGTCTAGATGAAGGACCGCGGGGATCTCGACACCGAGCTGGACCCGTGGTGTTTTCTGCTGCAAACGCATCACGAACACATTCGCTGGCCGCTCAATATACCTGTCCGCCATGTCGTAGTCATTCGGATTCTTCGTTTCTGCGTCCCACAGGAGATCATCCAGAAGCTCGGACAGATCCTTCTTCTGTCCTTCGCCAGTCTCGACATTCAATTCCACCACCATCATATTAGGGGTGATCATGCCCGACTCAGCGCTCGTTCCGACTTTCGAAGTGAACAGACGGGCGAAATCCGCAGCGCCACCTTGCTTGCTCTCCACCGCGTCTGACCAGCTTTGCAAGAACGATTCTAGAAGAGTGCCCGACGTCGATTCCTTGTCTTTGATCAATGCTGTCCCGGAAAGCGCACCCACAGAGGCATACACTCGATAGCTGGCGTCGAGAAATGCCATCAGTCTTTGCACCTCGGCGATGAACTCGTCTTGCTTGTCGCTGTCCGGATCTGCTGGTGTTCCGTCCAGATGAACAACAGTTGGCATTTGGATTGACGTGCCGCTCCACCAGCGAGAGTCATCGCCATAGTGGTCTCGAACGTGTGATCGAAGTAGGAATGCTTCCCTCGCTCTGGGTATGGTGTGGCAGATGGTCAACAAATTGGGGGTATAGTCTCCGTCTTGAAGGTGTTTGAGCAATCGCGGCTCGGCAGCCTCCTTTGCTTGTAATCTGTCCTCAATCTCCAAGTCTGGGACCAGCTCGGACGCAGTCGATTTGACCATCGCCCATTGTCCGGAGACATAGTCCTTGCCTTGCTCAGAGGGCCCAAAATGCACTGAGCCGCCATTTGCATTCATTACACCCGTTTCTTGGGCCTGAAGATCTCCCTGCGACGCCGCCAACGCGGCCGCGAGTTGTCCATCCTCCTCGTCTCTATTATTGGGATGCAGTGAACGGGCGGGCGAATTGCCTCTTGTTGGTGCGGCGCTTGTTCCTAGGGGATGCAAGTTGCTATCGGGATTGCCATTTCGATCGGCGTGGAAAGCGCTCTCATCCCAGCCGTTTGCTTTCTCCAATGCATCGATATTCTCCTCATCGTAAATGGCGTTGACGGCGGCTGTGGGATCGTTGTGCTTCACCTTTGGGGAGGAACTTGTTAGTCCATCTTCGTACCACTGGTCGTGCGTTGGTCGCGGCGAACCTCTCCAACTTCCGACTAACCTTGAGAAACCTGATCGCCGTCGTTCTGTCAGTTCCAGTAAAGTTGATCACTTGTTCGACTTGATCGGCGGTAGGTTCGGCGGACATGGCGGCCTTCTGGGAGTCCGGCCGCTTGGGAACGAGCGGTTTCGACTCGAATTGATTAGGGACGAAGCCCATACCGAACAGTCCGTAGTCTCGATCTAGATCGATAGGACTGATGTTGAAGTTCAGTCGGCGGCGCTGCCTCTTGCGAGAATAGTCGGCTGGCTGTTTGGGCATGTTTCCTGGGAGCTTGAGCTGATCGCTTTCACTGACAGCTTGGCGCGCTTACGTCACTGAACGTGAGACGCTGTTCATGTGAAAGTGCCAGTGAAGGTTGGTGTGAGATGCATTGAAGAAGGAAGCAGGACCTTGGTATTTGTGAAGCTCAGATAGCTGCAGCAAACAGTGCAAACGAAGTAGCGAGCTCTGTGCTCAATTAAGAGAAGGTGGAGCGAGGTGATGAAGTGGTTTTGTTTGCTGAGGCTTCGCGACCTCGAAGCTTGAAAGGCACTTTACGCGTCGCCTAAATAACATGCGTGCACATGGATACTACTCTGCTTCAAATCGAACTGATACATCGAATCGACATCCAGATTATTGACGCCATTACCCCATGAACGCCTGTCGCACCGTAATAACCATCTGTCCTTCGCCGGAGGCTCTGCCCGTCTAGACTCCTCGCTGAAATCAAAACTCCTTGGCCACCTGGCTCGCATCTAGTCATATTCCCATAGTATTCGTGACATTACACTCCACCTCCGCGCCTCAGCTCTTTCACTCATCGTCCTCCTCCAGATCCGTCCCCTCATCGTCGTCAAACATCTCTTCATCGTCGTCGCTATCGCCGAAGTCGTCCTCCGCCTCGCTGTCACTCCAGCTGAATGCCGCCTCTGGCTTCTCCTCCTTCTTGAACGCACTCTCGTGTGTGGGCATCTCGAAGCCAGGTGGGATGTCGCTCTTGCTCTTCTCGCGGTCCGCGGCAACACGTGCCTTGTATCCTTCTGGGTCATTGCGCAGCATGACTCCCGCGTCGACATTCGCTGGTGAGCTGCACTCGGCGTCATCCAGCATGGAGAGAACTGAAATCAACACGCTCTCAACGCGCTGCACTGGTGTCCATCTCTCACCTGCCATCTCACCGCTCATAGCGTCCTCGCCAGGTTGGTGCAGGATGGAGATGCAGAGGCGACCGTCCGGGTAGACGTTGGGATGCCACAGTGGGCGCTCGAAGGAGAGTTTGGGCGGTTCGTATGGGTATTGCTTCGGGAACGACATCCTAGCCTTGAAGTAGCCGCCGTAGTAGAGGGAGTCGGGGTTGAGCACGATGAGAGCCACGCTCCACTCGAGCATGTTCTCGTTGATGAGTGAGATGTTGGTCCATGTTTCCTTTGACAAGTCCTTGAACTCTTTCTGGAGGATCTTTTCTGCCATGTTGGAGAGTGTGAGGTGGTGACAAGTCGGAAAGACCGTGGTGAGTGGCTCGAGCTGTCGGTGTAGGGGCGAAGGAGACGCTGTGCTGTTGTCTGACGAAGGCGGCTCTATGGAACGGCGTGTGTTGACTCGAGGCGGAGGATGTCGAAGAAGAGGAGAAGAAGCTGAATGAGGTAAATATTCGAGAGCGGCGTGGGTGCAGGGTTGAGTCGGCGGCGGTGCTCTTCTGCGCCGGATGCGGACAGACGGCAGCTTGTGAAGTCGATGTCTCTCGCGTTACACCGGCATATGACAAGATGTGCTCAGAGTGAATGGTTCGGCCGGTGAATTAGGATATTCAAGGACCACTCAGGGTGATTGCAGCCGTGAAGTCATGTCGTGTCGTGTGGCTCTGATGGAGTCACTCGCTGCGATGTCATGGTCGAAGTAGTGTCTCGGACTGTGAGTCCGGCCCACCTTTCACGGATGGATCTCCGGATTCGGGTAAATTCAGGCCAGAACTCGGACTCGGATAGAACTAACGCCAGCTGCTTAACACGCATGTGACAGACAGACGACACGGAAACAACACCTTGACCAAGCAAACACCTCGAAGCTACAACTGCACGCCCTTTTGACCTCAAGTCATATCCACGGGCATGCTTGGACACAATTGATTGCGCTGCCAGCTGTCAGCCATCATGGATATCTTCCAGAGCGTGCAAGGCTACATCACGAAGATCGTGTCGCAAGGAGAGAATGCGGCGAGCACAGAGGCCGGCGCGGCGAAGATGAAGATACTGTTGTTGGACAAAGATACTGTAGGTTATACTTGAATGGGAGATTGCTCCTCAAGATTTTTGCTCATGCTTTGCAGGTGCCAATCGTATCCTCAGCTACCACCCAGTCCGCCCTCTTGAATCACTCCGTATACCTCACGAACCGCATCGATGATCAGAACCGAGAAAAGATGCGACATTTGAAGTGTATATGCTTCCTCCGACCGTCCCCTGACAGTATACAATCCCTCATCGACGAGTTTCGAGAACCGAAGTACGGCGAATACCACATCTGTATGTTTCGCCCTGTAAACACACGCTTCAAGGACGAGTTCTGACTGACACAGATTTCAGTAACATAATCAAGAAATCCTCACTCGAACGCTTAGCCGAAGCAGACGATCACGAAGTCGTCAAATCGATCATCGAGTACTTCGCCGACTTTACAGTCATCAATCCAGAACTCTGCTCGCTCCCTCTCTCGACACGCCTCTTCTCCTCGTCGCCAGAGGCTTGGAGTCATGACAGCCTTACAAGGACAACAGAGGGCGTGCTGGCGATGCTCCTTGCGCTGAAAAAGAAGCCACTCATACGATACGAGAAGAACAGCCTGCTGTGTAAGAAGCTCGCGACGGAGGTACGGTACGCGATGACACAGGAGGAGCAATTATTCGACTTTCGAAAGCTGGATACACCGCCGATATTGCTCTTGGTGGACCGAAGAGACGATCCCGTTACACCACTGCTCACACAGTGGACGTACCAAGCGATGGTGCATGAGCTGCTCGGAATCGAGAATGGCAGGGTCAATCTGAGTGAAGTGCCAGACGTCCGGCCAGAGTTCAAGGTATGCCGTCTTGATATGGAACTGCAGTCGAACCCTCACTGACGTGACCAGGACATCGTCCTCTCGCAAGACCAAGACCCGTTCTTCGCGAAGAACATGTACTTGAACTTCGGCGACCTCGGCCAGAACGCCAAGGAATACGTTGAGCAATTCGCCTCAAAACAAGCGTCAGGTCAGAAGCTCGACAGCATCGAAGACATGAAGCGATTTGTCGAGGAGTATCCCGAATTCCGTCGATTATCTGGCAACGTCACAAAGCATGTCACCCTTGTCACGGAACTTAGTCGTCGTGTCGGCACCGACAGTCTGCTTGATGTGAGCGAGCTCGAGCAAAGTCTTGCTTGCAACGATAATCACTCTCAGGATGTCAAGACACTGCAGAAGCTCATTCAGGATCCGAGGATACCACCAGATAACAAACTCCGTCTAGTCGCCATCTATGCGTTGCGCTACTCCTCCCATACCAACAACAACACACCCGCACTCATGGACCTCCTCGCAGTTGCTGGAGGCATCAGTCGACACCGCATCAACCTCATTCCGAAGCTGCTATCCTACGCCCACTCCCTACAATCCATGCCGCAAACAGGTGGTATTCCGGATTTGTTCCAGACCTCAAATATCTTCTCTGAAGCGCGCTCACGGTTTAATCGTGGCTTGCGTGGAGTCGAGAACGTCTACACTCAACATTCGCCCCGACTGGAGAATACCCTTCAAGATCTGATCAAAGGACGCCTGAACATGAACACTTTCCCGTTCGTGGAAGGCGGCGGACAGACGAGGGACAAGCCGCAAGACATTGTCATCTTCATGGTCGGCGGCGCTACGTACGAGGAAGCCAAGATGGTGGCTCAGGTCAACGCGAGTAGTCCGGGCGTGAGAGTCGTGCTGGGCGGGACTGGTATGCTCAATTCGAACTCATTCTTGGAAAGTGTAGAGGAGATTGTGGATGCGTGGCCGGAGCCGAGGCCGGACACCGCGGCGGGCAGGTTGAGGCGGGAGGTCGGGAGGACGTGAGTAGCTTGTTGCTGTTGCATATGGTTTTCTAGGGAACACCTGCGGGAAGGATACGAAGTCCATGCATCGACCACGAACGCGGACGAGTGAAGAAGCGGTCAAGTTTCGGCGATGTCCTACGACTGCTGCATTGGCACGAGGACGTGCTCTCTCACCGCGTGCGCGTTCACGCCACGGAAGTCAGCATGGTCGGAGCAGAACGCATGCGTAACGAGCGCGCCCTGAACACGAGCATATTCACGCCGTCAATGTCAGGATGTCAGGATGAGTTTCAACCTCGGATCCTACGAACATGTTCGCTGGATTCGACCAAACGGCGATACACTGGAAATATGCAGAACTTGACCGCGAATCGTGTTCCGAACCAGTCTGTATGCTGTAGGCTTCGGGATGCTGCAAGGTCCTGTTGGGTTCCGGTTGGTCGGAGAGACGCTGCCGGGACGCTACTGTGTGGTGGCTAAATTGGGTTGGTATGCTTTGACGAGAAGGCATGTTTGGGTATGAGTAGGTCTAATCCTTGCTGTTGTAAAGATCCACGATATTCGGACATGTGGATGCGAGTGAGGATCTTCTTTCCTGGGGTCGTCGCGAGCATCATTGTCTTCGTATTTTTGAAGTTGAAGAAGCGATGGTGATCCGGCTTCGGAACGATGAATTCCTGGAGCCGCTGTTTAGATCGTCTCCACTTCACCTCACGCCACGCCGCAAATCCCTCGCCATCCTCGCATCTCGTCCAACATGCTTCGTCGTCGCGTTGCTTCGGCTCAGGAGTCTATCATGTTGCTCAGCTTCGAAGTATTGTCACGGAGAGTCTCTGAGCCCACGGTGACCGATGGCCAGCACCCTCTCAGCAAACCAAGACGATATGCAGGCCTGCTTGATCACGGCTTGAGAGCTCCGACCTGTATCCTGATGTGCCACGGATCCGTACGTGCTCGCAAGGCTGTCACATGAAGATACTTGCAGGAATCTCTTACCAAGAGGAGGGACGAGAAAGAGCTTCCGCAGAAGCAGAGTTTCCTGGGCTCTCTACGACCCATATATCTTCAGACGGCAGCGCCCGCAGTGCCCGAACGGTCCCCTGAAAGGCCTGGACTAGAACAACCCGGCTGTACAAGCAGATCTCCAACATTGTCGGACCGTTGGACCCTCCTCCGGTCCATAGCTCCATCCAGGGTTGCTATCAAGACTCCCGAAACACCTCCACCTCAGTGTAAAGGCTGAATGGCGGGCTTCTGACCTGCCTTTCGACACGTCCCACGCGGCGCGCCTGCCGGCTCTGGGAATCTCTCCCCATCTGGAGGCTTTCATGTATGGCTGTTGAACTCATTTACCAAGGATGCCATCTTCGCATCGGGAGCTTGCTGCGTGCACAACGAGCATCATACGCAGGATACGTGACGAAGTTTATTGTCTTTCGCGAGCAAGACGCGCTCGAGGTGGGTCTCTCCTAAAGAATGAACATGTACAAAGATGCATCGCCGCCACTGATGTTGGCGTCCATCGTCTTTCACCGTTCACTCTTTTATCAGTCCGCTCTTCAGCCTCATCATCCTACTCCACCACGCAACGTCTCGCATCTAACGGCATTGATCATTGCACAACGTCATCCGTCATGGAGCCTTCCACTCTTTTGTCTCTGCCTGCAGAAGTCAGACTCAATATCTACTCGTATCTCTTCGAGGATGCTTCAATACACATCGACTCTTCCACATCATCGACGAAGCCAGGCCGAGGACGACCTGTTCTTGCACCTCTCCTTGAAACATGCACTTTCCTCCGCAATGAGGCAGAACCCTCATACTTTAGCAGAGTCAAGGTCTGCTCGGACGTATATCAAGGAGTCGAGCCGACAGGACTCCTCAACTGGCTGCACAAAATCGGCGACCTGAACGTCAAGCTCCTCAGAAAGTTCGAGCTCCGATGGAACAATTACATCGACATCGCTCTTGACCTGAAGCACAACGCCATCACATCCAGCAGCACATCGACACAACAAGAGCCTGCTGAACCAGTATTGGAGAAGATCCTCGACCTCACCAAGGGCTTCACCAAATCCTACTCTGCTCCGAACATTCCAACACCCGAACACATGGCCCATCTTTCCACTCACAACCCAACAACGAGCACACAAGTCTCTTCACATCACACTTTCTCCATCAAAGGCGTCCCTCGGATCACATGTCCTGAGCTATACTGGAAGCTCCACGGCACCAAGGACTATTGCGCCGCCCTCACGAAGCAAGTGTCCCCCCGGCTGGCTGCTACTCTGGAGGATCAACCACGATTACACCTGACGCTTGAGGAGATCGCACATTTCGTGATGGATCTGGATATGCATGCGGCGCATTTGAGATGGCTGTGGTATTGGTAAATTGTCGTTTCTGGAGCACATAGTTGGATGGGAATTTGTCATTAGCGAGCAAAGCATTGGGACGGACAAAGCGCCGAGGGGCTGCATGATATCGAGAGGAGGCATGGTATCGTTGGAGAGCATGGCATTCGGCAGCGCCTAGCATTTGGCTGCGCCTACATTGGGCCGCGCCTAGCATGGGGCAGCGCCATGTCGGAAGGGTGAGTAGCATTCGCATCGGGTATAGCATAGACGAGAAAATCTCGAGGATCTGTCTTTACCATCGCCGGATACCCGTCCTTGTCTTGCATATCTGACATTGGCCTGATTCCTGGCCTGAGGCACCCACATCATGCTGAGTCAGATCGGAAGCGGCAATTGCAACAAAACTTCACATTCTATCTCCTCACGTTTGATCTATTCGATATTTCTGCTAAATCAAGGATTCGTCGATCTTCCCCTCGATCAAAATGGACTCAAGAACCATCATATGCGGTTGCATGCCGGAAATCCCTGCGCTCCAGGACCTTTGCCCTCCGGACCTGGCACGATGAAATCTCCCACCTCAATGTGAGTGTTGTCCTGGTTATACTTGCCGCCGTTGAGGACCTGGACCACCTTGCCGCCTCTTCCCGGTAGGACCAACAACGAGCGCGTATAACCCACCTCCTTTCCACTCGTCACATTCTGCCAGGCTCCAGCGTCCCCATTCTTCGTATTCAAGAACAGGTTAGCATTCGAGGAGTCACTCACGACAATGGTACCGTGTTCTCCGCCGGCTGGAGTCCAGACGGTATACGGCGCAGCATTGGGAATTCCGCCCGTTTCCGTACGCAATTCATACTCCGGCGCATCGAGGAACTTGAATGGAGAATCCGCAATGCGGTAGAAGACGGCATAACCAGCCGTTGGGTCATCCCAGAGTCCCATCTCGTAGCTCGCGATCCACTTATTGTTCGCAATCGGCGCGATGGTGATCATGCCCGGACGAAGGGTGGCGTTGGCGTTCGTGACATCGTCCACGGTTGCACTCCAAGTTATCAGATCTTTGCTGGTGCGATGCGCCAGTTTCTGGCTGTAGCGAGGATCACCTTCATCGGAATAGTACACGGCAAAGTGGTTGTCGTAAGAGAGGATAAAGGGTTCGAAGACAAGCCCGTGGCTACCTCCCACCTCAGTGCCTCCGGTCTTGGTCCAGCCAGTCTTGACGACGGTTGATACGTACTCCCACTGGACCCCCTTGTCTCGGCTCGCGTAGATTTGAATCTCGGACCAGGTGTAGTTGGCTGTGAGCCGATTGCCAGACAGGATGATTGTACCCGCCGGGAAGGAGCCCACTGGTTGGGGGAGCTCGTACAAGAAAGGCTGATAGACGAGGCCTCCAATGATGCTCGCGTTGCCGTTGAAGTAAGCCTTCGAAAGCAGCGACCAGGTCAGACCGTAGTCTTTCGACTGGAAGATCTGGAGATATTGACCATCTGCCGGATTGTACATCGCCGTGGCGAGAATGGTTGGAATGCCGGTCTCGCAGTTTTGGTTCAACAGGACTGAACGGCCGTAGGTCCCGCCATTGTGGTCCTTCCACGGGTAGGCATCGGGAGGTGTCCAAACGGTGACATTGTCGAAGATCTCGGGAAGAGGTGGATTTGGTGGAAGAGAACGAGGCTGGTGCGTGCCTTTCGCTCCACCGCTGACCAGCACAGCTGATGCAAAGATGTATGCCAGAACTCGGAGCATGTTGTCGGTGAGGTGTGGACTTCCAATTCGACTGAAATGCTCACAATATGTAGACGCTCGATTCTATACGGCGTGCTTTGATGCACGCGAGACGGCGAGATCTCGGCAGCGTCATTTACCCTAATGGCTACTGCATGTACAGGGAGGTCCCTGTGCCTGACGGTGACACATTCCGATTACCGAACAAAGCCCAGATACGACCAAACATGCTGAACTACAAGGAAACATGCACAAACAGAGATACGAGGAGCTTCTTCTGACGGACACCGGCTGCTCTGACCGTTCAGCCACAGCCGGCACTCACCTCGTGCATCAAATGGATTCAAAAGATGCGTGTGTTCGCGGCCCTGAACGAATGCGTTCTCAGCCTGGCGCACATAGACCCCAAATCCATCGGACCAACAATCGATCTGGCCTGGCTAAAGTCAGATCTACCGGGAGGAGAGCTTTCGCGCTGCCCCGGCTAGCCTCATTGATCCATCCAGGGAAAGACGCTCTTCGATCTCTTGCGTCCAGGATTTGCTTGATTGCCGCTCGGCTGAACAGAACATCAGCTCTGTGCATGCATGTGACAGTCCTTAGCGCGGGCTTTCGGTTCCATTACAGTAGTGCTGTTTCATCCTACTTATTCGTCCAACGAACAGACTACATACTGCACGTACAGTGCGAATAGCGTCCTCTGTTTCAAACTCAATCGATGTCCTTCCAGGCATCTACAATTTTCTCGAGCTCGGATTCGCGCGAATTCGCTTCACGGGGCGGGCAGATCCAGGTTGCGGGCTTCACCGGCCTGCCACGCGGAGAGACTGTCTTGACATTGGAACGACAAGGAAATTCAGCCTCGAACTTTAGCCGGACCACAGCCAGTATGGTCAGCCAGTATGGGCATGCTTTCCGCCGGGGCACGTCGTGAATGGCAGCCGTCTCGCCCGTTAGTAACACGACACAGCTCGCAGCTTGGACAAGAGACAGAACAGGAAGAGTCCTCCGACAGCATATGCCAACCGGCGAGCATCTTCAAGAATGTTTTCATTCCGAAGCCGCCTTCTGGCTTGCTTCCTAGGACTCACCGTCGCAGCTTCAACCACGAGCAAGGACGCTCTTACTGTGCGCACCTCAACGGGAATATTCACTGGCCAGCTCCACCACACGTACCCGAGCGTGCGAGAGTTCCTCTCGGTTCCCTACGGCCAAGATACAGCAGGCAAGAACCGCTTCCAACCTCCTTTGGCGGTGCCCAAATCGTCTGAAAAGATTGATGCAACGAAGTACCCACCACTCTGCCCTCAGTATGTGTCGTCGAAGAGATCCATTTGGACGGAGGAGATTCCGCAATTTGTACCATACTCGGGCGCTTCGAATCTCACCGCAGGCATCTCGGCTCCGTTCGCCAGCGAGGACTGCCTCAAGTTAGCAATCTGGACACCGGCGAATGCAACGCCAACCTCGCACTTGCCAGTCGTCCTGTTCTGGACTGGGGGCGGCTTCGGGTCTACTGGCATCTTAGTTCCGGCCCAGCTCCCACCTCGTTGGGTGTCTCGATCGCAGTCCCATATCGTTGTCACAATCAACTATAGGTTAAACATCTTAGGTTTCCCTAACGGAGCAGCTGTCCCAAGACAGAACCTAGGTCTCCTTGACCAACGTCTGTCCCTGGAGTGGGTACGGGACAACATTGCCTGCTTCGGCGGCGACCCATCGAAAATCACCATATGGGGACACTCTGCCGGCGCTCTATCGGCTGACTTGCACAACTTCGCCTACTACCAAGATCCAATCGCACGCGCGTTCTTCGCACAGTCCGGAACCATACTGACCTTCGGCCCGCAGACGGCATCAGACACCACCCGTGCCATATTCACCCTGGTGGCCAAGGGTGTTGGCTGCGACTTCCCAAACGATGCCACGGCAGAGCTGGTCTGCATGCAGAACGTGGACTACAACAAAATCATCACCTTCATAGGGCAGTATCAGGACAGCGGCCAGAAGCCTTCGATCAATTTCGGCACGGAGACGGACGACAAGATTGTGTTTTCAAACTACACTGAGCGATACCAACAAGGTTTGTTAGCCAGAGTGCCCACGATCTTCTCATCTACTGCGAACGAGGGTGGGACTCTCGCGACCTTTGACCCGGATCATCCACTGCAAGGCGTGAATCAAACGGCCGCGAACGATTTCACCATCAGCTTTCTCTGCGGTGCGGCGAAGTCTGCGGCTCTCAGAAATGGCCTTGGGCTACCGACGTACAGGTATCAATATGCTGGAAATTGGACGAATCAGAGCCCTCTGCCTTGTAAGTAAACGTCCGAATCAGCTGGTCTTGTCTGATAACCCATTCGCTGACCTGCATCGTGTAGGGATGGGAGCATATCACGCCAGCGATCTGACCATGCTTTTTGGGACTTATGCCGACGGCGTACGACCATCTTCGCCGCGGGAAATTGAGACCAGCGAGATAATGGAAGATCTGCTGTTGGCGTTTGTTCGGGATCCTTGGCACGGATTGAAAGACTCCAGCTGGCCGGCGTATGATCCGAAGGCCGAGAATGGTGGCACTGTGCTGAGATTCGGAGCTGACGGCAAGGCCGTGCAGCAACTTGGAGCGCATGACGTCGAAGCGATTTGCTCTGGGAAGGGCACGTACAATCCGTTTCCATAGAATGGCGACACCGGGAGAGAGCGGAGACGGAGTAGATGCTTTGCTGACCGTGCGTCTCGGTCTGACTGCGTATCATACCACAAGTGCCTCCACCACTGCATGAGTCTTACCTGCATATCTGGGTAGCTGTTTATAAAGCTGGACCATCAGCGACTCGCACGACATTCCATAACAATCAGACTCCCGAACATCGAGCTTCACACCAGATCGCTCCAAAAGATGTCAACTCTCTGCCAAACCTGCGGATCTCGCTTTCCCGACGACTCCGAATCTCACCAACCCGTATCGCACTTTTGCATCGGCATGGACGGTCCCAACTTGGTACATGACGATGGGGTATGTTGACCCGCATCATGGGAACATTGAGATCCTGCTGACTTGAGTCCAGAAGAATACCAACGTTACGGCAATGTCGGAGAAGAGCACGCCGGCCACTACACCCAGTGAAGAGAACGCGGCTCTGCATTGGTTGCGGATGGAAGCTGCGCAGATCAAGTCTGTTCTGTGGTCAAAGTCGAGCGAGGAGAAAGTGGTGGTGAACGATGCTGAGACGCAGAAGTGAGAGCTGAAATGGGTGCAAAGAATGTGAGCGAGCTTGATTGTGTGGCTTCCAATGATTCGGTTCGTCAGAACGAACTTGCTCGCCTACTGTGAATCGCAGATGTCATTGTTGCTTGCCTTACTCACTCGTCATAGCTCCGTGGCACGTGTCATCGGAACTCGACCGCAGGGAAGAATCTCGACCCGCCGTAGCCCTTCGCAATGACGCTCTGCACGTCGACGTTCGACCGATTTGCCCAGAGCTTGATCAGAATGAATCTCCCAGATACGGCAGGTTCGAACTTGATGGCGATCTTGTGCTTTCCCTCCCGGATGCGAAAGCGCGCTCGAGTGACCTTTGGATCCAAGATGCCATCATCGTAGTACTGGGTCTCCTCCGGTTGGCCACGCTTCGAGTAGTAAGAATGTGAGTCTCGATGATAGTTGTATAGATCATGCCGGCCATCATGATCTGCTTCGTCTCGTTGTGGTGAGTCCTCCATGCGAGAGCGGGCCATCATGGCGTCCAAGTGCCGTAGACCCCACGAGGAACTTCGATCGGCGCCTTGGCCGAGCCGTGTAGCATTGACACCTGTCCAACGCTCATCGCGTTCACGATCTCGTTCACGTTCGCGTTCTATGCTTTGCAGCTCGAGCCGACGCCGCATGTTGTGCAGTCGTTGCAGCCGAAAGTCGAGCACTTCTTGCGTAGAGTTGTCCTCTGGTCCTGCTTCTTCGTCGCTGAGGAGAGTCACGGGAAAGGTACTGCTCTCGGCAGAGACAATGATGTCGTCGGGTTCGGCGGATGAGGTGCCTTCGCAATGGGCCTCTGACTCGTAGCGGTCAAAGCTGAATCTGCTCCCACTGTAGGCATCTTCGACCATGCCAAAGGATTGGAAAGAATGTTCATCATTTTGAGCATCAGCAGCGTCGTTCAAAGTTGGATCGCGAAGTGCATCGGAGAGTGTTAGAAGCTCCGGTGACTGACGAAAGCTTCGGCGCCGGCCGTAAGGAGGCGTATGAATGCCGTGGAGCCTGGCGTGTTGTGGCGGATCCATATACTTTTGCAAATCCGCCAGGGTCATGGCAACGTAGACGATTCCTTCACGGACGCTGAAACGTGTCAGTCAGTGTCAGCGTAAGTTGTGAATGGAAGAGATGTACGGTGCAGAGAAACCATGCTCAGGACCAACTATACTAAAACGTTGTCAGTCGACGGTTGAGAAAAGGAAAACAGAAGCGATGTACTGGAGCTTGTCGAGGCAAAACGGTGTGTCGTCCGCATGCCGAAATACTATGCCGCTGCTTGGTCTATCAGAACAGTACACGCTCTTGTCGTGCCGGAGCAAGTTCTGAGCCCCCAGGTAGGTACTTGGATGGCGTGGATCTCTGTGCTCGCCACCATCGCAACTGATTATGTTCAACTTCAATCTTCCAGCTTCTACTTGGCCGTAATGGCCGTACTTGATGGGTACTTGTGGTATCGGGGAATGGTCATATTCCAGCCTTCTCCGCTTAGACCTCCGCCGCTTGTTGTCCTCTTCTGCTTGCTCGTCCTGTAGTTCTGCACTCGGCGAACGCTGGCGACGTCGCTGAAGCGGCTCGATAAGTGCTCGTCGTGACGGATGCGTTGAGGCTCCCATCTCAGCGAGATCGTTGGCCGCCATATCTGCGGTGGCTCTCAAGGCTTGCTGGAGGCGACGGCGGCGAGTGTGCGGTGTGGAAGACCCGGTAGACGCTGGTGGCTCATCGTACAGTCCGTACTGTCGGCTATGTCAGCTGACAGTCTGACGATGGCCGCGTGTGGCACGTGAATGTCCTTGGGAACATACACGCAGTGCACGAAGCAGCCGAGGGTCTGGCATGACGATGCTGCCGTCTTTCCCTGCGGAACTGCTGGGCGGTCGGGAGGATAAAGTAGAGCGGTATTTGTGTCGAGCCTGGAAATGAGCTCAGTCTTGAGGGAAAGAAGGATCAAAGACGGGCTGTCTGGCGACTTGGAACGATCATGTGAGCGGCATCAAGCATGAAGCACAATGTGGGGGGCTTGCATGCGATGGAGTCGTCGCCGGCGCCGCTAACGGCAACGGGAGCACCCGTACCGACATGCAGGGATTGGCCAGTGCGATCTTCAAGAAGTCCGGAAACATGAACCTCTCCTCTTCAACAACATCGTTCTGCCTCAGAACGCAGCATCGAAACATCAAACCTGCCCCAAGGCTTGCATAACGTCGCCGGCGAGAGATAACATCCGCGCGACCCATCAACCCATCGATCAAGCCAAGTCAGCTTCTCCTTTTCATTCACTTCGGATTTACTTCGCTTGTGACAGCGACAAAGTGGTCCACGGCAAGAGCGACCGCTCTTTCAGTACAGGAATGTCGGCACCCACAGAGCACATCGACGTGCCTACGGTCGAGCCATCAAACGGCGCCAACGGTACCCACGGCGACAACACAAACTCTCTTCCACCCGCGACCAACGGAACTTCCACTAGCGACACGACCACGATGGCACCCGGACTGAGCGCCGACGAGATGGCCCAATACGACCGCCAGATTCGTCTCTGGGGAGCTGAAGCGCAACAGCGCATTCGCTCCGCCAATATTCTTTTGGTGTCGCTTCGTGCGCTCGGCACTGAAATCGCAAAGAACCTCACGCTTGCTGGAGTCAGCTCGCTCACGATTATCGACGAAGACCCAGTCACCGAGGAGGATCTCGGAGCACAGTACTTTCTTCGCGAAGAAGATGTCGGCAAGCCGGTAAGTCGACGTGCGTGTAATAGAGGAAACAAACTCTAACATCCTGACAGCGCGCCGCATCGGCCATCCCGAGAATACAAGAGCTCAATCCTCGAGTGACCGTCAAGTCCGGTGGCAGCTTACAGCAACTCCTCACTCAAACGGAAACCTACTACGCTCCATTCGACTGCATAATAGCATGCGATCACGATATGATGACTCTCTCCCTGATCAATACCGCAGCTCGTGTGGCGAGCAGACCATTCTACGCCGCTGGCATTCATGGCTTCTACGGATACATCTTCTCCGATCTGGTGGGCCACGAGTTTGTCATCGAGCGGGAGAAGTCCAATGTACCGACCGCAATCGCTGCCGAGACGTTGACCCGTTCCGTCATCGGCGTCACTGAGAGAAAGGAGAACAACGGCAAGAACACCGAGATCGTCAAGAAGCAAGAAGTTTACTGCCCGCTCATCCTGGCCAACTCTTCGCCGCTGCCTCCGGATATCCTGGGCAATCGCCGCAAGCTCAAAGCTGTGCCTGCTCTGCTCCCTTGCCTGCGCGCACTCTTCGACTTTCAGCGTACTTTTGGCAAATTTCCCGAGGCCAGTCAACAGGATATCGTCTCGTTCACCACACTCGCTACCACGAAGCTGCGCGAACTTCAACTGCCACAAGAGACTCTTCGCGCCGACTTTCTCCGTAGCTTTATGCAGAACATCGGTTCCGAGATCACACCGACCGCGGCCTTTGTCGGCGGCCGTCTCAGCGAGGATGTGATTAACGTTCTGGGCAAGCGCGAGCAACCGATCCAGAACTTCGCACTCTTCGACGGCGACAGTCTCGATGGTAGGATCTACTGCCTGTTCAGTGTGCCACCGGAGCTCGCTTTCGACGCGCTACAACCGATGCCGATGGGTATGCCTGCGGTGGGCGACATGTCCATGAACGGGCAAATGCCGTCGCTCCCAGATATGTCGATGAATATGGGCATGGGTATGAGCAACGGTACCGCAGCAGCGCCTCTCGAATGAAGCAAGAACAGAAAGCAGACCACCAAAAGATATTGACGACAGTAGAAAGCGGCGAGCTTGGGGACTGGAAAGATGTGACCTGTTGGCAAATGCACTCGACAGAACAGCAGAATGAGGAGTACAGAGGCTCCAACGACTGTAATCAGCTAAAGCCTTCAAAAGAAGCGCCACAAGGATGCTTACATCCGTCACGCCACGAGAGCTCTCAAGGAGCGACGGAGAACATTTGAGTCTGCGGTAACGTCTACAGGACTACAGAATGTACTGTAAGCTCTTTCGCATCAGCCATCCATCTCTCTCACCTTCCATCCCATCACTCAGTACTTAAAGACTTGACCCACAAGCCCCTCACTTAACTTCCAGCATTTTCGCTGCTCAAACTCGCCGATCGCCCACGGGTATATGCTCTCATCTGGAAACGGCACCCGTTGTAGCTTCTCGAGGTAGCCACCGTTGAATTCTACATCCCGTCAGTTGCCAGTCCGGAGCAGATGCACAAACTCGAAAATTTCAACGTACCTTTCACCTCCGGCGAGAAAGCAGCAAAGACATGCGTGGCGATCCCCTGGTCTTCAACGATGACATCCAACCCAGCCCAAGCTTGCGGAGCACCAACTTCGATATCGCGTTTCGTCAAGCTGGCCATCAGTTCGTCGCTCAGGTGTACTCCCAATTTGCTGCTCATGATGACGCCGGGATGTATCGCAACGGTAGTCAGACCTCTCGAGCCGAGTCGCACAGCGAGCTCGCGCGCGAAGAGATGGTTTGCGCTCTTTGATTGGCCGTATGCTAACCATGGATCATAGCTCTCGTCGTCCTACGCTGCTGTCAGTCGCAGGAATCCACTAAGATTGGGACAGTCTCACGTGGAAGTTGTAGTCATTGTATCGGACATGGCCGAGTCGATAGCCATCACTGCTGACTATCACCACTAGTGGATTAGGTGCGGCAAGGAGCTTCTCCATGATCAGGTTCGTGAAGAGGAAGTAAGACAAATGATTCGTCTGGAACGTCGACTCGAAGCCACCGACCGTCTTGGAGCACGGCGGTGCCATCACGCCCGCATTGTTCACGAGCACATCGATGTACTCTATCTGGGCAATGATCCCTTTCGCCGTGGCGCGCACCGAGTCGAAAGATTGGAGGTCCAGCACCAGGGATCGGGTCTCCACTTTCGCGTCGATCGAGCGGATCTTGTCTTGGGTTTCTTTGAGCTTTGAAGGACTGCGACCAGCTAGGATCAACAGCTTCGGGCCCTGTTCCAGAGACGAGATTGTTTCTGCGAAGAAGGCTCCAAGTCCGCCGGGAGACACGCCCGTGATTAGCAATGTCTTTCCCGCGATATACGGTGCCAGGTCTTGGGCGAGGTCGGTGCCTTTGGTATTCACGTCGAAGCGTCGAGACATGGTGGCAGTGGAAATGATCGACTAGAGAAACGACAGATGCTACCGTGAAGTCGTAGCAGCACAGGGTCGTCTATGTAGCACTTTTCGATATCGTCGACGGTGTGGAATTGTACCATCAGGATTCCGGTCTTAGCACACTATCGCCGTTGAGCCTCGACGATGGCTCATGACGAGGCATTATTGAAGCCTGACGACGAGGAAGGCTGTTATCACGAGACATGCCGTGTAATGCAATGCCGTGTTTTCGGCTGCTCGACACCGTGCACAGTGGAAGCCAGTCCCCGGCACTGGCTTCGGCAGTCCGAGTCCGAGTGCGGAGCATCTCCTACTTGAGCACTCAATGTCTTCCACTTCCCAAGCACCATTACCGAGTCTATTTACATCAAGCATCTAGCCTGATTTGATAGACGCAACACGTCCATAGCCATGGTCTTCTACGAGCCGGGTTCGACCAGCCACGGTCTGCCCCGAGATCCATTCAAGGTGATCTCCATAACATCCTCCCAACAACCCTAAGACGACACGAGCCTAATACAATCCTAGTCTTGCGTCACTCCACGACCAATCGGCTGGATAGCGACTCGCTCCAGAACAGGCGTGGACAATCTCGCTCCATATTCACAATTCAACAACCTCACTTTCGACCCTCCATACGTCATGTTCTCTTCGAACCAGACCTTTGACGGCAACCGCAAGGACACCGTGGTCAACGCCGAGAGTTCAGGAAAGTTCGTCTGGAATATGGCGACTTGGGACTTGCGGGAAGCAGTCAATGCTTCGGCCGAGTATCTGCCTCCGGACGTTGATGAGTTCGAGAAGATAGGACTGGAGAAGGAGGAAGCTAGTCTCATCAACGTTCCGATGGTGAAAGCATCGCCTATCAAGTTTGAGTGCAAGTATCATTCGACAATACGACTGCCTGGTAACCCACCGATGGGCACGGTCGATGTTGTTATCGGGCGGGTGATCGGTGTTCATATCGATGAGAGGATATTGACGGATGGGTTGGTTGATCTAGGGAAAGCTATGCCGATCGCGAGGTGTGGGTACTATCAATATGCAGTGGTGAGGCCGGAGAGCTTGTTTGAGATGGTGGTGCCGGGTGATCCGAAGATGTTGGTTGGGTTGGAGGGCAATGCGAGTGGGAATCGGGCGATGGGAAATGGGGATGAGGCCGAAGTGGCAGCTTCAGAGACGAAAGGCAAGCAGTGAAAGTGCTATCTTTTCACCAAAGCAAAGAAGGTATGAAGAAAGCTTCCTGCTACAGCTTTGGGCCGGTAACACGATACAGTGGAGCTCAAATTCGAATTGCGAAGAAGCTCAACGATTGCAAGATCCAAATCCGATGCTTTCGATGCCGACATGTTGTGGTCCCAGCAATCGCTCGATCACGGCCCGACTGCTTCCTGAGTCGATAAGCTGGCTTTCCGCTCCGCAGCCTCCACAATGCTCTCACCACGCTGTCCCTTCTCGCCGGCTCTGATATCTGTGAAGGACACTGACGGCACGAAGCCAGGGCTCTTCCAAGCCTTGCTAACACGAGTGTAGAGCTCATCTACCTGCTCAAGGGTCATGTTCTTGGTTTCGTAGATCATGAAGTAGACAAAAGCGATGCAGAAGAAGCTAGGCCAAAGTCAGTGAGCTGCTCACCAGGATGCTGCACAACCAAGACTTACCAGCAGGAACCCCAGATGAAGAACACCTTCGATCCCAAATTCGCGCGGTCCTCGTTGACCATGTATGGCGTCGCATATGCGATAGCAAAATTGAACAACCAATTGGTTGCGGTCGTCATCGAGAGACACTTCGCTCGAACTTTGAGCGGGAACAGTTCTCCTGTCACAACCCAGGCAACGGGACCCCAGGAGCAAGCGAAGAAGAAGATGTAGATGCAGACGAATGAGATTGCGGCACGTTGTCCAGATAAATTGTCTGGATCGGTCGCTACACCCACGATGGCGACGAGGAATTGACTGATCGTCATGCCGATGGCTCCGAAGAGGAGTAGGTTGCGGCGTCCAAGTTTCTCGACGAGGTAGAGACCGGGCAGCGTGGAGCCGACATTGACGCAATTTGTGATTACTTGGATGGTGAAACCGCCAGATTGGAAGCCCGCTCGCTCGAAGTACTTGGTTCCGTAGTAGAAGATGAAGTTCTGCTGTTGTCAGCCCACCGTGTCACTTGCATGAGGTAATGTTATGCTCACCACACCACTGAGCTGCTGCAAGGCTTGCAACAAGCAGCCGGTCAGTAGACGATTGAAGACTGTGCCCCTAAAGCACTCTCCATACGATGCTTTCGCAATGCTGAGTTCGTATCTATGGTTGGCATCAACTTCAGACAATTCGTCGACGATTGCAGGATGATCCGGAGGCAGACGGCGGAGCTTGGCCAGAGCTTTTGCCGCTGCCTCGTACTTGTCTTGTTTGATGAGGAATCTTGGAGTCTCTGGGAGGAAGAAGAGGCCAATACAGATGATCAGAGCCCACAAGAACTGGACAGCGATCGGAATGCGGTAGCTGCCACTGTCGTCCCGGTCCTTGGTGGAGTAGTTGACAATGGCGGCGAGGAAGAGTCCCTGTCAGTGTCAGTCTTTAGTCCATGCTCTTCCACTTGGGTAATCTTACGATAGTGATGGCTAGCTGGTAGGCACCAACGATGGTTCCACGAATCCACTTTGGTGCAGTCTCACTCTGGTAAAGAGGAATCATGGCAGAGATCAAACCAACGCCGAGACCGGCGAAAAACCTGCGGCGTTCAGTCAGCTTGCAAAGAAGGCTTGCCCATGTGAAGAGATCCCCAACGAACCTGCCGGCGATGAACAACGGCTGTGAAGTAGAGATAGTCTGCAGGATGACGCCAAAGTTGAACACGCAAGCGGTGGAAGAGATGATTCCCCATCGTCGACCGAGGAAGTCGGACACAGGAGCAGCCAACAAAGCGCCGAGGAAGGTACCAAGGGACCTGCTCTTCATCAGTACGATTCCAGATGCCATCAACGGCGAAAGTGACAGACAGAATCGAAACGATGAGCGAGTCCTCGGAGGTTGTGATGGCAGTGTTATCTCCAGTGGTGAATGAATTGATCCAGTACTTCATGGCAAGAATGCCACTGATGATACCAGCTATGCATGCGTCAGCTATAGACCTTTTCGACAGATTCTGCCACTCACTGTCATAGCCAAAGAGCACTCCGCCGAACGCAACGAACAGCCCGATCACGATGGCAGGCCATGCCGCTCCAGGCTCGCCCTCAGGCTTCTTCAAAGCGAATCCCATACTGCTTTCTATCTTGAGGTAACGTTAATGCAACGATAGAAAGGAAATAATCGATAATGTGACGAGAATGAGGTGAATGAGACAAGACTGTCGAACAGAAGTCACCAGGGCCCGTTGCGATTTATGATAAAGTCACAGAGGTCCTGTCGTGCTTGCCTCGCTGCATCCATGGTGTGGGGCCCCACAGATCACCCCATGTTCCTCAAGACTTGGGCACTCTTGGTACGTGCCAAGAAGGTGTTCCCAAGACCCATCCAGGCTCTGATACGGCCGCAGTGGGAGGGCATGGTCGAAGTAGAATCGTGCCGAAGACTTCGTGTAAAGTCCACCCAGGACGTCCAAGATCCCGCTATGCGGCTCCCTCACCCGCGATATGAACGGACTGTTCCAAAGCACTCCCGGGCACGTTAGCAGGAAACCATGGTCATTGTACAGCGGCGGCGCTCGCGTTATTCGATTGCCTTTCAGAATGGTTCATAGGCCGTAATATTCCACATCCGCCTGATGCAATTGCTGGCTAGGGCTTAGGGCTTCATCGCGCAATGATGTGAAGAAGCTGACCTTCAGGATTGAGCCAAGCTCCATGGCGCATAATCCTGCAATATCGCACATCACGTGCGGTAGCCATGTAGCACAAAGATGAAGAAAGAAAGCGAATAGGAACGGAAGGGCTCACATCATGAGGCCATTTTGAAGTGTCGAAAATGTGGCAATACCTACCTCGATAAGGTACCTCTCAACGCCGCTGGAAGTGCAACATGCAACAACGCCAGAAGCAACGTCTTGGAATCTGTCTCGCATGGCATTCATAGTGCCCAGAAAGTCCAGCGCTCTTGGCGGATGTGAGTACGCAATCAGAGGATGTGCGCGACATAGGGCCGAGTCAGCCCCGATGCATGGCCGGCAACATGTCGAATGCTTGTGCGCCTGGCGACCGATGCAGACGAAGTGGGCATTGTAGGTTCTTGTTCAGTGATTGCAGCAATCGTGGTGAGAGCGATTGGTGTTTGATTCTCGGGCAGCGTATGGTCGGAGTGGCGCAGGCTTGGTAGACAGGGGTTGCGAGGCGGAGTAGAACCGACTGCAAGGAATAGTTCCTGGCTTGGGACCAACTTCCAATCGAATGTGTTCGATTCGGGTGAGGAGCAATCAAAGGAACAGAATATCGCAGGCCTGCCTGCCATTACAGCGCGTAGCTGAAACCAATTGAGTAAACCCGCCCTTCCCCAAATTACTCAGACCGGTCCTGTTGACGGGTGGGATCCGGACTGGCTTTGTCGTCCTTCACGTGGGGTCTGTAAACAGGTCAGCAACGACCCTTCTCACAAATCAATCGGCCAAACATACACGATGATCTCAAACTCATTCCACTTTGAAAGAGACCAGTCAGATCTTCGGTACACGTCCAAGAGCCTCCGGACTGAAGCAGTCGCGCGACCGGTTGCAACGAGCTTCTTCATCGTCTCAGACGTCGCATGCGAGGAATCGAAGACCAGCAGATTTCGCGTGTCGTCCACTTTCCTCTCGATTCCGACGATTGTCATTGAGTGGCCGAGCCGTTGGAAGAAGATGGGTGGCAATTGCGTGATGCGCGAGGTCCCATATTCCTCAAAATCAACGGCGCTCATGAAATAAGCTTCAACGTGATCCAAGAGTTCTTGGACGGCGGAATTGCCATTGCGGTCCTTTGGCTGTTCGAACGCGAGCGCATCAACACCAACATCGATACGAGTGAAAAATGCGACAGCTTCATGTGTGCCAATCCACTTTCGGGTGTTGTAAATACCCCCAGTTTCAATCCTGCCGTGGGCGCCGATGCCACGATCCCATGCCTGTTCGATATAACTTTGCATCTTGAGCACGTTTGGCAGAGTTTGTGGTCCGTCTGGGTTGACATGTTGGACGTATGACAAAACCATCTGCGTACTCCAATAGCCGCAAAAGTCACCATCGCACTTCACTTTGCGGATATGCTTTGTGCTCGGGTGGCAGAAGTAGGCCACGGTCGTAGTATCCTCCATGGCGCACAAGTCCGCCAGCACCGGTACAAGTCCAGTGGTCTCATTCGAAACATGCCTTTCACGTACGATCTTGCCGTTCTTGCCAATTCGATTAACTTCTCTCGGTTTTGTATCTTCCTCCAATCGACGCCGCACCTCTGCGGGCATCTCACGCTCGAATGCATGCGGACCCAATTCGCGCTTTCCTAGTCGACCCGGCGTTCGAGGTCCGAGAAGTTTGTAGAATTTAGTCGGAGGCTTCCGACCAGTGCTGTGGGATCCTCCGGAGAAGTAGCTAAGGAGACTTCCATCGCGAGACTTGCCAGCTGATGTTGAAGATTTGCTTTTACTTCCGGCTTTGGAGACCTTGGAGGCCGACGTTTCAATAAGCTCCTTCCTGTCTTCCGGTGACTGGATCGCAGGCTGCGAGCCGGGGCGTGCAGCAACAGCTTGTGTCTGCGGCCGTAATCGTGGAGGCAAAGGCGGTCGGTCTTCTTCTTGCGACAGGTCGAGAGCCAGGTGAAGGTCGAGGTGTTCATCAATCCCGGCCAATGGGATGAGCTCACCACAGCCTTCACGTATGCATCGTGTCCACTCTGCAGATGTGCGCGAAGGGTTGTGGTCTGACACCGGAGCCACTGGTGCAACAGGTTCTTGTGTCTGTGGCACGAATGGAGAGTCTTCGGTGTGCTGCTGCTCGATGTGCAGTTGAACAGCGTATTCATTGCTGTAGAAGCCGCAGAACGGACATTCAGCCATGTTGATGTCCATGAAGCCTTGGTGGCTTCCTGTGCTGGCGGCGATGGAGTGAGCCTTCTGGCATGGCGTCGGCCAGAATGTGAGTAAGGTATCTATATGGCGACAATTGGTAGCTCAGATCTAGTCTTGTTTGTCAACGACGTGGCAGAGGTGTACACGTATTTGATCGTGGCGATGAAAGTGAGACGGGGGAGTACCTGAGTGAGGCGAAGTGATGCTGGCATGGTCTGTTTCTTCCTGCCTTAGGCTGCAACGAATTGGAGGAAGCGGGCATGGTGGTGGTAGAAAATCGATCACCCAACTGAACCTTCTCTAATAAAATGGCGACTTCGACGAAACTTTACCTCATACACCATGGCTACGATCATTTTGGGAGCGCAGTGGGGTGACGAAGGCAAGGGCAAGATTGTCGATGTTATTGCGAGCAGCGGGATCCAGTTGTGCTGCCGCGCGCAAGGCGGACACAATGCGGGACATACGATTGTGAAGAACGGCAAGACGTTTGATGTGCACATTCTGCGTGAGTGGCATGGTGAGGAAGTCGATCGCAACTGAGCTGACATATTCCAGCATCTGGAGTCCTCACAGACGGCTGTGTCAATCTCGTTGGCACTGGCTGTGTTGTCCACGTTCCCAACTTCTTCAAGGAGATCGAGCAACTGGAGTCAAACGGAATCAACACCCAAGACCGCATTCTCGTGAGCGACCGCGCCCATGTCGATCTGGACCTGCACACCCGCGTGGACGGACTAGAAGAGGTGGAACTGGGCAAGGCCAACATCGGCACTACTGGCAAGGGCATTGGACCAACATACTCCACCAAGGCGCAGCGCAGCGGCATCCACGTCGCAGACATCTTTGACAAGCCCATGTTCGATTCAAAGCTTCGTCACCTTGCTACTGGCTTCAGGAAGCGCTACGGCGACTTGCTTGTCTATGACGAGGAGGACGAGATCAAGCGATTCGACGGCTACCGCGAGAAGCTCAAGTCGTACGTCGTGGACCAGGTGCCTCTCATTGAGTCCGCTGTGAAGGGCAACGTCAAGATGCTGGTGGAGGGTAGTCAAGCTCTCATGCTGGACATCGACAACGGAACATACCCATTCGTTACATCGTCCAATACCGGTCTCGGAGGCGTTTTCACTGGTCTCCATATCAACCCTCGCAAAATCCACGAAACCATCGGAGTGGTCAAGGCTTATACCACGCGCGTCGGCTCTGGACCATTCCCGAGTGAACAGGACAACGAGATCGGCCAGAAGCTGCAGAAGATTGGCAGAGAAGTTGGTGTCACAACCGGCCGATCGAGGCGTTGTGGCTGGCTGGATCTAGTCGTGGTCAAGTTCTCCAACTCCATCAACTGGTACGATGCCATCAATTTGACCAAGCTCGATATTCTCGACGACTTCGACGAGATCAAGGTCGCAACCGGCTACAAGAACACGAGAAATCAACAGACAATCACCTCGTTCCCGGCGGATCTCAGCGTCTTGGAGAATCTCGAGGTCATCTACGAGACTCTTCCCGGATGGAAGACAGACACCGTGGGCATGCGGAAATGGGAAGAGCTGCCAGAGAACGCGCGTAAATATGTCCAGTTCATTGAGGATTTCGTGGGCGTGCGGATCAAGTACATTGGAACGGGACCAGGAAATGAGAACATGATCATTCGGTAGTGGTGACCGACCTACAGCTAGAGTCCGGGCGACCGGCAGTCAGAGAAATTGAAGTCCAATTTGCACATCGTTTCCACTCCTCGTATTGCAAATTGCTGTGACTATGCTGTTAAACCAAGAATAACAGGCGCGGCTCTTGGCGCTCTGCAATGCGATACAACCTCTCATCTGCGCTCCACTCGGCTGGCGGCAGCCCTTTTCCCATATCCATGTATATGCACATTCGTCGCTCCGACCTATTACTCCTCCTTAGCACCACCACGGCCAGCCTTCTCCGCAGCCTCAATGCTCTTCTTATCCGTCTTGATCTCGCCCGCACCCTGCATAGCACCCATCATGCCACCAGCGGCCTTCCACGGACGCTTGAGATCGCCGCTCGCCGGCTTGCCCAACAAGTGCACCTTGACCAAGTTTCCCTCGAAAGCGCCCTTGAGCGGAATGATCGACTGGATCAGGAGCGGGTTGGTGTATTTGAAGTACAGGTGCATCACACACATCATGCCGACGCCCATGAGCTGCGACTTGAAGAGGGCTTTGAGTTGCTGCTGGTCGTAGGCGTGCACGGTGGTGGTGACGGCTTTGGGTTCTTCGGTGCTGCCCATTGGGGCGGGCTCGACATATTTGAGGACGGTCATGTCTGGGAAGGGGTTCGATGTCAGTACAGCTGCGCACAGGGATTGTTCAGAATGGGGAGTGGCTTACCGCGCTTCCTGTCGATTTGCGCCTTGACGTAGAGGTAGATGCCCAGGATGAGGACGTTGCTGAAGATGTACAGGCCGCGCACTCCCATGAGGACCATCGGATCTTCGAAAGGAATCTTCTTCGATGCCTGCATCATGACCAAGATCACCACCAGATTTGTGCTGTTTTTAATGTCAGTTTGGACTTCGTGAGATGCGTGAACCGGTCCCTGGGTCGCTGGTCGCGTGCGAGACGGAGAAGCTGTACGAACATTTGAGGATTCATGGTTGCGGTAATTGATGGGGCGATCCTGGAGGCAGGTCTGTGGATGAAGCACCGTGCTGTGAGATGTGTGTTGAGGGGTGGGAGTAGTTGGGCTGGTGAAGTTCAGTCAAAATTGTGGTCGCGGACAGAGGCAGGTGCGGCAACGTAGCCCAAGTTCATCCAGGGTCCACTTTCTGGATCAGTCAGCCGTCCCGTCTGGCCCAAATCTCCGCTTCCATTTCCATTCACGCCGCTTCGTTTTCACGTCGAAGGCAACTTGACACGATACAACATCTCTTGACTTCGATCGCGTGTGATGTCGCTCGATGAATGACATCGTGTGAGATGAACGACCTGCGCTGCTCGAGGACCTGGTGCCATCATGTGCTCGCGCATACCTCCATCTGCTTCGAAGAATGCCATGCCGGCAGGGCGGGACGATGGACCGCTAATTGAAGTGAGGAGAAAGATACGATTAGGCGAGAGGCACCTCATCCTCTGCTTCCAGCTGCAAGTATACGGACTGCAATTATGGCGTACGTTGATCAGTAAGCGGCCAGGATCCTTGTCTCTCCTGTCTTTTTGTGTCCCTTTCCTTCCTACCATTACAATACCAGCATTTTTTTGTTGGCGCGGTAGACTCTTGTTGCCACCATGGGCCACGGCGTTGAGACTGCAGCTGTGGAAGTGCAACCATCACCCGCGTCCACCAGCGAACGACCATTGGAGGCCTCTGGGATTGATCAATTGCATGTCGAGGACAATGGCTCTCTCAAAGCTCCTCGCACAAAGTTTCGCAAGGCCGCGATCATCACCGCACTTTACGTGAGTTTGAACGGAATAAACAATTGCCATTACCTCATCCATCTGACCATCCCATAGCTCGCTCTATCGATCGCGGCCTTAGACCACACAATCCTGGCAACGGCAATACCAACGATCACCTCTCAACTTCGTTCCGCCAGCGGCTACTTCTGGATCGGCAGCGCCTATCTGCTTGCAGTGTCTGCCAGCGGACCAATATGGGCCAAGTTCAGCGACATTTTCGGGCGGAAACCTGCCATACT
This sequence comes from Zymoseptoria pseudotritici STIR04_4.3.1, assembly GCA_000223685.2. Lineage (NCBI taxonomy): Eukaryota > Fungi > Ascomycota > Dothideomycetes > Mycosphaerellales > Mycosphaerellaceae > Zymoseptoria > Zymoseptoria pseudotritici. Next base: position 155,314 of record AFIR01000026.1, read on the forward strand.
TGGAGCCGTGACACTGTTCGGAGGCGCGAGCATTATTGCAGCTCTGTCGACATCTGTGAATATGCTCATCTCTGCGAGAGCCCTGCAGGGCACTGCCGCGGGTGGACTCTTCCAAATGGTGAATATTGTCATCAGCGACATCTTCAGCATGAGGCAGAGGACATTCTACCTGGGCTTCGCGAACGTCGTCTGGGGACTTGCAGGTGGTACGGGACCATTGATCGGCGGTGCATTCACGCAATATGTGAGCTGGAGATGGTGCTTCTGGTAAGCCTCCCCGGAATCTCAGACTTGCCGTGCCCAAGACCATATCGGCCCGCGTCAGGTCCAGGTGTGTATCGTCGTGTTTCTGAGCATCGCTAACCCTTGCAACTTTTGCTGTTAGGATCAACCTTCCAATTTGCGCCTGTAGTCTGGTTCTCCTCACCATCTTTCTCGACGTCCACAATCCTCGCACACCGATTCTTTCTGGCCTCGCAGCATTCGACTGGCTGGGCACGCTGTCGATCATCTCGATCGTAGTCATGCTCCTCCTCGGCCTAAACTTTGGAGGTGTCTTCTTTCCATGGAACTCCGCTACGGTCCTCTGCCTGATCATATTCGGCGTCGTCATGATCGGAGTATTCATTGTTACCGAGAAGAAATGGGCTCGATACCCTCTCGTACCATTCGCCATCTTCCGCAATCGCGGGACCGTCGCTGCCTTCATGGTCACATTCTTCCACGGCATGGTGTTCATCGCTGTTTCGTACTACTTGCCGCTGTACTTTCAATCAGTCAAACAAGCTTCGCCACTGCGCAGTGGAGTGCTGATTCTACCAAATGTTGTACCGGAGGCGTGCATGGGAGTCGTCAATGGAGTCATCATGCTCAAGACGGGCCACTATCGCGAAATCATCTGGGTCGGACTGGCATTGCTGACCTTGGGAACTGGACTTTACGTTCAATTCACTCCGGACACGCCTATAGCTGTCATTGTGGGGATGCTGATCATTGGGGGCGTCGGATCTGGCTGTCTCTTCGAAGCACCACTAGTCGCTGTACAAGCAATGACCAGCCAGGACGATACCGCGACGGCGACGGCAGCTTTTGGCTTCACGCGAAATCTGGCCACTGCCATGTCACTCGTGCTCGGAGGCGTCGTGTTTCAGAACGGCATGAAGCAGAGAGCGGGTGACCTGGTCCGAGCAGGACTCAATAGCGAGCTCGTCGAAGCCTTTTCTGCCGGGAAAGCCGCCGCGAACGTGGATCTCATCAAAGGCATCAACAACCCTGCGCAACGAGCAGCAGTGGAAGATGCATTTGCGTGGTCACTGCATAACATGTGGATCATGTACTGTGTCGTGGCAGGCGTGGGGTTTCTGGCAAGTCTCTTCATCCAACACAACCATCTCAGCACCGAGCACACGGAGACCAAGACCGGGTTGAAAGAGAAGCGCGAGGTCGTGAACGAGGCATAGCATGTGCAGCCAGTTGCTGTAGACGTTGAAGATCCAGCCACGTTGTCTGCTCCTGGTCGCCTTGGCATCGAAGACGGAGGGCCTGGCCAGAATTGACTTTTGTCTCGTTGCATCTCTGCACCCTGGCATTTATCCCTGCCATCCTCGAGACGCAGGAAGACTTCGTCGAATCCACACGCACGTATTTAATTGTACGAAGAGGCTCAACCAACCTGCCAGGCATTGATGGCATTGTGGCGCAAACATAAGCTCTACACCATCGACATCGCCAGGAGGCGCATGCGTCCACCTCAGGTAGGATCTGAAATAGACATCGGCGAAACCCGCACCATCCCTGGGCCTGGCACCGGTCCGAATCGCCGCCGGGGATCGATCTACCATCGGCCGCTCCGAACGATTTCCAGTTCGCAGCCCCTGTACACCCGTGTTGAAGAAGCTTCGCAATCCAGGTTCGTCTCAAGCTTTACAACAATACAAGCCAATGGTAGGCATTCTTCGACCAAGAACGGACATTGAGCAGACGACCGTAGCAAGTGGCGAGCAGGGGTGACATACGATTGGCTCTGCGCACAGACGCGAAGGTATTCCAGTACACTCGTGATGTGAGCTTCACGAGTCTCGACCTTACGGAGATGCGAACCTTCGAAGAAGAACGGAGATCATGTCTACCACGGTCGCAGCAAGGGGCGAGAACAGCTGGTCCGCGTGGTGGTCGCGCGAATACACACGATTCCCACCGAGATTCTGGTGCTGCAAAACTTCTCAACCGAAAATGCCGAGAGTCTTGCGAACGAGCAAAGCGTATCTATTGTACGACCAAGATCGAGCATCCAGCCGATATCGCTCGCACTGACAGTCGAGAAGACGTTGCACGAAGCACTGCACGATAGCCCGGAAGTCCTCATTATAGAGCGGAGCTAGCTCGCTCGTGGCTCTCAAAGTACCTCCACTCGAGCCTTTGGAACGCTGGATACAGGTCGTAAGAACACCAACATGGGGAAAGCGGCGTATGTGGCAGTATGGAGTCCGGTTTCCTCACCGTGCTCCTGTTTTGCAAGGCTGTACAAAGCAGTCCTTACGTTGGCATATCGCCACTGACATAGCCCCAGGCTAATAAACCTAAATGACTACACTGCATGAAGAAAGGAGCGTACTGATGGGAATTGGCACCGCCCTTGAATCTAGCGACAGAATCCGGAACCGAAGACACTGCGTAGACGAAGCTACGATCGGACCGTCTACGTCGGCCATGCTGCATACATCAACGTATGGCAACGCTTCGATTCACGCCAATAGACCTCCCTGTTGGAGACTGCCAGTTTGTTTGGCCCATATACCATGGCGTTCGAATACGACAAACACAGCTTCCGACATGGCACGCCACCGCTCCCAAATCGAACACAATCGTGAGCGAAGAGACCTTGATTGAACCATGGTCAGACGAGGACATCGACATCCCGAAGACAAACGCCTCCAAACGGCGATGCCGAACTCGCTTACCATCCCAGGCACCATGCCATCCCAACGCCTCTCGGCGTGTCCGAACGGAACCCTCGTGATCTGGCGGTAACAGTTCTCCACATGAGTGTCGGCGGAGATCGTGGACGTTTGGATCCTGTCAACATCTTTGATATAAAAGCCGTCGTCGGCACTGGTGGGAAGATGCTTCATCAACGGCATCAAAGGTATCGCTTCAATCATAACTTCGATGGCACACTCGTCGACGAGAAATATGGAGAGCCTGGATCACAGCCCAAGCAACATCGCCTCATCAACACCAGCGACTTCGATCATGGGAGACATTCACGAACTGGATAACACCTCAAGCAGCATTGCCTCATCGACACCAGCGACTTCAATCATGGGAGACATTCATGAACTGGATAACAACTCAACCAGCATTGCATCATCGACACCGGCAACTTCGATAATGGGAGACAGTGAGAAGTTGGACCACAGCTCAAGCAGCATCGCTTCATCAACACCTCCGACTCCCATCATTGTTGATCTGGAAGAACACTCGCCCGGCTACGACGCCCCAGCCGCCCAAAAATGGCTCGTGGTATTTACAACCAGCTTCCTGACATTGACTGCATGCTTCAGCAGTACCTCACTGCTTGCGGCAGCGGATCAGATCGCCGAAGAGTTCGGCACGCAAGCGAACACGATCAACTATTCCAGTGCGGGATTGCTGTTCGCCATGGGTCTTTCAAGCTTTGTTTGGGGACCGATCATTCCAGTATGCATGAAGATCTGATCCGTTGAACCTGACACTGACAATGCGTAGCTCTGCGGACGATTATACGCATGGAACGCCTGTATCATCGCTCTGCTAGGCTGGACACTGGCTGCCAGCTTCGCTCCAAATCTCGAAACATTCATCCTCTTCCGGGTCCTATCCGGCTTTCAAGGCACGTTCTTCCACGTCACAGGACAAGCCATCATTGCCGAATACTTCCCGCCAGTCCGACGAGGCGCTGCGACTGGATTGTTTCTCTGCGGCCCAGTCTTGGGCCCGCCTCTTGGACCACTGGTCGCTGGAGTCATTACGACGTACACCACCTGGCGAGTCGTCCTGTGGGTTCAGTCTGGGATGGTAGCACTTGGCTTAATCCTATCCCTGATCTTCCTACAGAAGGGAGGCAAAGCAGCCACTCTAAAGCACCCGTCGATCCGAGACCTGCTTCACATCTGGAACCCGATCAGGATAATTTCGCTCATGCGATACCCTAATTTGTTGGTCACCAATGTGGCCTGCGCACTAGTCAGCTGGTCTGGCTACGCACTCATGTCGTCTCCAGGCCATCTACTAAGAACGCAATACAACCTGAACTCTCCAACACTCGTCGGACTATTCTACCTATCACCAGCTGGAGGTTTCCTGGCCGGCAGCGTCCTTGGCGGATTTTCCTCAGATCGTACTGTAAAACTATGGGTCGAGCAACGCGGCGGCATCCGGCTTCCCCAAGACAGATTACGTTCTGGCTTTCTCAGCTGGTTTGTAATCATTCCAGTGGCGTCCCTGCTATTTGGCTGGGGATTGGACAGACATGTTGGCGGTCTGGCGTTACCGATCGTGACGGCCTTCTTCGCATCGGCTGCACTACTGGAGGCGTTCGCTGGTCTGGCCACGTACTGTGCGGAAGTCATGCCTTTGAATCGGCAGGAAGCCATCGCGAGCAAGTACATTCTGCAGTACACCGGCTCAGCACTCGCCACGACCTTTACAGGTCCCATAGTCGACACGATTGGGGTTGGATTGCAGAGCTCGATCAGCGCTTTTCTCGGCTGCATGGCCGGGGGCCTGTGCGTGCTGGTGGCACTCTATGGAGTCAACATGCAGGATTGGGTGCACAGGCGCTGGCCAGCGAAAGCCGTGGTGCAAAGGAACGAGGACGATCGTGGTGATGGTGCGTCGTCGAATCATGTTGAGCCTGTGATGGAGAAGAACTTCCAACTCAGGTTAAATGCTGCGCTACCTTGTCCGCCGCGAGGAGCTCTACTGTTGGTCTAGCTAAAGTGCGGTCTGCCACAACATCTCAATCTGGACAAAGAGCCCGCTGCCGCGATGGAGTCATAGTTCGCGGTTCGTTCCTCCAGCTGGCTTGGAGTGCGAACGACGGCGACGGCGGCAGCAAGGCCGGTGCAGAGGACTGCTGCAAAGAAACGCATGGGTTGTCTGGAGTTGTAAGTGGAGTTTTGGGTCGGATTGTCAGAGGGACAGAGAGGGAATGTTGTGCAAGACACTCCGCGAGTTTGTATACCCAGCTTGTAGACTCAGCCAAGAGCTGAAGAATCAACGGAAACCATGTCCAATGTACCAATGTCCAGTCCATGGGTCGATCAGCGCTCTGTTTCATATTGGCTCGGAATAGCTTCATGGGGCGGACAATGATTCATTATATCGTACTAAGGCTTGCAAGCATCCTTCGCAGCGCGAGCTATCCCAATGTTGTAGTCTCGCAGGCCGGAATCGAAGAAAGCGCTGCACGCGGATGCCAAGGCAAACGTGGAACTTCACTCTGTCACACATCACACACCAAAGGAACAACATTTTAGAAAGCATTCATTCGTATTGTAGTTGAAGCTCACCAAGAGACATGAGTCTTCGGCAGAATAACTCCGACATATCTCGAAAGAACCCGTAAAGACACCCATTTTCCAAGATCCAAACGCCATGTCCAACCGGTTCTCGTAATCGTGTCGTCTTCAGCCTCATTTCATGCCATCTTTTGTATCAGCCCCGCGCTTTTGAAAATGCAAATCACGCTGAAAGATCAGCGAAGAGGTTAAGAGAAAGAGAAAGCCGGTAAGCTACTCGTTCTCCATCTTGACGTCGCCGGAAGCCTCCTCGGTATCCTCCTCGGTGGCAGCAGCAGCAACCTCCTCCTCGGCAGTCTCGGCGACCTTCTCGTCCTTGTCCTCAGTCGTGACTTCAGCCTCCTTCTCGCCGTCCTCAGAGACGACCGCGGCGGCGCTCTTCTTGGCGGCAGCCTTGCGGGGCGTCTTCTTCTTGACGGGAGAGCCAGTGGACTCAGCGGGCACTTCACCACCAGCGGCCGCGGCGGCAGCGGCGGCCTCGGCCTTCTTCTGCGCAGCAGTGACACGCGGGGTCTTCTGCTTCTTGGGCTGAGATGGCTGATCGCCGTCGGCATCACCACCGGAAGCATCCTCGGAGGACTCCTTCTTCACGCGCTTCTTGGGGGTGGCCTTGGCCTTGGTCTTGGGGGTAACGGGAGTGGCGGGAGCTGTGACAAGAGTCAGTTGAGTTGATGTATTGTTAATGGAAAAGCACCCACCACCATCAACAGCCTCGGCATCGCCCTCAACGGCTGGGTTGAGCGCGGCGAGCTTCTTCTTGAGAACGCCCCAGGTGTTCTGCGCGGTCTTGGCGGTCTTGAACTCGCCGTTCTTGACGAACTTGGTGATGTCGATCTCCGGAGCGCCGGATTTGAGTGAGAGCATGGCAGCGACGAGAAGCTTGGTGTCGCGCTCAGAGAAGTCGGACTTCTCCGGGGCGGCGGTCGCGGAAGGGGTGCTGGGAGCAGACATCTGGATCATGTCAGTACGATCGCTGCGGATGGAGGGGAGGATGTGACTCCGGCTTACCTTGCTGATGTGAAGGTAGGTAGTTGATGGTATTGGTTTGGTCTGGGAGATGTTGGAAGAGAGTGGTGTGCTTGCTGATGTTTGCTGGATGTCGGAAGAGCTGATGGGGATGTGGAAGAAAGAGGAGGAGTTGGGCAGAGCTGAGGATATCATATAGTTCTACCACTGAGCTGAGATCAAGCAGAGCTGCGCTCTTCTGCCTCCTCATTGGTCGCTGGGCACAATCATGGACGTTTTACATGTGCCATTCACCCACTTTCTCACAATGAGCTGAGTGCTTCACTCGTTTAGGTGGAGCCATCACCAAAATGTCTCAGAATCTGCAGGCTCAGGTGAACAAGAAGAGTGAAGGACGGGCTTTTGGTGCACGAAGCGCGCAAGATCCCCTGCCTCACATGCAGAGTCTGAGACCCACTCGGGATAGAAGGTGAATGAACAATAAATTTGCGTGTTTTGTATTGCGAAGGAGCGAAGGAGCAGCAGGGAAGAAAGAAGAGGTCTTGAAAACGACACGAGAGAGAGGACATATCGATAAGAGCGCAGCACAAGATGTGGGGTGTTCGCGACTTGATATGCCCATGGGCAATTGGACAATGCCGCGCATGAGGTTGTGACCGCAAAGCACCGTTTGCCACGTGACATCAGCTGTGAAGTGAAGCAGATGAGCATGACGTGTCTTCTGCAAGAGCGTAGCCCGTGATCAAGTGTGAATCATCCTGGAATCTTCAAGGATAGGAACAAGGCCTCAGCCACGAGATGCTGACGTGCCGGGCTGCTAGATGAACGTATGTGGATGTTGCCGACATCTCACCTGCGCAACCGCCTTCGTCGGAAGAGGCCAGAACGCGGATCATGAGAGCTCGGGACCGGGTACCTTGGGTGGATTGACGTCCTACGACCTCGTAGAGAAGGCTAATCCGTCGTTTAGCCCCTAGAGGCGCAGTGGAGGCGTCGCTCGAAAATTCGTTGCAGGTGCAGACCGGATATCAGCATAAGTCGTTTGCACGTTGCCGAGTTCACCCTTGGAAACCGTACGAGAGATCGTCCGGAGTCCATCAAGCCCGCAGCACTTTGAAGATACCTGGCATATGGCTTGCCCGCTGTTTTGGCAAGCGGGTCGACAAAGCAGGCAGAGCCTTGCAGAAACATACTGCCGCGGGCTCTGGTATAATAGCCGCGATGCCGGACTCAGCTATCGCCTGCGTGAAGAGTTCAAGGACCTGCTTTCACTTTGGCCTAATTTAGCCACCAAGCGCAAGTGACATGTTGCCCATGCTGAGAGGAAATGCAACAGAGTTGCAGCAGAGTCGAGAGCCGTTCAGTCCCTCCAGTTGATCAACACTTCATCCGTCCGGAATCGCTGCGTGCAAATGCTCTCTTCCATTTTCGTCCGGTAGCCCATCTCATGGGCCAGCAGACCAGCATGCGCGATCATGATGCCATTGTCGATGCAGAACCTCTCGTCCGTTGCAAAAACACTGCCGCCCCTCTCGCTAGCCATGATGCCCATCATGTCCTGCAATCTCAAGTTGCATCCAACGCCACCCACAATTAGTACCTGTGTGCTTCCCACGTGGGCCATTGCACGTTCTGTGATCTCCACCAACATGGCGAATACCGTCTCTTGCAGCGTGAAGCACAAATCTTCCATTGTGACCTTCTCTCCACTCTCAGAATCTACCCAGTCCTTTCCCAGCTTGCCAGCCATTTCTTCCACTTTTGCGAGAATACCGGAGAAACTGACATCCATTCCCTTGACAGCGTATGGCAGATCCAACAGCACTTTGCCGCTCTTGGCCAGCTGCTCAATGTTGTAACCCGGAGCAGGGTCGTTGGAGATTCCTAGCACTCTTGCGAATCTGTCCAAGCAATTTCCCACAGCAATATCCAATGCTTCTCCAAAAATCCTGTAGCGTTGCGCAGAGTATGCGATGACCTGAGTGTTCCCTCCACTCACATACAATACCACTGGATTGTCTGCTCCTGTAATAGTCCTTCCCATCTCAATGTGTCCGACGCAATGATTGACACCAATCAGAGGCTTGTTCCAAAGCAGAGCCAGACTTCGCGCGGCCATGGCGACGGAGGACAGTGGAGCGCCCATACCGGGTCCTTGCGTGAAGCAGATACAGGAAACATCGTCGAGAGTTACGCCGGCTTGGCTGATAGCCTGCTTGATGAGGCGAACAACCCATCGTCTGTGGTGGTTGGCAACATCTTTCGGAAGGAAGCCCTCTCCAGGAGGCGCGACGAAGGTGTGGCGAAGATTTGCGAGGATTTCCACAGGCTGGGCCAAAGGTCGTTTCGAGGAGACCTGCTCGTCGTCGGAGTGAGCGCTGTCGTGAGGGGAGGGTGGCGATGGAGTGGGATGGAGGATCACGCCGACGCCAATCTTGTTGGCTGAGCCTTCGAGACCCAAAGCGATTGGCATTGTGCTGGACTGGTTTGTGGACAGCAGTCTCGTGTCGTCTGAAGTTGTTCATCGAGAACGTTGTTTCAAGGTCTTGGCGGAGGGGTCGGTGATTGTTCCTTCCCAAGTCCCGACGCTGCCCAGAGTGACGACGCTGGCCGCATAGCCACATGCTGCGAGTTCAGCCAGCACTGGAACATTGAACAACATTCTCGAACATCGACTCGCTTTGTTTGCGCGCGCAGTCCGACGCCACCCCGATCACACGGCGCTCTTGTCACTCCTGCCCATACCACCGATCCGTTGTCCCTGTCGCATTTGTACAACTTTCAATCTACTCCAATCATGTCGTGGGCTGGCTTCAAGAAGAATGTGGGTTATGGGCGGAGCATGGAGTATTGAGGAAAATACTGATCAGATATCTTACAGGTCGGCCGCGCGACGACGCAGGTAATGGTCAAGACGGGCCGCGTCGAGAAGACCGCAGACCGCGACTACGAAGTCGAAGAGCGACGATACCGTACCCTCGAATCGGCGGCACTCCGTTTGCAGAAAGAAGCGAAAGGGTACTTGGATAGTCTCCGGGCCATGACAGCTTCTCAGATGCGAATCGCAGAAACGGTCGACGCATTCTACGGTGACAGCGGAGCTCGTGACGGCGTGAGTCGCAGCTACAAGCAGGCGGTCGAAGATCTCGACGCCGAGACGGTGAAGGCGTTGGATGGGCCATACAGGTGTGTCTCGAAAGATTTCATTTCGTCCAAGAACTTCGATATTCCATTCGATAAAGAAGAGGGGCTTGAATATCCGGTGGACCGCGAACAAATCTACAAGGAGATGAGGTTCGAGGCCGGGAACAAGCCAACCTTCTCGCGCGTATTGAGTCGAAGCGATTCTAAAGAGGCATCGGAGCTCATGGAATATGTATACAGGACGACAGTTCTCGAGCCCATCAATCGCTTCTGCGCATACTTCCCGGACATCAACGAATGTAAGTTTGGACAGCTTCGGTCTCATCCCTCCCACTCTCACTAACATCCCATTCAGGCATTAAGAAGCGCAACCACAAGATGCTCGATTACGACTCGATGCGGAGCAAAGTCAAGAAGCTCGTCGAAAAGCCCGATAAGGACCCTGGCAAACTCCCTCGTACTGAGAAGGAGACTGAAATGGTAATGACTGCTAGCGAATTCTTTCGCGACAGCTCAATTTTCGATTCCCCTTCAAATCACAACACTATGCATGAAGAAGAAGAAGAAGACACACTCGAACGCCTCGTTTCACCACCAAAGATTCTCGACAAGATCAAGCGACTCAACCCTCGCTTGTCCCAAATTGAGGCAGAAGAAGAAGCTGCAATGCGGAGTGTGGGACTGGGCGGAAACGACTTCAGCGGCATCAGCAGGACGACCAGCACGAGAAGACGACTGTCTCACCGCCTCAGCACTCTCCTCGGTGGCGGCACAGCAGGAAAATCTCCAAGCGATGAGATCAGCGATGAGCTCAAGTTCATGGCCCGAGCGCGCACTCCCGTCGCACGCGAGGACAAGCCTCGTCCTTCCAGCGCATTATCGCCCGCAAGTGCATCATCGAACTCTGCAGAGACGATTCGTCCCACGTCGCATAAGCGCACTCATAGTGCTATTGTCAACAAGCGCCTCGGCCGATACGTCCAAGACAGCCCGACCCGCCGCGCCAGCATGCCACAGGGCGTCAGCAGCACGAACTTCGGACTGCCCAGCGTGACCGACATCCATCCTGCACTCCGCAGCAAGAAGAACATTGCAGCCAAACTCGACAACGTCCCTCGCGTGCTCTTCAATCCACCCCTGCACACATTTCCTTCTCCACCACGCCCCTCTTCTACCTCCCACTCTCTCATTTCCACACCTTTCTTTCACCCCTCAGAACTCGAAGACATCATGGCACCACTACGCAAAGAATTCATTGAACGCAAGGCTGACTTGTGTCTGAAGGCCAAAGCGGCGTATGAACAGTTGAACAATCAATTGACGGAGGAGCTGCCACAATTGATCGATCTACGGTAAGAATTACCTGCTTTCCACGTTCCGCGGACGGTGCAGACGGCTAACGAATGTTTGAAATCACAGGGTACCCTACCTCGACCCTACATTCGAAGCGCTTGTCAAGATCCAATTACGATTCTGCGCAGAAGCATACAGTCGCATGGCGCAGGTCCAACAATACCTCGATCCTGCGACCCGCGATCAATACGCGAGTGGGGATCTGGATGCACGAGTCGAGGATGTGCTGGGACAGATTCGAGAGTTGAGTATTGCAGGGACGGTCTAGGACAGGTGAGAGGCTTTGCTCAGAGGACGAGCCGGGAGCGAGAGGTCTTGCGATTGGAGAAAGGAGAGTTGATTGCGCATAGCATGTTTCGAGTAGAATGCGTCTTGCAAAGGATGGCACTTTAATGAGCGAATCCTAATTGTGCCTCACTCTGCAGCCTGTCTGCTATCTGACGGGAGCAGTTTTAGGCAAACGGCAAAGCTGCGGGGTGATGATCGCATATCCCGATTTCACAGACGTCCAGTCCGAGGAGGAACTGGTCGGCACGATCAAGGAGTCGGCAGGAAGCTGCCAGGTATGGTTTCCGTCTGATGCGATTTAACGGCGCCAGAGCTGAGGAGCCAGAGCAGCAACTTGGTCGTCGCCGCGTGCACAGGCCATAGCTCACTTTGAGCTAGACCTGGCATGGAGCATGCTGCGGCAAAGGCAAAGCTCTGCGCGGTATTCTGAACCAGCCCTTGGTGTCAGACGACGCGGGAGTCAAAGCTCCAAGGGCGGGTGCATTACTCGAAGTCCCATGCCAAAGGTGAGGTCCATAGCAAGGCATCTAAGTGCTTCGCAGTGCAATGCGTTCGTACCTACGTTCGCAATGCCCAACTTCACCCCTTGCCCAGACTCGGACCGAACATATCGTCTGCCGCTCTCGTCTTCTGCTGCTTCTCGGCCTTCTTCCGCTTCGCATCGCTGTCATCATCATCGGCATTCAGCTTCATAGCCGCATGATTCTTAACCATGTCTTTGGTACTGGGGTCCCGACATGCGTCCAGCTTCTTCTCCAACTCCGCGCGCTCTTCCTTCGTCATACTTGCTTTTGAATCGTAGCTTGACATGAGCTGTGCACAGTCCTGGATAGTTCCAAGAATCTTCGGCCGCGTAGGTGAATCCAATGTCAGTTTTGTGCCCAGGTAGAATTCGTACAACGGCTCGTCGGCGAGCAGCAATGACGCCAGCAAAATCTGGCTAGGCGTGTAGAGAAAATAGACGTCCGTGAGCGATGCAGGTGCATCGAGCATATTGCGTGCAGCAGCATATGCGGCTTGCACACGATCGTTCATGTGTTTCTTCTCCATCTTGCCTCCTGGCGGCGGTTTCCAAGACGTCGCTCCGTCTTCTGGAGGTTTGAGATCTGCCAGACCGTCTCTTCCCTCGTCCACCAAGTTTATCAGCTCCATTAGCACTCCCTTCAGTCCCCGAAATGGCTGCCGTACGTCCAGTGTGAATCGCAGCGCTTGCATCACTTTGTACTCTGGCGCCAGAACAGCCTCCGGATCCGCACTGATCATGGAGCAGAACTTGCTCAGTGTGATGTGAAAGGCCTCAGTCTTGCTCGCGAGAAAGAGCACTGTCTTGTATATCTCTTTCGGAGGATATGTCATGCACGAATTGCTCAAGTAGAAGCGTCGGAGGTATTGGATGGCAGTGGATTTGATGTTCGCGGGCCATTTCAGGTGATCGGAGGTGGTACGGAGTAGTTCGGCATATCGGGTCACGAGGCGGAGTTCCTCTTCGAGGGTGAGATGTTCGGTGGATGCATCGTTTTGAGTGTATTGTGCTGCTCGTTGGAGGGCGAGTCGGTGGGTTTCTTTGCGGCGTGCGGACAGTTGCTCGGGAGAGAATGACCAGAAGCGATACTGCGTTGATGTGCGATAGATGTCGTCCTCGGTAAGGTTGTGCTTCGTGGCCGAAGGCATGGCGACACGCGATCGTTGTGTCTGAAGTGGAAGTGAAGCTGAATCCTGGTGGAGCTTGTTGAAGTAGGAGGGAGCGGACTTGACTCCGGTGGCTTGAAGGCAAGTCTTTCATGTGAGAATGACGGACATCACTTCTCTGCTCGCCGATGTGTGCAGCCATTGGAATGTCATCTCAAACACACCTGGGCCGTGAGACCCAACACATGCCGACATCCAGGATCCACGCCGTCTTGAGCTAGACACCGCTGTTCAGACCACGCCACTGGCGACAACCAATGCGATGGGGATCCTCGACTTGCCCAATGAGCTCTTGCACGATATATTCTCCTATCTGGAAGATCAAGATGTCTTCAATGGACGCTTGAGCAACAAGTCTCTCGAGCAGGCTACTTTGGCACACTTCGGAAAACGTTTCTTTCGTAAGAAAGGTTTTATGATCACCAGCCCTTCGATCAGTGCCCTGCTACAAATCGCTGCGAGCGAGAGACTGCGGAAATATGGTCAACACATTTGGTTCAATCCAGACTGCTTCACATTCGTCAGTCCGCTCTGTGCACAACAGTGTGAGGCCAGTGATTCCGAGTCGGACGATGAGCTAGATGGCAATCGCAGAACAGCCTCAAGGCCTGTCGACAAGCAAGCTCTCGCCCAATACGAAGCATACCAGGCCTGTATAGACGACCATGAAGCTCTACTGTGGCAAGGTGTACTGGAGCGAAAGCTAGCCATAGCTTTCGGATCGTTGCCGAATCTCATGACGATTGGTATGCGCAGGAGCGAAGACTACAGTCCATACGGGTGGCGAGCGTTGAAAGCTGCTGTTGGCGAAGATCCGCGAGTGCTCGGTCCTATTCCATATCGGCAGACCAAACGATTGTCTGGGTCGACGCAACTGTTTGCCGCTGTCCTTCAGGCTGCTGCGAGTAGTAGCAAGCAGATTCAACGACTATACACTGATGCCGTGGAGTTTGACAACATCAGTCATCTACAACTTCCGGAAACGGTGCTCATTGCTGGTTGCGAATCCATATTATACCTTGAACTCAACGCCGTGAAAGGCTGGGTACCGACGGACAAGCGAATTGGCGGCGTGCGTGGCCATAACAACCCTTCCGAAACATTCGTGCCTGGCTCTGGACTCGTTAGACTCTTCTCTGCGACGCCAAACTTGAAGGAGCTCGGGCTGCAGATATTCAGTGGACCTCGACAGAGCCACTTGATAGCGCCCATCCCGAAAGATCCTGAAAGCTGGAGGCAGAGCTATCCATACCTGGTGTTGGCAAACATCGCCGCCAATGTGTCTTTTCGGCATCTCACGAGGATAAAGCTAGAAAAGGTGCCGGCAACCGCTGCAATGCTACAGAGTCTCTTCACACCGTGTGCAGCAGTGCTCACAAGTATGAAACTTCGAGATATCCGCCTCCTCCCTTCCTCGAAGGATGCAGAGACGGAGCGACCTTGGTCTGACTTCTTCTCCTTCTTGGTCGCATCCTGTCCGAGTCTATCGTATGTTCTCTTTCAGCATCTTATGCACGCACGTGGTGGCGTTTCATTCCAGCCCGAGGACGACCTGCCAGCGGGAGACGGAGAGAACGAGCACAGCTACTTGATTGATCACGTACCAGAGAGCCATGGAGGCACTGGTCGGGCGGCGCTCTTTGTGAAGTTTGATCGGCTGATCCTGGAGGTCAGTGGGCGGGAGGAGGTCCATTCGAAGTTGGCGGAGGTAGTGCAGGCACATTGGTACTGCCAATCGCTGTTCAGCTATGCCATGGATGAAATGCTTTGGTAAGTGGGCCTCGATTCCCATTGAGCATCATTCACTGCGTCATGCAGACTCGAGTTTGCTCAGGCAGGTGTGCTCGTACTTAATGCTGACATACCGATCATGCAGGCATACAGATACCAGTGATGAAGACTGGTGATCGCTATATTCCAGCGATATATCCGATCCTTTACACTCCTCAGATTCCAAAGCAGTTCCTACTCTACACTTGTCTAAACCGACAGCGGTGCCTCGCCTGTACGAGTGGAACCAATCACATTACAGGCATAGCTATACTCATCATACAGGTGCTACCCATGGAAAGTGGCAATCGCGTTGCTAAAACTTTCTTACAAGCTCCCAGAGAGCCTCCAAGGTCCAAACCTTTCCAAGATGGCGCCGCCATGGTCGCGCTACAATCCTATGGAAACGGCATTGGTAGGACCGGCAATTCGTCGTTTTACGACAAAGCCTTTCGATCGACCGTGCACAAAGCCTCGAATGGTCACGTCGAGACAGACAAGCTGTCATTGATTGCCGCTGGTCGACTTGCTGGGATGAACGATCCAGGCATTTACGATCTTCCTTCGGAAACGCAGAGCAATCTAGAAATGCCACGGGCTTCAACACCATGAGGGCCGGGCTGCGGCGAAGACTTTCCCTGGGTCTTCCCTTTCCGTACCGTCTCCTCGAACCTTCGACAGCCACTGGCCGTGTTCGTGAATTGTGGTCAGGGGCCTTGGTGTCCCATGGTATGGTACGTGAACCCACCCAAACAAGCTTTTCCACATTCACCACGTCCAAAAAATCTGGCAGCTGAGCAGTACATAAACTTCGCCCCCTCCCCTCTGTTCCTCGTTCCTCTCTCTCTTCTTTCTCCTCAAACCGCTTCCACACCACACTCGTCCACAAACAACACCGACCCAGCCAACATGAGCCAACTCGCCTCTACCAAGGTCTTCGCTATCCCAGAGCTACTGGAGATGATCCTCCTCCAACTCTCCTCCACAAAGCCGACCAGGCACAACAACTCCACCCACACCACCACCGACTCCGGCATCTCATACGATGTCGTTCACCAACTCCACGCGCTGCGCCGCGTGAACTGCACTTTCAACCGCGAGATCCTCGGCAACATGCTCCTCGCTCAGCGCATGCTCCTGGAGCCAACTCCACAAGTCACCGCACGCAACGAGGTGGTGCACGCTACCCGGCCACTCCGCTGGCTCCTCAACCACATCGGCCTGGGCGAAATCACCTCACCCACCTACGCCGACTTCCGCGATGGCTTCATCGATATCTCCACCATCCGAACCCAGGACTTTGCCACCGGTCCTCGCCGAGAGTGCTTGAAAAGCATCACCAAGGACGAAGCATCGTGGAAGCAGCTCAAGTGGCTGGAGGCGCCCACGCCGTGTGATCTTCTGGTCGCCTTCAATGTCCAGTTCGCCACCCGCGGTCCGAGAGCCACTGGCTACAAGTCAAAGGATCTGAGGTGCTACCAGCAGCGATTTGTGTTCCACTCTGGGGATGCATCGACACTCGGCGACGTTTGGAACTTCATGGTCGATTACGTGAAGCTGAGCCGAGAAGCGCACTGGAAGAACTACAAGGAATGGCAGCAGGAGGAGGCGGGAAATGATTGGGAGGGTTGAGTCGGGCGTTCGGTCGGTGAAGTTTGGCTACGATCGGGAAGGACCGTGGTAGTGCTGGAAGCTTGAGTCGCAGCTTGTTGTTGAATGCGACGAGGAACGTTCAGAACTGAAGTCATGGGAAATGTACCTTAGTTCTATTGAAGCGAAGTCGTTGCTGCCCTTGCTTCGGCAAATAGCAGTCCCATCGTTTTCTTGTCCCACAGATATATATTGCCGATATGCGATATTGGTTTCACGTCGCAGCGAGAGGAACGGTCTTCCCCTCATTCACCAACCTCATGTCTGCTTTCTCTCCCATGCCTTTGTACCTTCCATATCTGTATGGTATCATGCCCCACCAATCGTGTCAACGCCATCCATGCTTGGGCCGCCCCAGATCCGTCGGAAACGCGCATGACCGTGATGGTACCCCAAGCGCCCGTGGCGAAGCCCAAGTGATGAGGCGGCAGTAGCATGCCCTGCTACTTCCCTTGACAACGAGCGGTGTGAGCAGAAGAAGTAATCGCCCGTGTCAGAGGGCACTGTCCGATCTGTGCGCGTACATGCATGGGGCCGTCGTTCGTGCCTTTCTCCCGAATTGATCCCGTGCCCGTGCTTTCAAAAATCGTCACCAAGGTAAACATCAGCACAGAAGCGAGCTAAGAGACACAGTATTTGTCTGTTTGTGGCTGCTGCTGATTGCTGCTCTTTCTTTTCCCTCTCAGCTCATTACGTCTCCTGCGACGACCTGCAACCTATTCATCTACCTTAAACACACCTACGAGGTTCGCACCTCCAGCTCGTCAAGATAGGACTTTTTCACAAGATGGGCTCGTTCCTCTCCGCACCTCCCCCCGGCGTCGATGCCTCGAAGCTGGCTGCGGTGGAGAAAGAGCTGAAGGCTCGTGAAGAGACGATCGCTGCGAAGACCAAAGAGCTCGAGGACAAAGAAAAAGAGCTTGCGACCTCAAAGACAGAGTCTACCACTCTTACCAAACACGTCGAGGATCTCAAGTCGGAACTGGCGGGTCTCAACACCAAGCTCAAAGCACTGGGAAAAGAGCGGGACGAGCAGACTGCGAAGCTCGAGAAGCTGCACAGTGACCTCAAGTCGAAAAGCGAAGAGGCCACCCAACAACGTCTGGCTCTCGATCGTGTCACCAAAACCGTCATTGAAGAGCGGGACCAGGCTCGCCTCGACATCAAGAAGACACAAGAACAGCTCGACCAGGTCAAAGCCAAGCACACACACCTCGAGCAGGAATTGTCGACCGCTAAGCAAGAGCTCAGTGATGCTAAGAAGCAGTTGAGCGACCGGGAGTCTGCTCTCAAGGCAGAGCTTGCCACGTATCAGAAGAAACTCTCGGAGTCTGAGGAGAGCAAGAAGACGTTGGAGACTTCGCACACTGCGCTCAAGAGCCAAAACGATGAGCTCAAGCAAAAGGCGGATGCTGATGTGGCGGCCGTCAAGAAGGATCTGACCGATACACGAGCACAACTCACGACTATTCACGCCACTCACGAGGAGCTGAAGACCTCGTCCGAATCAGCCCTTGCTACAACCAAGAAAGAGCTCGAGACTTCCAAAACTCAGCTTGCCGATACTCAAGCCGCTCATGACAAGCTCAGCGCCGACCTCGTCACCGCTACTGAGACTGCAAAAGCGACTGAAGTCGCACACTCCGCCGAGGTTGAGAAACTCCGTGCTGAGGTCGGCGAGCTCTCCAAGAGCAACGCCGACACAGCCGAAGCCGACAAGAAGCTCAAAGCCGAACACGAGGCAGCACTCGCTGCCGTTCAAGCACAGGCAACGGAGGCCCATGACAAACTTGCTGCCGCCGAGAAGGAGACTGCTGAGCTCCGTGAAGCTCGGGAAGCAGAGAATGCTAAGGTCGCTGAGCTCGAGAAGAAGGTCACGGAGAGCTCCGATCGAGCTAAGACGTTGGAGGCGTCTGCTGCTGCCACCGAAGCTGAACTAACGAAGGCCAAGCAAGCCGCCAGCGAGACCGAGAGCAAGCTCAAGGAGGCCGAAGCTTCCGCTGCTGAGCTCCGCACAAAACAAGAAGCCACCACGACCAAGCTCGCCGAGCTGGAGAAGAGTCTTGCCGATGCCTCAAGCCGGGCCAAGGTCGCAGAAGAAGAGAAGGCTGCCATCGCCGCCGAACTTGCTACTTCCGTCGCCGCAGTGAACGAAGCACAAGAGAAGAGCAAAGCCGCTGAAGCGGGAGACGTTGAGCTCCGCAAGAGTCAAGAGGCTGCCATCGCAAAGGCCGCCGAGCTTGAGAAGAACGCGAACGAGAGCCTCAGCCGTGCACAAAAGGCGGAGCAAGATCTCAAGGCAGCGTTGGAGGAGAAGTCAGGACTCAGCACACAACTCGCCGCAGCACAAGAAGAGTCCAAGAAGGCGTCAGAGGCCCGCGATCAGCTCTCGACATCCTTCGAGACCTCAACCTCCGATCTCACTACTGCCAAGAAGGAGCGCGATGAAGCTCTCGCCAAGATCACCGCACTCGAGGAGTTCCAGAAGAAGTTCGAACAGGCTTCTGCCGAGCGTGACGAGGCGATCGCTAAGGCTGACAAGCAAGCGACCGAACTTCAAGCATCGAAAGACCTTCAAGGCAACCTCGACAAGATCACCGCTGAGCGTGACGAAGCGATCGCCAAAGCTGAAAAGCAAGCGACCGAGCTTCAAGCACTCAAAGACCTTCAAGAAAAGCTCGACAAGGCTTCCTCCGAGCGTGACGAGGCGATCGCGAAGGCCGACAAGCAAGCTACCGAACTCCAAGCATCCAAAGATCTGCAAGAAAAGTTCGACAAGGCTACTGCTGAGCGCGACGAGGCGATTGCGAAGGTCGACAAGCAAGCAACCGAACTCCAAGCATCCAAAGATCTGCAAGAAAAGTTCGACAAGGCTACTGCTGAGCGCGATGAGGCGATCGCAAAGGCCGACAAGCAAGCAACGGAACTCCAAGCACTCAAGGACCTTCAGGAGAAGTTGGACAAGGCTACCGCCGAGCGTGATGAGGCCCTCACCAAAGCTAGCGCTGCCGAGACCGAGGTCACGGCGCTGAAGGAGCTCCAGGAGAAGACGGCTAACGCTGTGCCCATCGCTACCTAGCGATGTGGCGGCAGTGCTGCTGCGGAAGTTATGAGTGTACCAAAGCCGGTCGACTGGCTGCGGCAGTGCTGCTGCGGTAGTCTGGGGTGTTCCAAAGCCAGTCGACTTGCTGTGAAACGGCTGGATACGAGAACGAGTTGATGAATGGGACGGATAGATCGATGAGAGATGCTTGATGTTTCTATACCCCTTGAACGCTTCTTATGGCCCTGCTTTGTACCACTACGAAGGAACTTGGAAAACTGGGTCGCAGATGCTTCCTTCGTACATGCATCGTTGTATTGTGTGACGGCGAGATAGCAAGTTGACTTTTGTGCTCATAGCCGCCCAATTAAGCATTGTAGCATCTGACAGCCAAATGCCTTCTTCGATCCATCTGTGCCGCCAAATCTCCTACTCACTGCCTCTTGACCTTTTCACTGCTTCTTGACCTTTTCGGAGTGTAGAACATCACTCGGAATCAAGTCTTTTTCTTGGATTGGACTAGATCAGCTATCTGCATGTCTTGCTCCTGGATACAGATACGTCCGTATTGTGCGGCAACTAGGTTTGCCTGCTCGAAGCTATATCGTGTGTTAGTCCAGCTGTAGGTAAGAAAGGTGAAATCCACCAACCGGGCGATGAGGAAGCCCTCGGCGGCGTCCTGAAGTGTCTTGGAAGCATTCTTGTTCAAGTGCACGTTCGGTTCGATTGTCTTGGAAATCTCGAGCGCCTGTGAGTGTCGCATCAGTCAGTGCTTGTCGAATGAAGTCGTCGTAGAGCATGACTTACCAGTCTGCGGAACGGGGTTTCGGCGAGAACGAGACCGTTCGGTGACTTTCGAGGTCCCTTCGTCACTGTTTGCAACCGTCAGATCTTGAAAGATGCAATGTGAACGAGTGTAGTACATTTGCCCGACCTGAAGCGAACGGCTCTCTTCCGATAGATACCATTGCCTGGTCGCTTTACCAAGAAGACTCTTGATGCCATCTTGAGTCGACTACTTCGTGGGTTGTGTTGAGTGTGGTGTTGGTCAAGAAGGTGGGCCTGAGGAAAGTGGTAGAGACAAACGCAGCAAGATGTTTGTCGATGTCGGATGTTGTTAGCGTCCGAAGAAGTGAGAATGCGGCAAAGGACAACGATTGTCACATGGGGATTCCCCAGAGAGGTGCAAGTGGATCGAGTGCTTTTCGGAAGCTCAGCATCGAGTGAATGATGGTTGTACTAACTTTGTCCCTTCGTCGACCTATGAGCCAACGTAACTAACGCCTGGTTCGTGGACCTTCCTGTCTTCTCCAACCTCGATTCTCATTCGCTCAGCTTCGACTGCTTCGTGAGCCTCCTGTCTTCGCTGCAACATGTAGCAGATGATCGTGATGATGAACAGGAAGATACCCATGCCTATCATGGCCCAGTTTCCCTCCGTCCAGTCCGGTCCCTGCGTAGTATTGTAGAACACGATACTCCACCACAGATAGACTGCTACCGAGAACATGTTCATACTGGCGAGAACGACTGATCGCTTAGCGTCGTCTTTCCTCGTCAGGTCATTCGCCCAAGCGAAAGAGACGGTCTGGCCGGCGAACTGGCATCCATTGAGGATAAGAGCTGCGAACTTGGCGGCTGGGGTCGGTGGACGGAGCATTAAAGCGCCGGAGATGATGGCAGTGAAGGAGAGCAGAATGCTGACATGCCACCTTGGTCGCGAGCCGTAGTCGCTGTACCAGCCTAGAAGCAGCGTCGCCACAATGCCCATGCCGCTGACGGAGGTTGGAATGTAGTTGACTTGCGGGATCGTGTAGTCTCCGGTGCTTCTCAGCCATAGTTGCATGATGGCGTTCGATGAGTACATCTCCGTATTCGAGCCAGCAATCCAGAGTAAGACGAAGCCCCACCAGTGCCAGGAGAGGACGACTCGGCGGATCAGACTCCAGCCGAGGACACCACGAGCTTTGCTGACTTCGGGGAGACGCTCGACGGCTATCGTACGCTCGGC
This sequence comes from Zymoseptoria pseudotritici STIR04_4.3.1, assembly GCA_000223685.2. Taxonomy (NCBI): domain Eukaryota; kingdom Fungi; phylum Ascomycota; class Dothideomycetes; order Mycosphaerellales; family Mycosphaerellaceae; genus Zymoseptoria; species Zymoseptoria pseudotritici. The sequence continues at coordinate 176,789 of AFIR01000026.1, forward strand.
TGGGCTCAGATATCGGGCTGTCGTGCTGGAGGGAGTGTCAGGGAAGAAGAGAAAGCCGTAGATGGCGATCGGGAAAGTGATGAGGGAGTCGATGACGAAGAGCCATCGCCTGTGAGAGAGGTGGTCAGCGAGAATTCTCGTGGCCTCGTGGGGACTTTGACGAACCATCCTTCTAAGCCCGCCTTTCCGTTGAGAGTCTTGAAGATAGCACCCTGCATGATCCCGCTGAACATCGTCCCTGCCAGGCCTGAGCTTGTGAAGATAGCCGTCCGCTTGCCGATCTCGTCTGGTTTGTACCAAGACCCTAGGATCCACTGCACGCCAACGAAGCAGCTTGACTCAAAGAATCCTTGGAAGAACCTGATGACCATGATCTGCCAGGGGTGGCTGACGAAGGCCGTGCCGAGCGTCAGCATTCCCCAGCAGAAGCAGGTCAATGGCAACCAGATCCGCGGCGGCACTTTCTGCAGGATTAGGTTGTTTGGGATTTGTCCGAGTAGGTAGCCACCGTAGAAGATTGTGTTGATTTGATTCAACTGATATACTCATCAGCAACGCTCGAAACGAATTCAGGATCGGTCCAGATGTTACCTGCGTTCCTTTGAAGTTCAGATCTTCGCGGGCGCCGGAGACATAAGCGTTGTTTAGATTAGCCTGCACACCGCAGAACAGCAGAGTCAGCCATGCTGGGACAGACAGGAATGGAAAGAGACCGTTGCAGGCTCCGAACCATACAGAAACATACCCTATCGAGGTAGTTGACCTGAAGCCTTCTATCAGCGGAAAGCTCTCCTCCATCGCACAGACAGCAGTACTTACCCAGTACATCAAGCACACATACGATAGGATGAACCCATCTAGCTTTCGAAGCAGCCTTGATTCGGCCTTGGTTGCTGGCGGTACGCCCCATATTGCCACACGGCACTTGTAGAGGAAGCCCATAGTCGGGCGCGGGATGGCGGTGTTCGAGTTCCCTAAGGACGGCCACGAGGTTTCGTCTGTCTCTTGAATACGGACCGGGCAATATTCACGCCCTATCTGAGGCCAGAGTCATATCGGTATGCCATCGGTTAGAGGACCGGCCAAGGATGATCCGAATGGCCGAGGGGAGATAGATCTGCAGCCGACATCGGGACCATGAACAAAAGCCTCTGCAGAAAGGCCTTCAACGGCAAAAGGACAAAGTCATCGTCTGAACCGCTTCTACTTTGTCAGTCCTTGTGTAAGATATACACGTTCTGCGCGGTCTTGGAAAAAGAAGGTCTGCTTGGCCACGTGGAAGCCACGGCCGTTGATGGCGCAAGGGTCCGTGAAATGAACGTGCCACATTGACGACATCCTTTCCGTCTCTACCTCCTCTCTTCCACCTCATCAGACACAACATGATGCTCATGCACAGTTGCAAAGGTCAGAGGAGCATTTGACGAGCAGCCAACGCTCATGAGAGCATTGGTGCGATCCTTTCAAGACCCTCTAGCGGCGATAATGCGGTATACAGCAGGTGAGCGCGTCGGAGCGAACACCGTTACCTAACCATATACCAAGGTCAAGGGCCTACGACTAGGAACTGGACCAATCCGACCTGGAGAAGCGCTCTTGAGCCTGCAAAAGCGTGCCTGGACGACTTCGGCAGAACTGTCCCTTGCGGTCCTCGAGGCACATACGTACGACCCCGCCACTCCGACTGCCAGCGTTAGGACTGCCGTCTCATCGATTCCTGTGCCGATGGCCAATGCCGGGAAATGGTAGCTTTGAATGAGGGGACCGGGCACGAATAACCACTCAGCAACAGACGCTTGCTCCCGGCGCCGCCTCCTGGGAAGCCGCATATATTCTCGCTCTCCCGCCACGGCCCATTGCTTCTTGTTTCAAGCAGATCACTCAGCTTGACTGCCTACTCGAAACTCTCGCAATCAGGCAATATCTAACACCACAATATGCGCTTCCTCGACATCACACTCCTCGGCGTCTTCGTCAACCTCGCTGCCTCCGCCGCCTTGTCGCCGATCGGGAAGAAGGACGACGTATGCCTCTATACCAAGTGTTGCGACGTCAACGGTCACAGTATCACATTCTGCTTCAATTGGGACCAAAGGTGCCCAAGATGCTCCGTAAGCTTTTGACTTCTCACAGACATTCATGAATTTGTGCGGTTGCAGTGACGCTGGGGTTGTGAGACTGACAATTCTTCTCCGACAGTGCGACTGTACTTTACACAAGCTTTGCCAGATCAACCCGCCGTGTTAGAAGGCCGATGCGGACATGACTGTGCAATCAGGGATGATTGAGTCATTTCGCAACTTAAGTGTCGATGTTGGTTGATTTGCGTCGATTGTAAAAGCGATTTCGGCAAGGGCTCAGTGAATACAACGGGATGCTTTCCTTCCGATGGTCGCGCCAACCGTGCGATCATTGTTTCCATCAGCGCTCTCGGTCTGGTCGAAGCATCTCAGGACTTGGGATAGGATGGAAATAATACATGGCGCGATCTGACTTTGGAGAACACCATTTGTAAAAACTACTTCACCCACAGTGCAAGGATGGAACACCAGGCAAGCTTGGCCACGTGGTAAGCCACAATGGCACATCGATCCGGGTACACAACATGGAACGTGGCAAATTGACGACGACATCTCCTTATTTCCTCAACTTTGCTGTCACAGCATGACAAGTGCACGTGGTTGCACGCTTCCGTTGCGGAGCGAATGGAAGATATCGTGCGACCCTACCAAAACCGATCATCGGTAATGTAACCGCCATACAGTCTCGAGGATCCGACCATGAAGCCATATTCGGTGCCAGGCACCATACACCGCCTTCGTATCCAGTGCCGTTGAGAATGGCGTCGTGATGCAGAAATAGACCGCCCAGACTACCAAGACGCCAGAAATCGGACCATCGGCGCCTGTATAGTGTATGCATCCCATACACGACCGAAGTGGAATCGAATACGCCCGCACGAGAAGAACTTCATGCGGGCCCTCTCGAGATGTTGCCAGCCTATGTGGACAATGCATTGATGGCTGGCTTTTCAAATGCATGCAACGTGTGGTGAGTGCCGCACAGCAGGATGCACTTGCCAATACATGCAGGGATCCCAGCCTCCCTGTCAGTCTACAGCTCCACTTTATGCGGCACGACCACGGAGAATAAATGACAGCACGCTACAACACTCTGCCCGAGGCTATGTCCAGGAAGCCTTCGACGAGAATCGGACAATTCATCTTGGTCGTGGAAGGTCCTGAAGGTCATGCCCATCAGACTTTCTGGACGATCAAGTTATCATTTGCAGGTCCTCGGGAAGACTGCACTGTCGATCAGGTCCCGCACTTTGACCGCTGTACTTCTCGTCGCTGGTCAGTCGTTCACCTCAATTTATTGGTTCTCCCGAGACTGAGCCAACGCAGGAGAAGCGAAATGCTGCATGCGCTGTTGAGCCGCAGAATACCAAGGCCGTACTTCTTCGTAGTGTATGCGCCAGCCACTTGACGACATCACTTCTCGCGAATTGGAGTTGGTACGCTGCTGGGCCCCACGATGGTGCATGTATGTTCGTCGAAGTGCCAGTGCGTCGGTAAGTCGATCAACTTTGACTCTATAAGGAAGAGCCAGTTCTCCCGATCGCATCGTGTCTTTTATCTTCATTGCACTCATTCTAATCACCATGGCTTTCCTACTATCAACACTGCTGCTTTTAGGCTCTCTAGTCCACGCCAGTCCGACACCACAATCCGGCTCCCCTTCAGCATACCCACCAGGCTGGGCCGTCCCTCCAACCGACAGTGCTGTCGTCCAGCAGTACATCGCTCAGATCGACTGGAACTGGGTCCGCAACAACATCTCACAAACCACTTCTCAATACTGCGATCCCGCCACCGATCCGGAGAGCGTGGCCTTGCAATGGGAGAACTGCTGGTGGTCTTGCAACCAATGTCGATGGGAATCCGATGTGTACGTCTGTCCGACCAAGGGAGAGTGGGGTCTGACGTTCGACGACGGCCCAACGGCTGCGACTCCGGACCTGCTTGATGAATTGGCTTTGGATGGAACGACTGCGACTTTCTTTGTGACTGGCACTCAGATTCTGCTGTTCCCGGAGACTTTGCGGAGAATTGCCAACGAGGGTCACGAGATTGGCATTCATACCTGGTATGTCCTCAGCAACACTCATTGACAGCTAACGTCGCTAATCTTCTGATTCTACAGGAGCCATGCCGCCTTAACAACCCTTACCAGCGACCAAATCGTCGCCGAGCTAGGCTGGACCCTCACCATTATCACCGACACTCTCGGCCACAACCCATCCGTCTCTCTCTTCCGTCCACCCTACGGCGACGTCGACAATCGTGTGCGAGACATCGCCGCACAACTGGCTCTGACACCAGCTCTCTGGTCTCACGATACGAATGATTGGAAGCTCAACGAAGACCCGGCCAACCAGCCGATGCTGGAGGGCGAGCTGGATGTCATAGTGCAGAAGGCTTGGGGCTTGGAGACGGGTATCGTAACGCTGCAGCATGATTCGACGGCGGCAGTGGTGAGGTACGCTATCGATGTGGTACTGCCGAGAGCGAAGGAAGAGGGATTCACGTTGCAGAGTTTGGCGAGCTGCCGGGCTTAATAGGAGAACGCTGTAGCAACGGCAGATTTCAGCTCTCAAGGGTCGCACAGACTGCATTTGATGCCACGATAGATATAAAGACCGCCGAGGCATTGTCATGAAGTAGTCTTCTTCCTTTCATTGTGTTCCGCTTTTGTACAAGGTCGTTCGTGATCATTTCATGCTGTCTCTTTGTCTACCTCAGTCTGGTCAGAGTGGAAAGCACGTTTTCATCAAGCCAAGATCCAACGCCGCATGATGAGACAACGCAATCTAAAGGCAATGCAAAGCGACGATTGATCCCCGCGAGAATCACTGTTCCATCCAATACACAAATGCTCCCGTACGCCACCACCGTCCGAGTCCGAATCACCAGTCGAACATCGACGGAGGCTCGAAGGTAGGAATCGGCTCGACCGTAGAACCAGATACAAGTGCGGGAGTATGCTTGGCCTCGTCCTTTTTCCACATCTCGCCCGTGAAGATTGCTCTGCGATCGATGTGAGCCTCGCTGGTGTCGATCATGCGGCTGTGCTTCAGCTGCCAGTTGCTGGCTCGAACCTGCCTCTGCGTGATTGAAGCTGGAGGAGATCTTGACACGAAGAGCCTCTGGAGCAGGCTGTCGCTCTCATTCTCACGAAGTTGTGAGATGCCGGCAGAGGCGAAGCTGGATGGGGAGTCTTCGATCGGGTTTTCTTCGTTGGTGAGATCGATAAGGACGCCCTCCGCAGATCCCACGCTCGGAGTGTCGTTGACTGGTACTTCATCCCCTGTTGGTGCATCGTTCTGCAGTAATGTTGGTCTCGCGGTTGGCTGGCTCTGCGGGTCGTCCGTTGAAGTCCTCGCATCGGACGTCAATGGCGGATCCGGGACTATGCGGTCGGCAGTGGCTCGCTCGCCTGTGGTCGCCTTCACGCGTCTCATCCTCACGTTGCTGCGAACGTCCATCACACCGATGTGACCGGCGCTGGTAAAGAACCATCGTACTATTCATCTAGGTCAACAACCATGACTTCAGGTGTAGCCGGATGTACTTACGCGTCGTGTCGCCGCGACAAAACTGCGTGATGGGATCCCCTGCGCGGACGAGGATTGCAACCCCGAAGCTGTCGCAACAAGTAATATCCTGTTCCACATAGACTTTCTCAGGTATTTGGGCATCGTTAGACGCGAAGTCGACTGTCGAGGGAGGATAAGCAAAGGCAGCTTCTTCTGGCCGGACCGTAACTCGGCTCAGGTCTTCGTCGCGGACAGGAACGAGCACATCTTGTTCTTTGGTGAGTACGCACCATCCTGTGAGAATATCAGTACCGTGTCAAGGGCCAGTTTCATGGACTCACATACCTGGAAGACCAGAGGAGGACAGGTACTCAACAACGCTGTTCTGCGCAAGCTCCGCTTGACGACCCATCATGTCTCGAGCCCGCAGAGTGCATTTCATGATCAAGCGAGTCGGGCAAGAGGTACCGCGTCGTTGATCGGGTGTTGAAGCAGCTTGTGGGAGAACCTGTGGTGGGGCAAGTGGTGCTTGTGTTGGGATTGGCTCGTTGTGCTCCGTCTGTTTCGCCTGTAGTAACGCCAGGATCTCGTTCGTCGGCCTCGTGTAGATCTGCAACGAGACCGCGTCTGTTGCGAAGCGTCCCTCGACTCCTTTGACAGCGATGAGGATTACAGCTGAGATAGTCAGTCTCTCTCTGTGTATGAATGATGGATGAGAACTCACAAGTATCCTCCCTGAGATCGCCCAGATGCAAGAAGGTACCGGGGGCGAGATTGATCGAGTGGCCCTCTCCGTTGAGCACGTCAAATGAAGTTGCTGCGACGACCCAAGCCTCAAACTTGAGAGCTTGAAATTGTGTGAAGTATTGGTTGAGGGTCATCTCGCAAGCAGCGAAGTTGCGTACTCCTTCAAGCTTGCGTTCAGGAGTAGCGGCGATCGCCCTCCATTGTACATGTGGATACAGCGCGTACTGTGAAGACGCCCGGGTAGGGCGAGTGCGCCGCTCGATCCAGTAGAGAGAGGCCCGGTATGACCATGACGTCTGGCCGTCCGAGCGTGTGATGATGATTTCTCCTGCGCTTTGTCAGTTTGAATCAATCATCGAACGCCAACGTGACGACTGACCAGGGGTGGGACCAGGTCCAGCAAGCTTCATGACCGTGGTGACAGCCAGGCGGTTAATAGTACCACTGTTGTCGACAACCTGGAGCGGCGCAACGACTAGGATCTCTGGCACGAAGCCCTTGGTCTTAGACGCGCGAAGGAAGGCGTTCACTGTTGTGCCCATCGCGAGGAAGTTGCCAATCTGTAGACTACATGACGCATGTCGTACTCCTGCAACGCGTGCAGTTGGAATAGGTTGGAACGTCGCCGGTGCTGTCGATGAGGAGGCCATGATACGACTTGAACGGAGAACGATTGAAGGGAAGGAATTGCTGCGCAGCCTGCGCTTGAGAGGAGGAAGTTGTTGCTCGTTGGCTCGAGGTCGTGGATATCTCGTTGAGGATGCGCTGAGTCGGCCTTGTTGATGAAGGTTGATAGTCGAGCTTGTGAAGATTTTGGCAAGTAACTTGCAGGGAGTCACTGGCCCATTTCAGCTGGCATTTCGCTAAACTTTGCGAAGTGAATTTCAGGACGCGGCTGACAGAGACGGGCCGTGAGCAGCCAGTACATGTTGAGTATACCTTGCGAAATGCCAGACACTCTTCGGAGTCTGGCCTGTTGTTGAGCGTACGTGGTCGAAGCTGTTGAAGCGACAAGACGTGCCGCCCACAAAGTCTGCATCGCTTGCATGTTTGGCGTCTCGCAACGCACGAAATGTCTCTACAGGTACGACTTTTGCGAAGGATAAAGCACTGTAGTCTCTCGTATGGTCTTCCCGATCGTTGAATGTGTTGAAGGGTTGCCCCTGATCCCGAGGGTGTAGCCCCTGAGGCTAACCCAGATGGCACTCGCAAGCACACATTGAGGTCTATGCGTGTCAAGCCCAAGAATCGATCACGATAAGGAGAAAAATACCGACCCTAAGAGATCCCAACACGGATAGCTGATACTTGGTCTCTCCTTTGTATGAAATAGGTTGCATAGGACCAAGTCCTGTATTCTTTCGCACGGTCTCTCGATTCCTTTCGTTCGCTGAAGGTACGGCTCTGATCACGGACCGGTGATTCCTGATGCATTGTTCGTATTTCGCAAAGGACGAAGCCCTATAACCTTTCATATGGTCTCTCGGTTGGATTCGTTCGCTGTAGGCATGGCTCTGATCCCAATGGCATGGTCACTGATGGGACAGACGGCACTTGCAAGCGTTCTGAACTCTGGTACAGAAATCGATCGATCTAAAAGGAAATTGACAAGACTTACCAGATGCGATTGTCGGCAGCTCATACCTAGCAGCACTCACAATGCTGCCAACCGCCGCAAGACTTGCAAGCGCAAATGTCCGAAGGTCTTCGCCTTTATGCCCTCAGTCTTCTTCGCCTTCAGCGAGTTAGTCTTCTTCGCCCTCACCTTTCTCCGCCTCATCGTCTCCAGCCTCTTCCTCGCCGCTTGACACATGCTCAGCGCCTTGCCTCCAAGGTCTTGCCTCCGTAAACGTACGCTTCCACACCGCCCTCTCCATATCCTTCTCCAAGACGTTCTCCTGTTGCGGAATTTTCAATGGACCCGCTATGGGGTTGACTGTAGTTGCGTTCATACCGACGGCGATCTCTTCACCATCGTCGAAGTGAAGCCATCCGGCTGGGTCTTGCGGGTATTGAGGTAGGAGCTGGGTCGTGGAGGCATTGGTGTGATCGAATACAGTCGGCTGTGCACCTTTTGGTGTGTTGGTCGCGGTTGGGAGTGGAGAAGAGCCATATTTCGGGTTGCTCAACCAGGCTGGATCGATCGTATTCTGTTGCTCTGGCGATTCGAGCCAGGAGGGGGGAGGAGAGGATGTGTGGTGGTGAGCTCTGGTTTGCTCGGCCTTTCTCTTCAAGCCATGATGGCGGGTGTTGACGGCGAGAGATTGCTTGTCGGGAGTAGCGACATACATCGGTGCGTTCTCGTCCTCTTCATCAAATGCAGCTCGTTGCTCTTCGAGCTCAACGTCGTCGACTGTTGCAGCACCTTCAACGGAGTCCGCATCCCTCGCCGCCTCATCTTCCCTCTCTCTTCTCTCTGCACTCAAGTCGCAAAAATTGCGGACCCTCTGAGCACTGGTTCCCTTTCCCCACTTCATCTTTTTCCGCCATGTGGTGAACTTCGCACAGGAGAGGAAATGGGCTTGGAGGTCGCCCTCGAAGCAGAAATCGGCCTTACAACCGGGGCATCTCCAGAGCTGGCGGAGATTGTTCGACTCGGTGCGGTGGTCGTTGATGGCTGCTTTTGAGGGAGCTGTGAAGGAACATATCTCGCAGTTGAAGAGAGCGTTGGAAGCCATGTCTTGCTGTTGCTTCACAGAGTCTCTGTTGGAGAAGCAGGAGAGGAAGACAGGAAAATTTGTGACGGAGAGCGAGCTTTTCTACAGCCGACAAACCTGAAACGTGGCGACGAGAACGGAGGAGATGAAGTTGGAAGCATCAAGCAATGTTTGTACGTGATATCTGCAAGGCACTACTTACGAGAACGATCGAGACATGTATAGTCGTGTATTGCTAGCACGATATGATCGACTGCCGTCTCACTGCAGCTGCCGTCAGAGACATCTGTTCTGACACCACAAAGGGTCAAAGACAACAAAACTCCAATCCCACGACATCGCATTGTAATGACCTCGGGCGAAGTTGTGCCCTTCGACTCCCGCTCGAAACAGCCATGCAAAAGACAAAGAATTCCCAACGACCAACCCCAAACGCCAGCACATGCTCAAGACTCGATGTCGGTAGTCCATCTCGCATCCTTGGAGCCTGAAGATCATCGTCTCCTGGATGCTCAGCACAAATGTTCAACCCTGCCGAAAGCTTCCACTGTGTCCGACTCACTGTTCATTGCGAGGCGGACGGTACCATCCAGCTCTGTCACGTCGACCCCGCTCTGGATGCAACAAAGTCTCCTGCGGATTGATGGTCTGCCCGTCCCAGGCCATGCCTGGACGAAGACCTGCGCGCGCGACGTCGGGCAAAGGAGGGAGGCCGTCGTCTTCATCCTCGTCATCCGAGAGCTCAGGCATTTGATAATCGTCGTAGTGGGCTCTCGGCGCCAATGGGACAGCGGGCAATGGCGGAAGGTACATGCCCGATGGGCGAGCTCTCATGGGTGAGTGTGGAAGTGCCGGCTGACCAAACATGTTGTCCAGGTCAACAGGCTCGTCGATGCCCGGAGTCACAACGCTGTTACCAGCCGGCTGAACAGGTCCACGAGCTGGGCCATGTTGAACGCGCTCGTGTTGTCCTCCATCGCCTTCGCCGGTCGGGTCTTGAATGGGCCCCATTGTCGATGCAGCCGGTCGTGAAGATATGGCACCACGCGGCTTCTCGTTGCGGCGTTCAGTACGCGCATGGACAAGGGTGTAGGATCTCCCGCGATCGAGCCCTTCACCACCCGACAGACTGTCCTGGACGCGTAGGTAATCCTCTTCGTTGACCAGCTCTTCCTCGTCATCAATGTCCCACACCACAGCCTTCCGCTTCCGAGCCACACCTCTCCTCGCAGGTGTCGCCTTTTTTTTGGATGGGTGATCGTCGTCATCTTCGTCGACCATCTCTTCTTCGTCGCGATCATCTCCAACCTCCTCAGCTTTCCGCTTCAAAGCTCGACCCTTCTTCGCAACCGTCATCTTCTTCTTGGACGGCTTGGTCGAGGGCTGCGCGCCATCAACCTCGTCGGAAAGTTCTTCCTCGTCGTCAACGTCCAAGATCTCAGTCTCCCGCTTCCGAGCTACGCCCTTCTTCGCAGGCGTCGCCTTCTTCTTCGGTGACTTGGTCGATGACGATGCTGCTGTCTGAGCAGGGGGAGCTGCAAGAGCAACACTCGTGGTGAAGGTCGCGTGCTGTCCGTTCCTATCTTCCGAAACATCGCACCTGCGTCTCACACGCGACTCTGAGATCTCAAGTCCGTACTTCGCCTTTGCCTTCCACTTCCGCATGGCCGCACAGTACGGGAAGTGGGTGAGGGTCTGCGACTCGAGACAGAAGCGCGTGTTACAGTCCTCGCCGCCGCACTTGAGCAAGATGAGCTTGCTGTTGGATTCGGCGATGTGTGTGTTCATATCGTCGAGGGAGCCCGTCTCAAAGCAGCACAGCGTGCAGTTGTACACATTGACCATGTTTGCGGTTGATGCTGGGAGGTGAAAAGGTCAGCACGATACGGTTTCGATGCGTTGGAGAATATGGTACGAACCGAGTGTTGGTGGGGTTTGGTGTTGAGGAAGAACGAGGGGTTGAGCGCGTTGCTTGTATGCTTGTTCGATTGGCGAGACGAGAGTTGTATGGAGTTTATGAGTTGTATGGCTTGTGTATTCGTCTTGTTGAAGGTGGATGTTCGAGTTGAAGTTGAGAGACGCGTCAAGGTGGAAAGTAGTCCTAGCAACGGAGAGGAGAATCAAACTTTGACGCTAGCATGGGTGCTGAGGTCAAGTGAATGTAAGTTGTGTTTTGCGTCGTGCATCGTCACTAGACGTGGAGGTGTTGATGCAAAAGATGTACATCGGTTCGAGTGCTGAGATGCGTATACTTGAAGCCTGTTGCCGGCTCCGTTGTGTATAGTACTGTCGTGTATCGCCATCGTCCAATGCACGGTCCGTATGCTAGGGTAGTTGTCCCTGCCAAGGCGAACATGAATTGAGATTAAGGAGACAACTTGATTATTCTTCTACGAGGCTGGGTGGCAAGCTAACATACGCTCTAAGAGGCCTTGTTGCCCTGGTTTGCTCGGTCCTTTGAAAGAGTATGAAGACAAATGACAAGACCGTGCTCTCTTTTGCTCTCGCATGTTCGGCTGAGTCTTCCTTGATTGCCCTCTCGGTTCAGAATCTACCCAGATGATGAAATCCACGCATCGACTGCGGGCTTATTACCGGTAGCCTGTCTGTGCTCGTGAAGCAGACCTCAGTGGACGTCCAATATCTCGACTCATCAAGTACTTGGCGGTGTCGACAAGAAGCAGGCTTTTGCCGTGGTCTGCGACTTCGTCAAGCATCGCATCGTTGTTCAAGTTTAGCCTCTCCTGCTAGTTTAGGATGCCAACACCACCAACTTTCAAGGTCGTAGTTCGCGACGGACTTTTCACGGAATACAGAAATGAGAGGACAAAACTTGCGAGAGTCGAGACTGGTCTAGACATTGCACAGGTATAGAAGCTGGTACATGACATTGATAGCCTTCTCGCTGCATACTTGGCCCGATCGTTCAAACGCAACAAAGGCAGCAGACCTTGGTCCAATGCCATTCAATACTTCGTGCCCCGTATTCGCTCGAAGCAGCTATAACCTGTTCTCAAACACAAAGACAACAAAGCCGTATCCCGCACATCTGTTCTCGAGAGTCTCAATGCCCGTTCTTGTTTCATCATTCGTGGTCTCATCATCTCGTGGCTCATGATCTTGTAGAGTCTTCCTCGTTGCCCTCAAGCAGGCTTCAGCTTGCTCAGCAATTCTCGATCTTCCTTCTTAAAGTCCGCCGCGAGGTGGGTGATACTTTCCGTTCTTGTCGAGATAACCACTGTCCGGATCTACCAGCGTCTCCTGGCCATCGATCAATTCACGATGGTAGCCTGGGCCGGGGAAGGGGAGGTCGCGCTCTGTTTGGACGATCGCGTCATCCTCGTCGAGATCTTCATCCTCGTCCCCGACGTCCTCCTCACGGTCGTCCGACAGCTCCATCGGATCGTTGGCCTGGGCAGCAGCGATGCGAGTATTGAGGCGAGCAGACTCCTCACGAAGCTGGTTAGTCTCAGCCTGGACTCGATCCATGTCTACAGCTCCCGCTCCGTAGAGTTGTTGAGTGAGCGTCTGCCTGAGTCCGGCGAAGCCCTCCATCACTCCGCCAAATTCTGCGTCTCTTGCATCCACGTCGCTGCGGCCTCTCGTGGTGGGACCACGTCCAACAGGAGCTCGTGTGCGGGTGGTGAAGTCTTGATCTGGGACCTTCGCATCGCCGAGTCCGCCATGCTCCTCCTCGTCTGACAGCTCCCCGTCGTTACGAGTCTGTCTCCCCTTGCGCTTCGTGCCCTGACGACCATGCCAGCGAGTGGTATTGCTGTCGGTTGGCTGAGTCGATGTTGTGGCTGCTGCAGGTGCTGCAGGCTGGGGAGGAGCAGCAGCAGTCGCGGGTGCAGCGATGGCTGCAGGAGCAGCGGCAGTTATTGGCGCAGCGGTGGCCGCAGTCATCTGCGTGGACGTCGCGACTTGTCCGGCTCTGTCTTGCTCGCAAGCACGCTTCACGCGCTCTTCACTGAGCAGGATGCCATACTTCTTCTTCGCCTTCCACGTGTACATCGATACGCAGTGCTTGAAGTGCGCTTCTGCTTGGGTGGGAAGGCAGAAAAGAGCGCTGCAGGTCGCACCAGGACACTTGAAGAGCTCGAGGCTCGCGTTCGAATCGTTGGTGTGGGTGTTGATCTCGTTGAGATCCTGTGTAGTGAAGGAGCAGACGGAGCAGCTGTAGGTGGTGGCCATTGCTGCGGGTGAGGATGGTGCCGGTGGGTGGTGGTTCGTGTCAGGTGAGTCGATGGAACTGCAGATATGAAGTCAGCGCGATGGAATTGACGCGTTTAGAGGTGATGGTACGAACCGAGCGACGACGTGGTCGTACAAAAAGGCTATGCAGGATTGGGCGCGTTGCTTGAGGGTGCTGAAGGATCCGACGAAGGTGTTGGTATCGACTTGTGTGATTTGTGTATGTTGTATGCTGTATCAAAAAAAGTGTGTGTTTTACAAAGCTGCGTTGGTGGGAGGAAGTCCGGCCGACGAAGCTGGGGACCAAACTTTGGCGCTAACGTGGCGGGCGGTCCCGGTCAAGTGAATGCGACTGGTGTGTGGTCGCCATGATGAAGATATTGAGGTCGAACATTGCTGAAGAGGCGGTGTACTGTTGATGGTTGGATATAAAGCTATTTGCAATATGATACAATGGTGCTGTTGAGGAATGAATTGACGAACTCTGATTAATGGATCTAGGAAACTGAGCTGGTATATGACCGTGTGCTCGACAAAGGACTGGTCTAGCAATCCACAGACAAGTTGCCAAACAACGCACCAAACAGTGCACCAAGCAGGGCATCAAACAAGCAGATCCTTGCTCCATAACACTCACAGCTGTTGAAGAGCAGAGTGTCCCATGTGTGCCAATGTCTGTTCTTTATCAATCTCGCGTCAAGTCGTCGTGTAAAACATAGTTGGCCGGCTTAATCGACCTCCATCGCGTCAGTGTCATATGGCAGGTCAGTTCTGCTCTGTCGTGTTGGCGGCCTTCGCGTTGGCCTTTTTTCTTGACTCCTCCACGTACTCCGCGAACTCGGTGATCCCACTGGGACCGAAGCGGGACCTGTTCCATTGAGGCTGAGGTCTGCCGTATCCACCATCGCCGGAGTAGTCGATGCGATTGGCTTCCGTCATAGCCTGATGCATACTCGTCATGGTCGACACGCGTGGCTCAAGTGCCGGCAACAATGGTGCCTCTTCCCACCCTTCGAAGTCGAAGCCTCCATTCCAGTTGACTTCCAAGGAGTTTTCTTTGTCACCATCGTCGAGTGTGGTCCAGACGTGTTCTTCCGCCTCTTCACCAAACGCTCCTGGGCCCATAGTCGCAGAAGGGCTGTCCATCGTGCTCTCGAGGCCGGACTGTGGCATCGGCTTCAAGGTCGCCGTAGACTTGCCGCTGCGACGCGATCTCTTTGGGGCGGTGCCTTCACTTGCTTCCGCATCTCCCTCATCAGACAACTTCTCCTCTGCGGCTCGCTTTCTGCCTTTGTCCGGTAGCTGCTTGCCGTTGTCGTTGTTGTCGTTCGTGGAAGTCGATTGCATGGCTGGAGGAGCGACAATCTGGCTCGCCGGTGTAGTAATTGAGGTGACCTGAGCCACGGCTCCAGCTCGCTGTTCTGTGAAGTCGCATGCGGCGCTCACGCGAGCGTTCGACAGATCTCTTCCCCACTTGATCGTTCTCCTCCACGTGTGGAATCTGTCGCAGTTTGGGGTGTGGCTGGCCAGGTCGTTCTTGATGCAGAAACGCGTTGTGCAGCCGGGGCAACGCCACTGTTGCTTGTCTTGGTTCGAGGCGTTGACGTGGTTTGTTGTGTTGACGAGCGAGGGAGTGGAGACGGAGCACTCGGTGCAGTTGTGCGTGGTGGAAGACATTGCTGCGGGATAATGAGCTTGGTTGGCACGATTTGGGTGTTGGAAGGAGACGAACCGTGTTGAAGTCGGATGATGAGTCTGGTGGTTCGTGAAGGAGGTGGTTGGAGCTTCCGTCAAGTATTTGAATCGCTTGAAGGTGGGAAGGCGAGCGTGTCGTGTGTCGTGTGTAGCGAGTTACTCAAGGATGGTGACGGCGAGAAGAAGAATGGGTCGGTAACGCGTCGTGGTGTCGTGTGTTGACAACGTGCAAACGGCGCACCCACGCTAAGATGTCTTGGCACGCTTGAAATTTGCATGTGACAGTCGAATTCTGTGTCCACTACGCAAGGCTATATGTGCTACGATACGAAAGCTGTACGGAAAGAAATCATGTGTCGTGTATTCGTGAATATCTGTTTTGTCGTATAGTCGCTAATGTTCATGTTGTGTAGGCTTCCTCGCCCCACAGGCGTCGTCGATGCTCAGCCTCTTTGCTGCCATGGTGAAGAGTGTCGCTCTATGGAAAAATCGATGCCTCTGTTGGGAGTCGCGTCCCTCGTCGTGCTCTACCTCATCGCTGTCCTCTTACTCTGTCCCATATCATCCCACCTAAGGGTGCTCTTCCTATGTCTCAAAGCCTGCCCAGTGCTCAAGACCTGCGGTTCGCTAATCACGTCTCAGACCTTCTCTGAAAGCACGCCAGCGGTCATTGATGTCCCTGATCGTACGCTCGATATCCTCTTCCTCCTTCCTGTCCTCGTCGGTGACGATGCCAAGGAGACCATGACGAAAGTCGTAGGTGTTGGTCGTCAGTGGAGGGAGAACTTCAGCCTCTGGGTCGTGGAAAGGGTTATCAGGCGGATTGCCGAAGTCATCGCTGGTGCTGGTGCCGATGCCGAGGTCGAACATTTCGTATTCCTCGCCGCTGAAGTTGAGGACGGGGCCATCGTCCATAGACTCTTGCCACGACTGCTGGTGACCCACTTCGGAGTTTCCAGAAGATGCATTGCCACTGGAGGTTGCCTCACGTTCCAGACTCTTTGCCGATGGCGAGGCTACTGTGGTCTCGCGTGAGCGGCATAACCTCTTCTTGGGAGGCGACTCTTGTGCCTCGCTTGACTGGACGTGATCCTCATCAGACTGCTCCTCCTCTGCTGCCTTATTTCGACGCTTGCTGGTCTGCTGCTGGCCATTGTCGTAGGTCTTCTTGGGCGGAGCTCTCTTGGGTAGAGCCCTCATGCTGGGAGTGGGAGTGGGTGCTGCGACTGTTTGACTACCTTGATGAGGGTTCGAGTTCGACTCAGCGGAAGCTCCGGCTCGCTTCTCCGTAAAGTCGCAGGCAGCTTGAACACGTGAGTTCTTGTCGACGTCACGGCCCCATTTCATCGTGGTTCGCCAGGTGTAGAATTTCTGGCACAAGGGGAAATGGGTCTTGAGATCAGCAACGAAGCAGAAGTCCAGGGCACAGCCTGGGCAGCGCCATAGCCTCTTCTCCTTGTTGGAGGTGTCGATGTGGGTGTTGATAGCTGTGAGCGAGGGTGTGGCAAAGGAGCACTGGGTACAGCCGTATCCTGTTGACGAGGCCATGATGCTTGTTCGAAGTGATTGTATGTTTCGAAGAATGGAGCTGCTGAAGTCAGTTCCCCGAACTTGAAGAATAGCAGTTGTTGTGAAGAGGCCTACCTCAGGGGAAATCGACTCCTGAATCGGGTTTTCGTTGATAAGTTGAACGAGGAGATTATTGAAGGTCGATGGTGAGCAAGATGTGGAACGTCGAGTACGACGCGTCGGTGTCGTGTGTCAACGACGTGCAAGCGGAGTGCAAGCGGAGCACCCACGCTAAGCTGCCTTAGGAAGCTTGCATGTGACAATTTGACATATTTGACAGGGATAGGACAGCGCCAAAGGCAGGTACGCATTGTCGATCACCATTATCGAGGCTGTGTATAGTATATCGGTATGGATGGCATGCCCGTCGTCACGTTGCCCTCCAGAACATGGCCAAAGGACGAAAATGAAGATGGCAGCAATTTTTCTGGTCGGGAACGGAGTCAAACAGAGTTTTGTGAACCCATGTAGCATCGTATGAAGACTACCACAGTTTGCTCTGCGAGATACGCTGCAATTGCTCAGGTAGACAGACAAGCTCGCGGGAAACATCTCCTTTGTTCTACCTTACCTCTGCGTTCAGTGTGCATAGTCCTGTCGTCCGCTTTGACAACGGCCATGCCGTCTTTGTTCGATCGGAGTTCAAGCGGACTCTACCAAACGCAATCTTTTTGCTCAACTATACTGCAACTTAACGACATTCTGAGCGCAGAGATTTTGTCAAGCTTGCCGACAGAGTACGGCTGTCGAGCGTTGTTGAAGAAGAAGTTTGCCTCGAGGGCGACGCAATCTCTCGCAGATGTCCAGTCTCGCAATTTGGCCTGACTTGATTGCGAAATGCCCTCGCGGAGACTGGAATTACCCTTCGGTGCAGGGAGCTCGTTGGTCCGGCATGGCTTGTTTTGATGCTCGATTTCATGCCATGCCAATAGCACTAAGTGGCATGCCATTGGCACCGTCTGGCATCGGTCTGGCTCGAGACCCCTATGCCAGTTCCAGCCAACAAGGATGCCACTCGATGCCAATTAGCATTGCCAATGCCATTTCTGCCAACAGCATGCCAGGCCAACAAGCTCACTGCTTCAGTGTACTTGCAAGATACCCAAAGGTCTCGATGGTTTGTAGAGTCCACTTGCAATGCTGATTTTCGAATGCAAACTTTCGACCCTGGCTTGACATTGATATCGGTGGGCCAGCATAGCTGCACTCGTTCTCTGCTGAGATATCAGTATGCTAAGACATCAGCGCGTGTGGAAGTGAACAAGCATTTCAATGCAGAATAAGTCAGCATCTACCAATAAGCTGCAATGTGAAAATGTTGACCTTGCATGTCAATAGAACCGACTGGGTTCCCCGCGCACAATATACTTGCCACACCGTGGTTTCCTCCACAGCACCACAGCGAGGATGATGTGACCGAAAGAGGCAATTTCAAAGCTCCTTCAGCAGTCTGCAAATAGACTTTCCGGCTTTGGCGATAGGCAGTCGGGAGATCTCGGAAACCAACATGCAGCCGCGGTGCGATGCTTCCTCATACCACGCACGTGCGAAGATGCAAGAGCCTCAAGCGATGTCATCTCGAAGAGGCAGATAGACGCGGTTGATCCAAATGTCTGGACAGCGAGGCACTCGTGGCAAGCACCGCAAGTGCCGTGTAGCCTATCGGAGATGAACAGATCTCACACTTCGATTCTGAGACGAAACGATCGCCCAGACCTGCATATTCGCACTTGCCTAGATCGTTCTAGAAAACCTCGAGGTTTCATGTGGGATGGAATCGATCTTGAGGGCGTTGTTGACGCCAACGACTGCCAGTCTGGAATCTTTTGGCCACTGCTTCGCTTGAGTGCTGTGTTGATAGTTGCGTAGGATGGGCAATGCTACAGGCTCGATGCGATTTGAAGAAACATCCAGTTCCTTTCGCTTCGTTGCCCCAGATCCCAGATCTCGCTAGGCCAGGGCGGGGCAGCGATGGTGTGATCTTTGACAGGCATTCGACAAATCGGCTGGTCGACGATGATCGAGTTCGGTCAGCACGAAATGCGTCGCAAGCATTGGACGCAGCAAACATCATGAAGGAAGCATACAGCAACATACAGCAACACATATGAGCCAAGGCATATCCCGATGCCACTGTCAGTCCCGTGCAAAATCGCTCTCGCATCTCTCCAGTGGCAAGCCGAGAGCAAGTCTGCCGACGATGATGACAACGACTAATCGAGGGGACATCGCTGCTCGCCAGCCAATAGAAAACTGATTATCCGGCTGACTCATCATGGCTCGCTCTTCCCTCGCTGTGGCGTACCCGATTCGGCCTAGAGTGAGGTGGGGTGTCCCTTCTTCATGGGAAAGGAACTTATACCTCTATCGCCGCCCGGCAACCATGTTTCTTACTCCCTCTCCAACCGTTAGACGACTTTCCTCCCTTCGTCAACACATTTCTCTTCCTCCTCTCATCAATCACACTCTCACACGCAACATGTCTGCAAACGGTTGCCCGATCAAGCTCGCCAACGTTGGTGGTGGTGGTACCCGCAACAGGGACTGGTGAGTGGTTGCACATGTCCTCTCACACCCAATGGCACAAAGCTGACGGTGATCCTCTCCCAGGTGGCCAAATGAGCTCAACACCAAGATCCTGCGCCAGCACACCGCTGCTACCGACCCATTCGGCAAGCAGTTTGACTACCCTGCCGCATTCAAGAGCTTGGATTACAATGCCCTCAAGAAGGACCTCAACGACCTCATGACCGACTCGAAGGACTTCTGGCCAGCGGATTTTGGCCACTACGGTGGTTTCTTCGTTCGCATGGCATGGCACAGCGCTGGTACATACCGTGTCGCTGACGGTCGCGGCGGTGGTGGTGAGGGACAGCAGCGATTCGCTCCTCTCAACTCATGGCCCGACAACGCCAACCTCGACAAGGCTCGCCGCCTGTTGTGGCCAATCAAGCAAAAGTACGGAAACAAGATCTCATGGGCCGACCTGTTCCTCCTCACTGGAAACGTCGCCATTGAGTCTATGGGTCTGCCTACCTTCGGTTTCGCTGGTGGCCGTGCCGACACGTGGGAGGCGGATGACTCCGTCTACTGGGGTGGTGAGACCACCTGGCTGGGCAACGAGGTCCGTTACTCCGACGGCAAGGAGGGTCTTACCGGCGATGGTATCCTTGACGGCGACCAGAGCAAGAAGCAGCACACCGACATCCACGGACGCGAGATGGAGGAGCCAATTGCTGCTGCCCACATGGGTCTGATCTACGTCAACCCAGAGGGTCCAGACGGCAAGCCTGACCCAGTCGCATCTGCCCGCGATATCCGCACCACATTCGGCCGCATGGCCATGAACGACGCTGAGACCGTTGCTCTGATCGCTGGCGGTCACGCTTTCGGCAAGACACACGGTGCTGGTCCCACCGACAACGTTGGCAAGGAGCCTAACGGCGCCTCCATCGAGGAGCAGGGTCTCGGATGGAAGAACCAGTACAAGGACGGCAAGGGCCCCAACGCCATCACGTCCGGCTTGGAGGTCATCTGGACATCCACCCCGACCAAGTGGTCGAACAAGTACCTCGAGTACATGTTCAAGTATGAGTGGGAGCTCACCAAGTCTCCCGCTGGTGCTCACCAATGGACGGCCAAGACCGACGACGAGATCATCCCTGATGCCTACGACTCGAGCAAGAAGCACAAGCCTACGATGTTGACTTCTGACTTGGCTCTCCGCTTCGACCCAGAGTACGAGAAGATCTCCCGCGACTACCTCGCGAATCCAGACAAGCTTGCCGACGCCTTCACCCGCGCATGGTTCAAGCTTCTCCACCGTGACATGGGTCCTCGCTCTCGCTGGGTCGGACCTGAGATTCCTAAGGAGGTTCTCATCTGGGAGGACCCAGTCCCATCCGTCAACCACCCTCTCGTTGACGAAAAGGATGTTGCCGCCTTGAAGAAGGCCATCATCGCGACCGGTGTCGAGCCAACTGCGCTCATCTCCACTGCATGGGCATCCGCCTCATCTTACCGCGGCAGCGACAAGCGTGGTGGTGCCAACGGTGCTCGTGTCCGCCTCGAACCCCAGAAGGACTGGAAGGTGAACAACCCATCTCAGCTCTCTAAGACTCTTTCCGCGCTCGAAGGCGTGCAGAAGGACTTCAACGCCTCCTCCGGCTCCAAGAAGGTCTCTCTCGCCGACTTGATCGTCCTCGCCGGTTCCGCCGGTATCGAGAAGACCTCCGGCGTCCACGTTCCGTTCACTCCTGGCCGCACCGACGCCACACAGGAGCAGACCGATGCCCAGTCTTTCACCCACCTCGAGCCCAAGGTCGACGGTTTCCGCAACTACGGCAAGGGCACCAAGCGTGTTCGCGCTGAGCAGTGCCTGATCGACAAGGCCCACCTCCTTACCCTCACCGCACCCGAGATGACCGCGCTTGTCGGTGGTCTCCGCTCGCTCAACCAGAACTTCGACGGTTCCAAGCACGGAGTCTTCACCGAGCGTCCTGGTGTCCTCTCCAACGACTTCTTCGTCAACCTCCTCGACAGCAACATCGACTGGAAGGCGACCGGCGACGAGACGTACGAGGGTGTCGAGCGCAGCAGCGGCCAGAAGAAGTGGACCGCCACTCGTCACGACTTGGTCTTCGGTTCGCACCCCGAGCTGAGGGCTGTGTCTGAGGTGTACGGCTCCAGCGATGGTGCGGAAAAGTTCACCCGTGACTTCGTCTCCGCATGGGAGAAGGTCATGAACGCCGACCGGTTTGACCTCAAGGCTGGTCAAGTCAGCAGCGCGAAGTTGTAGATGATATCACGTTTTGAGATGATGGGAAGGAATGGCTTGGGTTTGTGAATATGGGTGTAGCTAGAATACTACAGTTTTCGGGTTATTGAATGAGCATTATCATACTTCATTTTGATGTCTCCTGCATCTACTCAAAAGTTACGAGCGTGCATTTCCGCGACCCCTTTCATCCTCGTAAGCCAACGCCTGTCAACTTGCGGTGGTAGAACACAAATTCTCCGTGATGAAATTGCAACTCCGAGAAGTCCTCGAGAGTCTAGACAGCCCGAGACAACCTACAATGAAAAAAAGTCAAGAACAACCGACCTCGACCATTGACAGTAAACTTGCATGTCTCGATATACCTCGTCTATACCTTAGTCTCTATTCCGCTGTCGTCGAATTGAAGATTGTATGAGGAGACGACTCGGCTGAAATTCGCACAGCGGAGAATTGTCATCAGATCCGGGGCTAGATCGCTCCTTCCCGATGCGGGCGGGCGACTTTGACCGGACTTGTTTGGGTCTTTGTGAGTACGGTAGTGCGGTGCCGATTGTGTCGGAACCGAAGGAAGGATTGTCACTGTCCATTGGGTGTTCAGGTGAGGCTTTTGCCAATTCGATGAGTTGATGCAGCGGGTTTGAAGGGGTTGCCGTTGGATGCCGTGTGTGACGTTGGATAGAGCGGTTCATCGAGGGCAGGGATGTCGGATTTGTACGAGACATGCGAGATTTGGAATTCCTCTTTCTCTTCCACCACCAACTTCATCAATCCCCACGACACAGAGCACTATTTTCGACGAGAGCAAGGCTCTGACATGCCCTCAATGGCAGCAAAAGACAGGATTCGCGCTCTCTTTGCAGACTCCTTATCTCGAGTCGGTGCCGCGAGAGGAAGACCGGTTGCTTGCCCTAACTTCTGTTCTTTTAGTGGCATATGTGGCAGATGCTCTATTTGTCAAGACATCCAACCCTGCACCACACAACGTCGCAACTCCTCGACTCGAAGGGCAAATCTTTCCGTCACACACCGCCAGATCTGTCAACTCCCTTCCCACGTGGCGCTGCTGGCGCCGCCGAGAACACGGACTGTGCAACTCCACGCGGGTCGAAGGTCCGGATCTCTAATACCTCGAAGGCATGATGGCCAGTCGGAAGGCCTGGCTCTCTCCAATACCACCGGATGAATAGCGAATTGACGACTATTTTCCCGCATGATCCGTGACAGTCGCGACGGGTGGTATTTGGAGGTGCAGTTGGCGCCTTTCTTCCAACCGCTGACCGCTCTGCCGTGCAAGAGGTCGTATTACAGTTTCCGGTTTCGTGTGCTTGTCAAATAGGGAAAGTGGGTGGGGGTCTGCCTTTTCTTTGGCGGTGTGTGAGATAAGGTAGATCTGCCCTTGTCATGAGTCTCATATGGCGTATATAGGTTGCTTCGGTGCCGCTGCCCGGTGGAGAGGTGTTGTCTGAGATTTCTTTGACTTCGGATCAGGTTTACAGCAGCAACAACAACCACACACAATCTAAACAACACAGCCAGAGACTCATCGCCAATAAGCAATGCGCCCATCTCGACCAATGACCATGCCAACATCCACCATTTCCAGCATTCCAGACTCGACTTCAAATTCCAACATCTCCTCGCCCACCCCTTCACATCGATACCTGGCTGTCCGCGAAGTCAACGCCATCGAATCTTGGACGGCATCAATACCTTCGAGGCGTCAGACACCAGATGCCGAAGATGTTGATCCAGCGGTGCAGGCTTACTTGCAGATGAAGATAGCCTTGTTCCAGAGAGCGGCGGCCAAGGTCGAGGGTGTTCGCCGGGGGTAGTGAATTGGGCAGTGCTGTTCTGGAGGAGTTTTGAATTGCGACCATTCCGTACTCTGGAGCCATTCCATCTCGAGCGGTGCTCTTGGAGGTTGCTATCATGTCCTGCGAGAAGCTAGAAGTCTACGACGCTTTTCGGGACGGACTGCCTGTAATGACGACACTGGGACCACTGTTGAGAGCCTTTGAAGATTGCCAATCGCGCTGACCACACTTGCCTGAACATGGAATGCTGAAGAAGGACAGGTGCCTGGTCATGTTGTCGATTGAAATGATGGATGACTAGCAAGAGAGACGTCCTGCAAACCCAAGGATGTCCTGCTGCGCTAAGACTTCCACCATCCTGCCTCCACTATCTCTTTGTCCAGAACATCCGCAACCACGGCCGCTTCAAACCTTACGCCAGACTCGACCTCTCAGCGACCCTCTAAATCGAATTGGACCTAGACTTTATGGACCATACGGATCAAGAAGTGCTCCAGCGGGCAACATCTCGCGACCAACCACCACTTCGACCACTACCACCGCCTACACCTGCTTACCAACAGGTTTGCTAGTGACGACAAGAGCACAATGGTCCCACCTAGCCGTCAAAGAATATCTTGCAAAATGTCAACCTCTGACTTCGATCGTTCGTCCTGCTGGAAACTCCCGACCTCACCTCCTCCAACTACGCCCGCGACAAGACCCCAAGCATGTTCAGAGAAGACATCGACGACAGCATTCCAGGCGACTCTGGGGCAGCTCTCGGACCCACAGCGGCACATCTCAATAGAGGAGATGTCGGCTGGGGAGCTCTGGGCCCTGCAATCGCATTCACTGCGCTTGCTACTGTCGTCGTGGGCATGCGGTGGTATGCTCGAGCCAGAATCGTTCGCTGCATTGGCTTGGACGACTGGGTCATCCTTCTCTCGCTAGTACGTCTCATGATGATCGACCGAGATGACATTCCATCTGACATCCACCCAGCTCTGCGCCATCACAATGTGCATCCTCGTCGGCATCGCCGTGCACTCCGGCATCGGCATCACCACTCCCACCTCTCCATTGCTCTTCCACCACACAACCCTCATCGCCCGCCTCATTGTAGCCAACAACTCGCTCTGGTCCCTGACCGTCAACATCACCAAATCCTCCATCTTAACTCAATATCTCCGCATCTTCTCCTCTCCACGCACCCGCATCATCTGCTACATTCTCCTCTTCCTCCTTCTCCCCGCGACCTGCTGGGGAATCTTTGGTGGTATCTTCCTCTGCAATCCGACCGCTAAACTCTGGAATCCGGAACTTCCGGGCCACTGTCGGAATGCACAGACATATTGGGTGTCTGTCGCGAGTGTGGACATCTTCCTCGATCTGGCCATACTGATACTTCCGATTCCCGCTATCGCGGCGCTGCATTTACCCAGGAAGCAGAAAGTCGCCACGCTTTGTGTCTTTCTGCTGGGGTTCGTGGTGTGTGCGGTCAGTGTTATCCGCTTGGCGACTGTGCTTGCGATTGCGCAGGAGGGCGACTTTGTCATGTCGGGGATCTGGGCGATTATCTGGAGTGTGGTGGAGGCGAATGTAGGGATTGTGTGTGCGAGTCTGTTGGCGTTGAAGTGTTTCATTGTTAAGTTCTGGCCGGGGTTGCTCGAGGAGGAGGAAGAAGATGAGGACGGGAATTTGAGGGTGCCGAAGCGGGCGATGGACGTTGCGAGGATTACGGACGATGATGAAAAGAAGAGCGGCGGGCCAATCGGCTTTTGGAGATCTGGTGATTCCGAGGCGGCGACGCTTGAGCAGAGTGGGAGCAGTTGGTCTACGTTGAAGAAGAGCGAAGGAGAAAGTTCGAGCGCGGGGAGATGTAGGATTCAGCCGGCTATGGGACCTTTTGTGCCAACGAGGAGGCCGGAGCTTATCAACAGGGAAGAGGAGGGTTTGAGTTTCGAGGAGGTGTTGCAGATGGCGCATTGTGGGTCTTGATGAACAGTTGACGGACTTCGGTGAGACATTCCCGGAATGGCGAGGATTGATTTTATGATCGCAGAGACGGCAGGAAGTACTAATGAGGATGGAAGTGTACAGGAGTAGGCCTGTCTTGGAGTATTGCGACAACTTCACCTTGGATTCGTCACTCCTACTTCTCTCTTATTCAGACCCACTCTGTGCCAACAAATCCGTCCCCATTGCAACATCGCCGTGTGTGCGGATAAGGAAAGCACAAGAGTGAGGCCGCCTCCGAACTTCGAGACATGAGCCTTTCAGGGTGAGACAGTGCGGCACAAACTCGCTTCTTGCGTCTCTGTCGCTGAACTGATATATGCCAACTACTCCATCAATACCCCCACAGTCTCATGTCGCTGATGCCGCTACCGCTGCCGCCTCCGCTGCTCTTGCGGCCACTGTCATTTCGGCGTCTCTCGCCCAGTGCACATTCCTCAGGACCTCCTCTCCAACCATGCCCACAACCTGGACTTCAGAAAATCCCTCCGGCGGTCTCCTCAGCCACCCACCGACAGTCAACTCCTCGGGAGTTACGATGACTCCCTCCGCACTCTTCTCGTGCCCCATCATGACCATCAACGTCCGTAGCAGCAACTCGTAATACCACACATCCAACGGACTTGAGCCCGGATGGCCTGGCCACCATCGTGGATGGCAGATATTGAACCATCGGAGGGTTTCGAGGCAGATTTCCAGCGATGAAGTGAGCCATTCACCTGGGAAGAGGACGGACATTTCGAGAGCGATCTTGGGTGGGCGTTGTGTTGGCATGCCGGTTTCGGGATGGCGGTAGAATGCTGCGGCGGGTAGACTTTGGACGACTGTCATGGGTACTGCTGGTTGGGCTGCAGGTGGGAGGATTGGTGCTTCTTGTGCTGGTGGAAGCTCAGCGGGTGGATCTGTAGCGACCATCGCAGGGACGTCTGCTTGATGCCTTTGAGCGATGTTTGCTACTCGCTGTCTTACGGCTGCTGCTGGAGTGGTGAAGTTGGACGGGCGTGATCGTTGAGTTCGGGCTGGTTGAGCTCGGGGTTGACGATGTGATGAAGGCTGCTGTGGTACCGGAGACGCCATGACGATCGATGGTGTAGCGGGTTCAGACGATACCTCTTTCACTCTGCGCTTCGGCGTGACGGGTGACGGTGGAGGTGGAGAAGCTGGAACAGGAGGCCTAACAGCGTGGTCACTCTCTGCAGCGGAGACTCGCCCTTCGATCGAAGGGTAAAGACCCTTGTTGTGGCGATCGAAACGTGTGGCCGATCCGATGAAGATCTTGATGCAGTCCGACCTGTCGACAGTAAATGATACCGGCCTGCCTCCACCATGACGACGTCCGTCTGACTTCTTCTCGTCGATCTCCGTTTCCTCTTGTAATTCTGGCCCACCTACGATGCGAATGACTCTCAGTTTCTGTCTGTTTCGCGACTTTCCCTCGAGGCGAAGTGCCACAACTCTGACTGGGATGGCATAGTCGTGTCCGTTGCGCCGCGCAGCAATCACATCGCCGACTTGAAAGGGCTGCGCCTCGCAATCCTCTTGGGGTTGAAGGTTCCATGTCTCTGGGTAGGGTTCGATGTCAACCGGACGAGTGTCATACTGCACAACGACTTGATAAAGTGGACCGTCTGGGTGATGGAAGGTGAGACGCCAGTGGATGTCTTCGGAGTCCCAAACAGGACGACCTTGTTCGAGCGTTGCGATGTACTGGTGAAGGTACCACCAGGCGAGCACTCGTTCTTCGGTTTCGGGTATGGGGTACCAGGTGTCTCGTTCGTCGCCTTCAACAACACGCGGTTTGCCGTGTTCTGTTTGGAATCGTGGGGCATCGGGTTGGTTGACACCATGGTTGTCGATGATGGTGTTCATGTTGATTGCTTTGCTGGTTCGTTGCGGAGAAGTGCTGGACCATGTTGCCGTCGTGAGAGAAGCTCAGGGCATGTTTAAGTAAGGCGAGGGGGTGTTCACGAGCTTCGTGATTTGCACGTGAATGTGGCAGAGTAGCGTAGCTACGCCGTGCCAGGCGTTGTCTGAACAACATCTTCTTCATTGTAAACAATCAGTTCGCCTCGCGCGAGTCTTGCGCGAGCGTTCTGCATGACTATGCTAGAAGTGAATGGAAAGTACTGCATTGTTCCAGGTGAAAGGGTCACATCACCATCAAAGAGGTCCATTAAATGCATGTAGCATGACACATTGCCATCTAGAGCGTTTTCTAATACAATAATATCAAGCTCCTTGGTAAAAGGGGCGGTATGACTACGGCAGAATTATTTTGGATATATATACAAGAGAAAAGAAGTGTAATCGTCAGCCCCCAAGACACTTCCAATTATTGGTCAGTCGGGAGGATGGGTTATGACCTTCAACCCCCGAGACACTTCCAATTATGGTCAGTCGGGATACGGGGTTGTCGCTAGAGCTAACGAAATTAAAGTCGGCAGACTCAAAAATGCCCTCTTTTTTGTTTGCTTCAAGGTCGCCAGTTCGAATTTGACTTTTTGCTCTCCAAAACGTATCGGTCATGGGACGAACTGGAGGCAACACAGTTAGCATGGCTGGTGACGATTCAACATGAGCTAGGAGACTCATGGCTACAGGTCGTAACATTTTGGAAAAAAGATGTGATCCTCTGCAGGTTTGCACTGCAAGCTGATTCATTCACCTTCAGCTCAATGCTTGGCGGAACCTTACCGAATGAGGAAGGAACGTGCTCAATTGGTCATATTTTCACCAACGCCCGCGACGACAATTAACAAACGACAATCAGGTTTTCCGCGTGTCATAAATCACCAGACCCATCCGAGGTCATTCGACGCTGCATCCAAATTTCGTCGGCGGCCATATTAACCTGCCGAGTTTCCCTCGCATCGAAAATATCATCCCCTCGCACCAACTCACCTCCACAACACAACCACATCTTCAACTTCTCCCTTTCCTCCCATTACCATGGATCCCAACTCGCCAGACTATGAGCGTGACAGCGCCATCGTCGCCGCAGTGTTACAAGCCATCAATTCCAGCGCAGAATTTACCAAGTCTTCTGCATTTTGGCAGCAAGTCGCTTCCAATCTGCAAGCGAATTCCAACCTTTCCTGGGGAAGTATGTATTGCAAATGATAGCCGGTTTGAAGAATACATGCTAATCTTGACAAAAGCTTCACGCATCGAGACTGTTTACAAGGGAATTCGGGCAAGGAACCCGATGGTCGACCTCCCAAGCACCGATTCGTTCGTGCGCAAGGCCGTCCGTCAGGCTGCACGGAGAGCTGAAGCTGCTGCGGCGAAGGATAAGCGAAGAAGTCCTGGTTCTTCGAACGGAGGATCGAGGAAGGGATCTCCGACAGGAGGCAAGAAGTAAGTCGGATCGTTTCCAAAGTCGCCGAGACACTGTGCTAACCATGGCGTAGCAGGACGGATGAGCAGAACTTGCCGATTAGAGAGCGTTGAGTGGGGTGGAGTTATGTCTTTGTGCTTTTTGGGAATCGGATTCGGGATTTCAGGGGGTTTCGGCGGGACTGTGCTATTGCGATAGCATTGAAGCAGTGAGATCGGGGTTGATCTTTTAAAGCCCTGTTTAATTGGCTTGGATACGAAGCTCTGGTTGTTCTGCGGTCTTTCGCCTGTACCATCGAGAGACTACGCCATTGGAAGCGATCTTTGATGGACCAAAATGAACCGCAATGCAGAAGCTCTCCATCCCATGCAAAATTGTCTTGAGTCTTCTCAGCCTCGATCGATTGTTCTTCGATATCCATCCAACATTTTGTGCCTACGACAGCGATGTTATTGGTATAGCTTGATCGGCTTTCGTAGAGAGCATTTCTGGAGCTAATGTACTGGCGTTGATGTGCAGCTACCTCTCTCGTTCGATGGGTGAGCAGGACTATGCTAAGTAGAAGCTCTCAACCCAGACAGGAATTCAGCCCTTTGACCAGAAAACAGCCAATCTATGCTTCAGACCCACCGCAGCGTCTTGTACCCACGATGTTGTCTCCGTCGACATGGTTCCATATCGATTTACAGGAAGCATCAAGGGCCAAAACAAAGCATGGGTCCCGACTCACATCTATATTTGACTGCTTTAAGCGATGGACAGGGGTGACTATGCTATCAAGGGAAGATCAGTACAGTCGAGGCTGCACTGCAGATTCGAAGCTCGTGAAACCAATACAGCAAGGATGGACCCAACTCTCGATTGACAATGCTTCTTGCTCAGACTTCGTGCACAGTTCTAGACTGATACCTTCGCTGTCAATGGCATAGCTGGAAGCCGGCTTCGAGAGAGTGTCGTTCGCCATGCTCTCCCGACTTCCACTCCAAGCAAACAGGAAGCACCGTACTAATGGAGATAAGCATAGCCTGCTGAATTACATGATATTTTCATAGAGCTCGAGCGTATAATCGAGCGAATTGGTCTGGTATTCTAGAGGTCGGAGCTAACAGCTTCCAAGAATCCAGCCACTGTCAACCCACTCTCTTCACTCCCAGCAGCACAGTCCCTCCTTCTTCCGCCCGAAACAAGCCAAGAACAAAATCTAGTAAGCCCAAGGTACCTAACGCTCTCTGAAAGCGAGCGTAAACTCGTTCGTCCTGTTACACCGACATTAGCACAGTCCTCTCAATAATTCCCGGAGAGCGCAGGACAACTTACTCCGCCTCCTTATCTCCCTTCTCCTCTACCTCTCCCTCTCCCTCCCTATCTCCCTCTCCCTCCACAGCTCCCTCCCGCTCGACACCTCCGCTTAACCCCCCAGCCTCCTCCCTCGCAGCATGGTCCCTCCTCCGCATATGGCTCCTCTTGGCCCTCTGCACAAACTTCCTCACGTCCGGCACACCACTCGGAGCAGCAGCTCTCATCGTGCGGAGCATTTTCTCCGCGCGCCCGGCTAGATATCACCAGCAATGTCAGCATAATAGCTCTCGCACAAAGCAGGGGATTCGGAAGACTTACAACCGATGTTGAACCCATGCTCGGTGCGCAATTTGGCGGAAACGAGGGCCCAAAACTCGCCGCCGCGGGTCACTTCGACTTTGGAATCCATGAGAGCTTGGATCACGGCGAGGACGGCGATAGCTTCGGGAGATTTGGCGAATGCGGCGGCCATGGCGATGATGTCGAATGTGAATGTTTGAAATTGGGGTTTATGGCGGAGATGATTTTGCTGAAAGAGGAGGGGGAGGACTAGGGTATTTGTAGTAGAGAACTGACGGAAATTCTTATTGATTGTCTTTTCTTGCTATTGTGGTGCAGAAAAATCGGAGCACTTCACTCTTTTACCTCTTGATTCACTCTCCAGGTAGCGGACTTATGCTTTCACTCTTCTGCGGCGGAGCGTTGTGCGGTGGTACTGGCGTCAAGCTGAGCTGTATCGTCGATGTCAACGAGTCGGAGAGCGTCGATGGTGCGGGTCAGGGCGGTCTCGAAGAGACTGGCACTCAACATGCATAGATTCCACTGTATATCTCTATACCATTCTACCCTCGCACCACTCACTCAAACTTCACCCTCCACCCCTCCCCAACTCTAACCCCCGGATCGCGAACAACCGCATAAGCCGCCTTGCCCTCCTTCTCCTTAGCAAACACCTCCACAGCCACCTTCTTCCCAGCCTTCCCACCTTCTTCCACAACTTCTACCTCCGTCTTCCCAACCCACCCATCCGGAACCCCGACCAACACAATCTTCTCCACCCGAACATCCTTCATCACCTTCTTATACGCCTCCTGCTTCTTGCCCTTCTTCTCCTTCGGCGTCAGATCATCACTCGCAAGCTCCTTGCTCGCAGCAGTGTAGCTGAACTTGCGGTGGATGAAAGCGCCTTGTTCATAGTCGAACGACTCCCCATCATCCAGATACAGCGTTCCTTCCGCATCTCCACTGTGGCCCAGCACAACGACCAGAGTCACAGGATCGTACTTCATCAGTCCAGAACTACGCCTTGGTCGGTCGCGACGGGGGAAGATGTGTCCTCCTCGCATGAGCAGGGGTATGACGTCGAGTGGAGCATTGACATTGACTTCGCCGGGACCTTGATACGTCCAGAAGTCGAAGTAGTCATAGTAGACCTCCTTGTCGGCGAGGTAGATTTTCTGCGCTGTCGTTTCGGGTGTAGTGACAGGTTTGGCGAGCAAGCCGGTGGAACCGATGAAGAACTGGTCATCGATCGGGAAACCCTTTTCGTCGCCGGGGAAGACGTAGTAATGTGGACGGATGATAGGCGCGCCGGTCATGTGAGATTCGTGGAACGCGGTGTACCAAGCCGGCAGCAGAGCGTAGCGGAGACGAATGGCTTGGGTGATGATCTCGGTATACGGCGAGCCGGCGAGGTAAGGTTCCCGACGACGAGTATCGATGTGGGCGTGCGCGCGCATGAAGGGGTAGAAAATGCCGGCTTGGTACCATCTCGTGAGGAGCTCCTTGTCGGGGTTGCCGAAGAAGCCGCCCACGTCAGCGCCGGCGAAGGGAAAGCCGGAGATGCCCATTGAGAGGGTCATGGGGATGGAGGCGGCGAGATGGGACCATTCGGCTTGGTTATCGCCGGTCCACATGGCCCCGAGACGTTGGGACCCTGCGAAAAAGGAGCGGGTGAGGACGAAGGGGCGGATGTTGTGCTTTTGCTCGGCGGGAGAGCGTGCGAGGAGGCCTTCGTAAGTGGCGTTGATGAGGGTCATGCCGTTGAGGTTGTGGACGTCGCGATGCTCCCAGTTGTCGTGGTGGAGGTTGTCCTTGGGCATGGTTGTCTCTGGACCGTTGAAGACTGAGGGCTCGTTCATGTCGTTCCAGATGAAGAGGTTCTTTGCGGAGCCGGGGAACTTGGCATATTGGAAGAGGTCCGCCCACCACTTGCGAGCGACGGGACTGAAGCAATCGACCCAGTGACTACTTCCAGGCCAACACCATCCTTCGTAGATGTTGCCTTCTTTGTTGTTCACGGCGAGGCCTTTTGATTTGAGCTCATCGACGATTGGGTAGCCGCCCTCGTTCTTGATGTGGGGGTCGATGATGGCGACGAGCTTACGATCATGCTCATCGAGCTGCTTCTGCATGCCGAGAGGATCAGGAAAGGTCATGGAGTCCCAGGTGAAGTACTTCTTTCCGTCAGTGTATTCAATGTCCAACCAGATGACATCGTAAGGGATGCGGTGCTTGTCAAACTTCTTGTCGACATCGCGAACATCCTCATCTGTGACGTAGTTCCAACGACACTGATGACTAGCGATGGAGAAGTGTTGAGGAAGTTGCTGCGTTCCTGTGAGCTCAGTGTATGCTCCGAGGACATCCTGAGGAGTTGGTCCAAGGAAGACGAAGACATCGAGGAGGCCGTTCTCGCTGATCCAGTGGGTGTTGGTGGTCTTGTCGCCTGCGATACCGAGACTCATAGCATTGGCGAGTGTTGAGGTCTTGGTGATGTCAACCCAAGTCTCTGCAGCGTTCAACCAGAACACGCCGACGGTGGAGTCCTTCTTCTGTGCCTGCATGAACGGGATATTACCGTAGAGAGTCATCGGGCTGTCCATCTCATACTCAAACACATCGGCGTTGTACATGCGGTAGGGCTCCGAGTACTTGCCGTCTCCTCCGCGAGTCTCCTTCAACGCCAAAGGTCCAGCGTGCTCAGCAATACCATAGACGAAGTCGTAGCCCGGGAAAGAGATGTCCATTGCCACGGACTCCGGTCCACGAGGCTTGGTGTCGGTGTTGCCTCCAAAAGCCTCGTCCCACCATGTGCTCTCGTCCTCTCCAGCAACTTTGTCCTCTGTCTTTGCTGCTGCATCCTCCGTTCCATTCTGCTCTTCTGCCTTCTTCTCCACCTTGCTCCGCCAGTGCTCAACATTGAGCAGACCCTTGTCGTTGAACTTGATCTGAGTCTCGCCGTCCCGTCTGAAGTCGATGCTGAGGGGAGAGTGTCGGATGATGGCGTCGAACTTGTTCCCAGGGCCGTACACCACCTTGGTTGTGTCCTTGTCTGCATCCTTTGACATGACAGCACTGGTACTGACAGTCGTCCCACCCACAATAGCCCACTTCTCCGCCTCGTTATATCGTTCCTTCCTGGCCTTGCTGTCATGTCGAAGCTCGATTTCACCCTTTTGACGCTTCTCCTCGTCAATGGTCACGCGAGCAACTCCTGATTCGTAGAAGGCGAGCTTAAATGGGAGGCGAATGGTCTCTGAGCTCGCGAGCTTCTTGTTGACAATCCCAGTAAGGATGCCATCGTTGAACTTGATCGTTGATGGCTCGAGTTGGTAAGGCGACTCCCATGTTGAGGTTGAAAGGGCCTTGTCGGCGTATAGGCGATTTCGCTTGCAGAAGCCGGACTGATCGCAGGTCTTGAAGTTCTCGTGCTTCACCGTCACTATTGTCTGTCAGGTCGTGTTTCTCCAATGGAGCTGGAGCTCAGGAGGCTCGACTGGGATGTGTTCACTTACCGGCCGGCGTGATGAGGCTACATATCGTTGCGAGGAGGAAGAGAAGATTGGACCACATTGTCCATGAGCCATTGGAGCCACGCATTGTTCCTCCCAGCTGCTATGGCAGAATGAAGTTCATCGAAAAGAAGAGCAACAGTTCATCCGCCAATGTCAACACGTTAAGCTGTTTCGGCGACGCCGAGCATTGAAAGCAAAAGTCGTGTTCAGGCACGCAAATGCACCTGCCTCTTTGGTCGAGAAGATGGAAAATGGCCAGTTTGAGATGGGAGAAGGAAGATGCAAGAAATCATACCATGCTTCACTTGAGATCCACGATCTAATCATCCTCACTGTATCACCACAATCAACCATTGCCAACTCACAACATCTGATCCAGTCGCCAGCTTCTTTCTCTCCTCTCTGGACCCCTGCGTCAAGTGGCCATTGAAGTCCTGAAGTGCCCCACCAAAGCGTTTCGTGGGTGATCGGCGGTGTAAAAAATGGACAACTCCCCTCTTCCAGCAATCTTCAAGAAACTCGGTCCCAAAGACAGAGCCATCATCTCCCAGAACATCCAACGTCATCAACAAGAACAACAAGAACAATCAGCAGACATGTCTTCCTCCGAGCAGACGTACGTTGTCCATGTTGTCCTCTGCTGGATCGCAGACTGACCGCTCTCACAGCTTCATTGCCATCAAGCCAGACGGTGTCCAGGTATGTTCTTGAAGAGCATGAGGACTAAAGTGAGCAATGCTGACCTCCTCTCTCCAGCGTGGACTCGTCGGCGACATCATCTGCCGCTTTGAGAAGCGCGGGTACGTGTCACCATCCAAAACATCTTCTCCTACTGGCCCATCCATTGACACTTTCCCTCTCCTCTTCACAGCTTCAAGCTTGTCGCCATCAAGCTCGTTACCGCCTCCAAGGAGCACCTCGAGAAGCACTACGCCGACCTCGCCGAGAAGCCCTTCTTCAAGGGTCTCGTTTCCTGTACGTCCACTCCACCCCATCCATCAGAAAGAGAAGGCAGAGGCAGAGGAGGCACACACTTGAACACGGGCACATGGATACGTCTGAAGATCACGATCTAACAACACACCAACACAGACATGGGTTCCGGTCCCATCTGCGCCATGGTCTGGGAGGGCCGTGATGCCGTCAAGACCGGCCGTGTCCTTCTCGGAGCCACCAACCCCGCTGCTTCGTCCCCAGGCACCATCCGTGGTGACTACGCCATTGTGAGTACCCGACCTTGCCACCGAGATATTGAGAGTCACTGCTGACATTACTTCCCAGGACGTCGGCCGCAACGTCTGCCACGGCTCCGACGCCGTCGAGTCCGCCCAGAAGGAGATTGCTCTGTGGTTCGAGAAGAGCGAGATTCAGAGCTGGAAGTCGGCGCAGCACGACTGGGTCTACGAGAAGTAGATGCATGGTCTGGCGAGAATGTGAACGCTAGGCTAGAGCAACTCATGCGGATGCCTGTCTGTACGAGTTGCTCGTGAGCAGCACAAAAGTCAATAGATCGAAGCGTCGTTGACATGATTGACGATGGTGAATAAAAAAGCATTTGCCTGTTCCGATAGTGTGCCTACAGTCTCGCCGTGCTGTGACCCAGAGTGTAAGAGTAGTCTTGACACCACTGTTTCCTCTGGCCATCTTACACTGTCATGGGTGTTCAACTCCGGGCCCGAATTCAGACTTCGGTCTTGACGGCAGGCACATGTAAAGTCTCCTTTCTCATCACCCTCCTTCTCACCTCACTCAACCTTCTCTTCCCGCATACTCCGCAATGAGTCTCTGCGTGCTCGACTTGACGCATTGCTTGCATGGCAATGACTGCTCATCACAGCATGCCCTTCAATATCTGGCCAATAGGTACTCTAGGACACGTCTCCTGAGGGAAATCGATGCGTAGTGGGCCAGTGGCATCACTGACCAACGACAGAGATCAGTGTCAGCGGCGAGGCGAGCGAAGAATATCTCGTAGCCCGCAATGCAACAGTAAATGCGAGGAACAGTAAATGCCAACCTCGCTGTCGCGGCGGGCGGGGTCGATCGAAGTCCATCGAAACCTGCCGAGAATCAGCCGGTGCGAAGAGAGGTGGGCCATGGCGACCTTGAAGTACCATTT
The DNA here is from genome assembly GCA_000223685.2 of Zymoseptoria pseudotritici STIR04_4.3.1. Taxonomy (NCBI): domain Eukaryota; kingdom Fungi; phylum Ascomycota; class Dothideomycetes; order Mycosphaerellales; family Mycosphaerellaceae; genus Zymoseptoria; species Zymoseptoria pseudotritici. Next base: position 212,394 of record AFIR01000026.1, read on the forward strand.
CTACGTTCATGATTCCTTGCTGCTCATCGAACATTCCCATTTCTTCCGTCAAGACTGTTTCCATACTGCTCACTCTAGGATCTGTTTACCCGCACTGTACACCGCCGTCTATTCCGGACCATTTCACAACGACAACGCCACTCCAGCCCTCGTGTTCACACCAGATCGAAAGACTGCCTCGCTAGCCGGACTCTTGTTCTGCCTCGGAATATCTTGTATCAGACGACGAATGCGCGGCTCCCATATACGACATGATTATACGCCGGTGCCACGGACAGCCTCGCATCGAACTCCTCAGTTGATGCAGGGAACATCAAACCGCCAGGCCTCACCATGTCCACCCAACATCTCCTCGCTCAAAACTCCGTCAACAAACCTGGAACCTCCTGTCTAGGCTGTCGGCGGCGCAAATTGAAATGCAGTCGTGAGACGGAAGGCTGTCATAACTGCGTCAAGTCGGACCTGCCATGTGTTTATCCCGCTCCGGAATTGGGTGTCAAGCGTAAACGAGGACCATACAAGAAGGATAAGCCGCCACGACAAAGGCATCTCGAGGATCTGGTCAGATACCTGCAACCGGGAGCTGCTTCGTCGGGGAATGGAGAGGGAAATGGAACGACAGAAGTGAACGATGGTGAAGAAGAACGACGCAGTTCGGAGGCCGCGCAAGGCATTAATGTATCAGGGTCAAGCCGTTCAGCGTCTCGGCTCAGTACGGTACGAACGACCGCCGCATCAGAGGGACTGGTTCAAGATGCTTTGATAGCTCTCACGCGGTCTTCTGGCAACAATGACCATGAACCTCGTGTTGACGATCGGGCGTTCAATGTTCGCGCTTATCACGCTACTCCCTCGACAGCCTCACATACGACGTCAAATACGAAAGTTGCAATGCCTCATCCTCCGACCCGGAGTGTCTTCGAATACTGGCATCTATTCGCCTCCCGCGTTGATCCCATGATCAAGCTCATCCACCGTCCGACTTTTACGAAGAAACTCCTCGGCTTGGTGGATAACATCAACATCAACAACATCCCGACGTCGACAAATGCGTTGCTCTTTGCGATCTACTTTGCGGCGGTGAGTTCATGCACGGCAGCGGAGACTAGATGGAGATTTGGCGAAGCGCAGGAGGTATTGCTGAGGCGGTATGGGCAGTGCGTGGAGACTGCGGTGAAGGAAACACTTGAGGCGCCAGGTTTAGAGACTGTGCAGGGGTTGGTGTTGTACATGGTGCGTGTAATTCCGATTCGACCGAAATGCCAATTAAATCCATTCGTAGCTGACTGACATGCTCTCAGATCTGCATCCGCCACCAGTCTACTCCTACGAATCTTCCCGCGCTCTTCACCCTCGCCGTCCGCGCTGCCGAATTGCTCGGCCTGCATGAGGATCCCACTACCAAGTTCTCGCCGTACGAAGCCGAGCTGCGTCGACGCTGCTGGCATCACCTCTGCGGCCTTGAATCTCGCACCGCCGAAGACTCAGGTTCGCGCAGTGCTTCCCTTCTGCAGAACAGCTCGATTCCGTTGCCATCTAACCTCAACGACAACGATCTCCATCCGTCAATTTCGGTCGTCCCAAGTCCAAGACAAGGCGTGACTGACATGACCTTTCCACTATTACGGTTCGAGGTACACCGCCTCGTCTTCACGCTCTTCGACATGAAGAAACGACACGATCCCTCAAACTCGCAAACCTCTCTGCACGAGCAGCAAAGCCGCTTCTTCGACTCGACCACGGCTCGTTTACAATCGACTTACTCCGCCCACTTGGACCCTTCTACTCGATCTTACGACTGGCTTTGCGCCACTTTCTTACACGCCTTGCTGCTCAAGTGTCGACTCATCATTGACTTCCCCAAAGGACTTATCCCGACGCCCGAAACGCCGCCGGCGCAGAGACATCATCTCCTTCGCACGTCCGTTGAGATTATACAATACACGCACGCTCTAGCCTCTCCAACTTTCAGTCCCGCGAATGGGTCTGCGGCATGGAGAGGCTGTACAGCGGACTATGCTTGGTTCTTCCGCGACTTTGTGCAATGGCATAGTCTGGCGATCGTGATTGCAGAACTGGGCAATTCCAGAAATGAAGAGTTCAGAGAGGCAGCGTGGCAAGCCCTCGACCCCTTCTTGCGTGGCTGGGAGGACGTCTTTCAAGACAAAAAGGACGACCCCGCGTGGGGGTATGTGGATGGCTTGATTCGGAAAGCGAGAGCGGGGAGGAGCCAGGCCGAGCAGGCTGCTACGAATGGACATGAAAGTAAGAAGAGCAAGAAGAGCAGCAAGGCTCAGGATGGGAGACAGCGGCAGAATGAACATGCGACGAAAGAGGCCGCTCCGAAGCAACAGCACCAGCAGAGTTTTTCGCTTTTGATGCCTGGAGCAGAACCCATCCCGGAGCGACACTTCGCCGCGACGAAAGAACAGGCTTCGATTCACCAGCACAATCGACGGGACCACCATTACCAGCCGCCGCCGACAAATCAACAGCCGCAACATCACCCACTCTATCCATCCATGCAGGCACATCAACAACAGCAACACCACCCTTTTTCCGACCATCAATACAACCAACCACAGCCGGACCACCGCAACAGCTCCAACCAGCCCTATTCCCAACCCATACCACCATCCGCTTCGTATGTACCTTCATACCCACCTCCCACCTTCCCCTCGAACATCGCGCAACCTTCTCTCGACTACTCCTCGCCCACCCACACAACCGCAACCCCGTCCTCCTCCACCAACCTCGGCTCCGAGAATTTCGACTTCTCTTTCGCGGACCTCGACTTCTCCGCTTTCGAACACGTTTTCGGGAATAACGGGGACTTATGGATGGGAAACACGATGGGCGTAGGTGGTGCGAGTATAGACTCCTTGCCCTTCTATCACGCTGCTGCTGAGCCTTCCGCAGCACTCGGTTTCGGAGGGGCGGAAGGGTGGAATGCTGCCGAAGGTGGACTGCAACGACCTGCTGTTGCCGACAATTTTGCACCGGCAATGGGCGGTTCGGCGGCGGAGATAGGTGGAAGGCATGACAGATATGGAGGTGACGACAGATATGTTGAGCAGGAGAGCGGAGGATGGGTGAGGAGGCCGGGGACTTGAGTATACCCATGCTCTTTGCGGTTCAGTACACAGGCACTGGATGAACATGTATATAAGCAAAATTTCCGCCATAATGGGCAGAAACATCGTGAAAGAGGTCGATGTTGAAGTTCTAACTTCTACTGCCAGATCTCGATTCTCCTCCTGGACTTTGTGAATTTAACCTGTTTCTCCTCTGCAATACTCACACCGTCACTCAGCGGGCGATGGATATGCCTCGGAATGCAGGTACTATACGTGAAGCAATGGTCGGATCGGTCTGTATGCTCGCTCGCGCGCTGGTGTGTGAAAAACATGCTCAGAGTCGAAGGAACCCCTTTGCAATATGCCGCTTACACCTTTCATTGCACCGCCACCATGTCCTCGTTTTCCTCGCCATGGCTACAGAAATGCGATGTAATGCGAGGTCTACACATCTGCTGTTCACCACGATGAGACATTTGCAACAATACCAGTATTCTTCTTAGTCTGCCGCCCGGTTCATTTCGAAGCTCGTCAAGGGAGCTACGCTCATCATTTCGTGCGATAGTCTGTGACAGCCGGTTCCTGAGTCGAGCACTTCTCTCTTCCAAGGGCCCGCTGTTATCAGAGACCCGCAGCAACATTTCCCGGCTTTCAGTTCGAGATCCACAAGATCGATAGCCTTCTCGATATCTCCTCCATCGCCCGGCGAATGCTGAATTTCGGTGAGGCTGGCAACTTCTCTCTGCGCCGCCGCCGTAAGGCATTCAGTCTCCGCCGCGCTTCCGGTTTTGGTGCTTTCCTCTCTCTCTGTCTTGGTAGTCACTTATTCCCGTGTCTCCCGTGGGAAGGGACTGGTCATGCGGCGTCTCCTCTCCTTGTTTTGCCCAGTTCGACTTCGTCCACCCATGCAAATTCACTCCCGTCTCGCGCGGAGTGGTGATTCTTCGCTCGCCGAAGATATTCTGTACACACTACCCATCCAGGCTCGTCCATGTCGTGCTGCTGTGGCTTTCCCCGGGGGAGGCAAGCAGTTTCGCAGCCCAACTCGGTTCTCTCCCACTCGCACGAGACGAAATTCCCCTCACTCTGAGTGGAATAGCGGGGATTTGACCTTCCGTCCCTGTCCCAGACCACGGGACGAGGTGCGTGAGATCGAAGCCCCCGAGTCCCTGCGATCTTACGTGGTATTCGTAAATGCCAGCGTGAGGTCCCGGCGTGAGTGTGCTGGATCATGTGGCCGTCTCACGGAGATATCGTGGCCTGCGTTCGGCCAGTTCGGGTGCGTGAGAGTGTCATACGCCCGCTTCGATTTCGATTTGGCGCCGATATGGTGGAGAGGTAATTCGGAGCGGACTATCCCCAGCGACAGAGGGCTCTGTTCGTAGGGCCTCATTTCGTGTGTCTCCATTCCGGCGGTGGATGTGCTCCAAGATGGCTGTTGTGGAACTGCGAAGTCCTCTTCATGTCGCCGCATCCTCCGGTTTCTGACCCGTAACAACATACCTAACACACACTCATTAGCACACACACCCCTCTCAAGACCCCCTCATCATCCACAAATCAAAAAAAAAAAAAAAACTTACACCGGCACATAACAATGCAACTTCTTACTCTTCACCTCCGTCCTCACCTTGGCCAACAAAACCTCCATCTCCTCCACCCCCCACCCCAAGCCATACGTAAACGTCCTCAAACTCAGTCCACTCAGACCCTCCAGATATCCCACCAAAAATAGTAACCCGGCTTGCCGCAACCTCTTATCCTTCGGCCACGGTCCGATGGGCATTTTATACGCCCTTATTGACACGTTCACGAACCCTGCCGCCGCCATTTCCCGCGCCATGTACTCGGGATCACAACGGCCGGTGAGTCCGAGATTGGAGATGCCGAGATTCCACAAGTCGAGCCATTGTTGCGTTGCTGAGGAAGGGGACAGCGAGCCGTCGTCGGACATGAACGCGAGGTCGAATTCTTGATTTTCCACCCATCCGCCGGGGAGCATGGACTTGTAGGCTTGGGAGTAGAAAAACGGCCAGGACTTGATACTAAACCCATTCATCAGTCTCGTATGCACGAGATCGAATTTTTGCGAGAAACCCCACTCCTCATCCGCATCCATAATCTGAAACTCCAAGTTCGGGGGCACAGCACTCGGTTGAATGGGGCTCAAATCCGCTCCGATAACCTGCGCTTCGGGATACTCGTCCGCGACATCAATGGCCCATATCCCCGTCCCCGTGCCGATGTCGAGGATCATCCGCGGAGCCTGCAGGGGAGCGAAGAAGTGGGTTTCCTCGAGGGTGAGACGCATGGAGTGGTAGTGAATGTCCATGCGTTCCTGTTCGATTTCGTCGTTGGGGAGGACGTGTTTTTTGTCCCGGGCGAAGGCGTGGTAGGTGCGGCCGTTTTCGCGCTCGTATTGGTAGATTGAGGAGGTGATGGAGGCGGTGGAGAGGAGGGCTTCGGAGTAGCCTGAGTCGGAGGAGGTGTAGCCGGATGTGTCGCGGATTTCGAGGTCGACGGTGGAGAGGATGGGGGTTTCTTCTGGGGGTGAGGAGGAGGAGGCCATGGTGGGTGGTTGAGGGGCGGGAGGGGAAGGGATGAGGGTGGAAGAGTGGTCTTTCTATGTAGGTGTGGAGGTTAGATGTCTCGGTCCGGGATCGTGCGTGGCTTGACAGGACAACCAGATGGCGAGAGAGTAGAGGGTACGCCAACGTGGTTGACGTCTTGGCGGGTTGGTCAAGTATATACGAGGGTCATTCACTCAAATTCGTGCATGTCATAGACGTGGCTCGGCCGTAGAGGACTTGGACCGGAGGAATGTGGAAGATGGGCGTGTATGGTAAAAGGTAGTTGGCAGAATTTGACATCGATCTCTCTCATTCTCTGGGTGATCGGAGTCTAGTCCCTGGAGGTGCCATGGAGCATGGTGCGAGTAGCGTGAAGGAGCCACGTGGGAGACGTAGGTTTGCCTCCGCGGAACCTTCGCAGGCAGAGGAAGTCAGCCACCCGAAAGTGAATTGTCCACTCGTCGCTGCATGACTGCGGCCGATGTCGTGGATGTGAAGATGACATATTCTGAAGTGAGATCCAGATGTTCCAATCTTTGTCTCTATAGATCACGGAACATGTCGGATTCGTACAACCTGCCAAGCGTCTTCTTCGCCCCCACCATCATGACAATGCGCCACCACATGTCTCATCGGCACCACAGGGCTGACACGAGAAAGCCACGCGATGAGATGAGATGTGGAATAATAATGCACACAAGCCGCATCTGTTCACGCTGACGTCTTGGCTCCGTTGCTTCCGTCTGTCATCTCACACCTTTCCTCTTTCTTCGCCCCCACTCCAACCTCGATCGTTCACTCCTCCATCGGCCTCCGATCCCCGTCGCCCCCAACGGCTCGAACCGGGTCGGCGACACATCAGTCCATCCCGTGAAGAGTCTAGCCTCAATGCTCACCTGCGTCCTCAAAGAACGAGCGCATCCTTCGCGTGCGCTGGCTGCATGTGCCCTGCATACTGCCACGCTCGTCGACGTATGGCCCTCTTCACCCTCCACGCTAGACACGTGCGATGAAGACAGCAGAACCGGGTGAGAGGGTGAGGGGGCAGAAAAATCCTTCGAGGGCAAAGGTTTTCTCCGCTTGCTGGGGAGGAAAAGCAATGCCCTGCAACGTCACGGCAGTTGTGGTTCGTTAACAAGCTCTCCACCCTTGTCTATGCATTGCACTCTTCCTGCAGTAGTGGGTCCATACCAGCTTGCTCAATCTGTTGAGGAGAACGACGTGAAAGATTCGTCCTCGTCGTGTCAAGCGACGAAGAGACCAGTCCTCTCCTACCATCTCCCCTCTCACTCATCAGCACGCACCACCAGAACAATGTCCCTCATCTCCGCCCACAACCTCCTCCTCGCCTTCTCCGCCTTCTCCGTCCTCCTCCTCCTCCGTCTCATCATCGCCCTCTTCCAAAACCACGCCCAGCTTCGAGACTTCAAAGGCCCCAGTCTAGCCGCCTACACCCGCTTCTGGATTTTCAAAGAAGAAGTCGCGGGTCGCTTACCGCATTCGCAACGAGCCGCGCTGAAGAAATACGGTATGTCTCACTCTTACCCAGCGGACGTATGCCCTACACTCTATGACCTCCTTCTCGTAACGGTATACACACATCGCCGAAGATATATCGCTAACGACTGTGGTCTGGCCACTCCACAGGCTCGCCATGCCGAATTGGACCGAATCTCCTAGTCACCGACGATGCGGATTTGATTCGCCATATGAACGCTCCCGGGTCGAGATGGACGCGGAGTTCATGGTATGAAGCGATGCGAATGGATCCGAGGCAGGACAATGTCTTCTCGACGCGGGATGAGAAATTGCACGCCGAGCTGAAGGCGAAGGAATATGGAGGCGTGAGTACTCATCTCCAACCCTCCCTCACCCACACACCATCGCCAACAATCCCCATCATTGACACTGGCACATCAAACAGTACAACTCCCCCTCAATCGAACCCCTAATCGACTCCCTCACCACGCAACTCCTCACCCTAATCTCCACTCACCACCCCTCCACCCCCTTCGACCTCTCCTCCACGATCCGTTACTACGTCCTCGACGTCCTCTCCACCGTCGCCTTCGCCGGCCCCTTCGGCTTCATGGCCCAAAACTCCGATCTCTGGTCCTACCAAAAAACCTCCAACGCCTTCATGCTCCTCCTCGGCCTCTCCGCCAACCACACTTTCTTCCGCTCCCTCCTCTCCCACCCCCTCATGCAATCCCTCGCCGCCCCGAAACTCACCGACACAACCGGTCTCGGCCCCGCGCTCAAATTCGCCCGCGAGGCGGTAGCAACCCGTTTCGGACCCGACGCGGAGAAGGAAAAACGCGACCTCCTCGGCCACTTCGTCGCCAAAGGCTTATCCCAAACCCAATGCGAAGTCGAAGCTTTCCTTCAAATCGCAGCGGGTTCCGACTCCACCACCACCGTTCTCCGCTCCACTCTCTTCCTGCTCGCTTCCAACCCCCCTGCGTACGCTAAACTCCGCGCTGAAGTCGACGCCGCGGAGACCTCCCGCCCCGTGATAAAATACACCGAAACCCTCCGCCTCCCTTACTTACAAGCGTGTATATGGGAAGGCGCCCGCTTATACCCTCCCCTCTTCGGTCTCAAGTCCAAAACTTCCCCTCCTGAGGGAGAGACGGTTAAAGGGGTGTACTACCCTCCTGGCACGGAGGTCGCGATTTGCGATGATGCGGTGATGCGCAATCCTGACGTCTTCGGCCTCAGGGTTGACGTTTTCGAACCGGAACGTTTCTTAGTGGAGGATGAAGAGGCGAGAGGCAGGAGGTTGAGGACGGTGGAGGTCGTGTTTGGAAGTGGAAGGTTCATGTGTTTGGGACGGGGCATTGCGATGATGGAGATTAATAAGGCGATTTTTGAGGTTTGTTTTTTTCTTCCTTCCCCTCGGGGGTGTTGTTTCCCATGCCATGGGAGCTAAGTGCTGACGTTTGTGATGGGGTGCTGCAGATTTTCAAGACGTTTGATGTGGTCGTTGCGGATCCGATGAGAGGGATTGATATGGTGAGGCATAATGTGCATGTTCAGTCGGAGATGAATGTCGTGGCGTATCCGCGAAGTCGGTAGAATTCCTACGAGCATGGGCTTCCGGTTTTTATGCCCGGCATCAACGAGCTCGAAGTGGAGAGGAAAAGAAGGAAAAAGTTTCGAAAAGACCGCCGATGGGAATGATGCCTGGTAGGAATCGGGGATTGACGGTAATGATGAGAATCGATGAGAATGGGCTAGAATGATAAGAAAGGGAAGGCAAAAACGAGAAATCGAAAACGCTGAGCATGACTCGAGGGATGTCGTCCGTTATCTTTTACGGAGTGATGTATACAACACATTACCTTACGAGGTTTCTTCTGCGCAGTATTAAGGTTAACCTCCATGGCTATTTTATTGATCTGACGTGTGAGTCCAATGCCTCGCTGTGATATGTGATGGGGGTCTGTCTTTGCGCACCTATACATTCGACTTTGTTGGGGGCGTTCGTCCCGCATAGTCGCGATAGAGAGCCGGCATCATCGAGCGCAAGCAGAGAGGATGCAAGAAGTCTAGTTTCTGCCCTGGACGAAATGTGTATAGTCGTACCGCGGTAGCAGCGATGCAGGCGGTCGGAGTGTGCTTCACCACGGCAACATGACCAGATTCCACCTCCGGGCATCAAAATAAATGTCGCATGTCGAGCGTGAGCATGTTGCCGACCAACTCACAGCTGGATCGCAATGCTCCAGGTTGAGAAGATTTGCCTCGATTCGTCACTGTCTCCTCCATTTCTCGGTCCGAACCACTCTGCGTGGGTCAGACCAAAGCATCTGTATGTCATGTCCTCCACCTCCTTTCTTTGTACATTGACCCTCCCTCCCCCTCCCCTAATCATCCGCTCCCCTCCCCTCCTCCAGGCATAATCTTCTCAAACCTCCCCCTCGCATTCCTCGCACCCCCAGCACCACCCAACGGTCCATCCGCCCCATCCGCTCCCTTAAAAACCTGATCCAGCACCACCTTCTTCCCCTTCTCCGTGCCCCTCCTAAAACTCCCATCCCCCGCAAAAAACATCTCCATCTCCCCTCCCTCCCCCATCATCCCCTCAATCCTCTTCGCCTCCTCATCCAGCTCCCTCCCGGCTTCCAAGCTCCCACTCTCCCACACATCCGCTTTCATACCCACGCCATAGTATTGATACTTTCTCAAAAAAGCCAGCCATACAGCGACAGTTTCTGGATGGCCGTCGACGATACGCACCCACCTCCGCAACGTAATGCGTTCGAAATTCTCCTGCGACTTTTTGTGTACGAAATTTCCCCGCGGTACGGTCCAGCGTTCCACCTTCTTCGGCAACAATATGGGTCCCTTGGCGGGGAGGTGCAGGTAGTAAGCTGCGCGGAGGGCGAAGTCGGCGAAGATTTCGAGGTTGCGGATGGAGTAGGAGCGGAGTTGGAGGTCGGCGGAGGTGAGGTTGTGGGTGGGTGCGCGTTTGAGAGGGGTGAGGTAGGTTGCTTGGACGGCTAGAGGGAGGCGGAGGGAGGCGAGGGAGCGTTCGAGGGAGGCGGGGAGGGTTTGGGTATGGGAGGGGGTGGCGGCGTCTTTGGGGGAGTGGTGGAGGGAGCGGGTTTGTGTGATGATTGGGAGGGGTGTTGGGGTGGAGAGCTGGGATGGGGTTAGCGAGTGTTCGTTGAGGGAGGGAGGGGATGGTGGTACCTTTAGTCTCTTGACCGAGCTCACCAAAGAGCGGGAATATGATGAAGTCGCCATGTTGATGTATGTGGATTGTCAATGCCTTCAAGTGTCGTCCATCTCACGCAAGTCAAACCTGCGGCGAATCCACCGGCAAAGCCACGACTTTTGCCGCCCCATCTCACCCTCCAACAACCCCCCATCGCACATCGCCGACAATGGAACCTTGGCCAACCTGGCACGCTAACCACCACAACCCGTACCACCTACCAACCTTCGAAATGCTCTCCACCCTCCACAACCTCTCCTCCCTCTACCACTCCATCACCCACCTCCAACACTCCTTCCACACCTTCCGCGAAGAAATGGCCTCCTCACCTTACGACCGCGCCGGCGAAACCGTCGAGTTCCTATGGCAAAAACTCCCCGAATCTCTAGCTCACCCGCGAGTTGCGGTGGTTTGTGGGAGTGGATTGGGAGGGTTGGCGGAGACGGTGAATGAAGGTGTGAGGGAGACGTGGGAGTATAAGGATGTGCCGAATTTTCCGATTAGTACTGGTGAGTCTTGAAGTGTACCTTACTTCTTTGATCGAGATATGGAGTTTGAGAGCTGATTGAGGGTTCTAGTTGCTGGACACGCGGGCAAACTCATCTTCGGCACTATGGGTCCGCAATCGAATCCTGTTCCGGTGGTGTTGCTGGTTGGACGAGCGCAGTATGTAGTCACTTTCACCAGCATAGATAGACGAAGATCATCACTGGTTAACACTTTCAATTCTCAGTTTCTACGAAGGTCACTCAATGGAGGCCGCTACTTTCGCTACCCGAGTCTGTAAGCTCCTCGGAGTTGAGACGATCATCCTGACCAATGCAGCGGGAGGTCTCAACCCGGAGTACAACGTGGGTGATGTCGTCTGTCTGAACGATCATCTCAACCTCGCGGGTCTGGTTGGCGAGCACCCACTTCGAGGACCCAACGATGACAAGTTTGGACCACGATTTCCACCCCTTTCAGATGCATACGACATTGTCCTCCGACAGCTCGCACACAAGGCGTGGAAGGAGATTCGCCAACAGGATGCAAGCGACAGGAGGATGCACGAAGGCGTGTATGCGTTCGTCTCGGGCCCGACATACGAGACTCGAGCGGAATGTCGTATGCTGCGCAACCTCGGTGCGGATGTGGTTGGTATGTCGACGGTGCCGGAGATCGTAGTGGCCAGACATGCCGGCATGAGGGTGCTGGCATTCAGCTTGGTGACAAACTCGGCGGTTTTGGAGCCGACAGTTCGAGCTGATGCCCCTGAGCTGCAAGGCTTGTCGCGCGGACAGCTGGATGAGTATCTCAGCCGGGGCAAGGCAAACCATGAGGAGGTCCTCGATGCCGGCAAGCAGGCTGCTGTCGATATGCAGAGCTTGGTACTCCGCATCGTATCGGAATTGTGATGGTGTGGTTCCAAAAGTCATAGAGTAGACCTTCAACCAGAACCCTTCTTCACGCCGCCCTTCCTCTTGTCTTTGAGCTGATTGTAGAATGCCTTCTTTCCACTCGTCTTGCCGGTCTGCACGTCACCATACTTCTTCTTGAAACGACCCGTCTCCCGTTCCTTTTCAAGAACCTCCTCCACGAAAGTGCGCTTCCTCTTCTTGTTCTCAAGACGGCCGCTGAAGTATTCGGTTGGTCCTTCGATGATGGTTCCCACCTGACTGTACTCAGGGGCCTGCATCTTACCGCCGTCTTTCTTGTAGTGACGGTGAGGGTCGAGGACGCCGCGCATCTTGATGAGTTGAAGATCACGCTTGAGCTCTGGCGTCAAGTTCGTCTTTGGGAGGTTGAACCATTGCGAACCCGCGGTGGCCTTCTTCTGCTGTTTGCTTGTTAGCGACTGTCCTCGAAGGCGATATCGTATATAAACAATGCAAGCAAGGTGATGTCTCAGAGTAACTATGATAAAAAAGCTCTCAGTAGTGCAGAAAGGCTACCAAAACGGAGCCCGGACTCTGCTCAAGATAGAAATTGGGATAATTTTCCTCATAGACAATGCGGGATGAAAATTGTGTATGACACGAACCTCCTCGAGAGCCTTCTTCGAAGTGACTGGGTCCTCCACTTTCCTGATGCCTTCGGCCTGTTTTCTGAGCTTCTCTTTCAGCAGTCGTGACGAGTCCACCGTGGCGATGTCTCCCTTGGTAGTGACGTATGGCTTTTCGAGGGCTCCGGCGTCGAGTTTGGGAAACGTGTAGTTGTGCGATTCGTTCTTCTGGATTAGTTGAGTCTGCTTCGACTTTTCTTGCAGGCGTGCTGTGGCGCGAGCGAGCAATTGCTCAATCTGCTCATCACTCAGCTCGTCGTCCAAGACGACCGTGGGCTTCTTTGAAGCTACGACAATGGTGTCATCCATGGCGTGCGGCATGACCGGCTACAACGAGATGTTGGAGTGGTGAAGTCGAGAGGGAGTTTGCAGCTCACTTGAAGCTTCAGAAAATCTGGCCAGCGGCGCTAGCATTTTAGCTTTTGCCGTGCCTCAGGCGTCAGTCGTTTCATCGTTGGTTCCAATTGTTCTGGACAGCTTGTCCGACAACAGATCCAACCTCACTTCCCTGTCCCATTCCTCCATACGTGCTCAGCCGTTGCTGAGATCCGATCCTTCAAGATGGTCATGGCCCCGAAATCCAACGTGTCCTACGCGAAACACACCCTACCATATCCTATCTATGCTGCCGACTGGGATCCATACAATCGAGGATACTTAATCGTTGCGGGAGGTGGAGGAGAGGGTCGCAGTGGAGTACCAAATCAGATAGTGAGTCGCGAGGATCACGCGCTTCAAGTAAAACGACTGACACTCCCACAGTCCGTTCTCGACGTGAGCAACCGCGCCGCGATCTCCACCGTTGCCGATGTCGATTTGTCCCGGGAAGAGGATTCGATATCCTCAGTCGCAAACCTCGCTACTAAGGATGGCTTGATTACCCTCGCTGGAATCAACTCTTCGCAGGCCGACCAGGACGCCGGCAAGAACGAGCATTTCCGCGCCTTTGGCATCCGGTACCCTCCGCGTAAGAAGCAGAAGACTGAGGAGGAGAAGAGCGAGCCAGTCAAGGGCAACATATCGTTATTGGGGAAGAGGTCACTGTTCGCAAAGTCTACGGCGCCGAAGCAAGAGACGTACCAACGATTGTTGCGATTGTCGCCTGTACAAAAGAGAGATGCGCCGGGGAAGCGAATTGGAGCGATCGCAACTGGTCTTGCGAAGAATTCCGAGGTGATTGTGTTCAATGCGACTGTGGCCGTTCCGGAGGATCGAGACATTATCACGAGAATTGCTCTGCCCGAGAAGGCTGAGGCCGCCGATCTGGATGTCGCCGTGACGCCCGAGTCTGACTTCAGCATTGCATACTGCGACGACCACAACATCTACGAGCAGACATATCGATATGACTTCAATAAGAAGAAGGCCGAGAAACGTCCTGTTGGTCCCAGGCGAGCTTACCAGATGCCTGTTCCGGAAGGATTTCAGGACCCTAGGAGCCGTCCGAAATTTCGATGTCTACGATTCCTCAATGCAGAAAATGTGGTCGCATTGGTGAACAAGCCAAATAAAGGAGGCGCAGAGTTGCGTGTGTACCATCTTTACCCTACTGGACCGGCCATGGAGCTCATGGTGAAGACTCTGCCTCGGCGTATCAAGCAGGCATCGAGCATTGATGTTTGTGCGTTCGATGCTGATAAGAACGGCAACCAACAATTCGCAGTTGCCGTAGCAGGGCAAGACATCAGCATCGAGATCTATACCACCAACTACCAAAGCGCGACGGACACCTTCTCTGGTATGCACAGCTATCTTACTCTGTCAGAAGTCCACGGCCAACAGATGACCAAAATCGTGTGGTCGCCCTTCTTTTCGCCGCCTCGAGCGTCTGACCCGAAAGATGTCAAAGGCGAAAAGACTGCAGCAACCACCACTGCCCCTGTCCACCCAGGCCCTCAGTACGCACGTTTGGCATCAGTCAGCTATGGCAACACCGTGGTAATTGACACCTTCCCGTTGAAGCCCTTGGATCCACAGAACAAGGACTCCCGCTACGTTCTCAGCCACCCGAAGGAGGAACGATTATGGAAGCTGGCATACATTGCGATCATTACCGTCATCGTGGTCATGGTCGCAATGGTTCTCGCGACCTTCACAGCAGACATTGCCGAAAGTCCCACCGCTTTGCGTTTCCTCCCTCCTGGCGCCAGACAATATCTCGTCCCTTCAAAAGATCCGATAACTTCTACCCTCACACAAACCCTAACTAGGACCGTTCAGCGCGTCTCACCTCCGACAGACGTCCTCCGCAACGCCATCGACGAGCACCACGCCAACCCCGAAGCCATCGAAGCCACCGCCATAGTCGTAAGTGACGGCGCCGCCGGCGAAGGCCTCAAAGTCGACGTCAACCCCGATAAGGCGGGCTATCTCGAGCAAGACCCAAGCGCGAAACACTGGCACGAACTGGACGACAAGCAAAAATCGTACTGGAAGGAGAAGTTAAAGGCCGCGGGTCAGTGGGCGGAGCATGAGGGCGAGAGTGTGCTTAAGGGCGTGCTTTGGAGTACCTATGCTCAGGTCGCGGCGGAGGTGATTCGGGAGTTGTGAGTGGGCCGAGGAGAGCTGGGCTGTATGAGTGGATGATGGATGATGCTATTCTTCGTGTATGTCCTAATGAACAGCTCTGAGACGACCGGAGGATCTCGACCTCCTGTGCTTCCGCTTCTTTTACAACACACCGCTGTTCGCCACGTACCCTTTACTCGGCCGTTGAAGCCGCACATTTCCTCGGCGGCGGATGCGGCTCGGAATGTGTATTCCAATACTTTGGAGTAATATTTCGATGCCCTCTTCCGCTGTTCACCACGAGCCCTGCGTTCTCGGCCGATAGAGCCGCTCATCTCCTCTGCAGATGCGGCTCGGTCTCTTCATTCCAACACCTCGAATCAAGTATTTTAACACTTCATTCCCACTTCTTCTACGACACACCGCCGTTCGCCGCGAGCCCTGCTTTCTTTCGGCGGATGAAGCCGCTCATCTCCTCGATGGCTGCGGCTCGGAGTATGTATTCCAATACCACCTGCATTCGCCAACGTTGGCAAGACCCCAGTATTGTCCCGTCCGCAATGCAGGTACCAGCGGGCTTGCGCGTCGATGCATGTATAACGGCGGATGTAATGTATGGTATAGGCCCCCAACGTGCAGAAATAGCAATCCGAGCCGCGAGCTACGGTGCTTGCATTGAAGGGCCAGAATCGAAATGTTGACAGACCATTCACTCGAAATAGCTTTCACGAAACCTGCGGGCCAGAAAAGCGTGCTCTATAACGAACCGGCTTTAATACGCCGCGACGTCACTTCTTCACTGCCTTCCAGACCCTTTAGTTTCACCGCCGACGACATTGCGGGACCCTTGAAAATGATGAACGACGCATACCATATGATCGACACGGCTGGCGATTCAGTGACCTGCAGAAGCGGTAGGTGGAGTACAGGCCAGAGTTTCGGCTAATATGCTAGTGGGTGTGGTTGGATCGTGTGCAGATCGAAGGTTTTGGATGAAGGGTCGAACGTGGCTGTGATATGTTGATGAATTGCTTGAGCTGTCATGAAAATGGGGATTGGTTTGATGGAAGATCGATGAAAGGGATAAGCTCTGGAGCAGAGTGTGCTGAATGATCCTGTTGTTACACATGGCTTTGTGTTCGGGGAGGAATAGAGTCGAACCGGAACAGTGCGATCGAAGCTCATGGTCCAGACCTGTCACCTCGTCGCTCTCTGCATACGGGAAGACTTTCACGTGCGAGTGAGTTGACCGCGGACTTTGTCTGTTCAAGCACTTTACATTTGGAAGAGACCCAATCGCGAGTCTAGACTTCTGCTAGTAGTATTATCAATCTTGAAACACCGGTAGAATCTGCCTTATGCTGTGGCGGCGGTGGCACAAACCATAGCCTGATGCCATATGCCGTGTCGATGAGAAGTGCTGCGCTGCCGTTGCTGGCAATCGGTCGAGCGTTCGCGTTGTTTCAAGGGACACCAATACTTCCCAAGTGTTCTCCAGGGACCAGTGCGGCTGAAAGTAAGGCTTACACCGCCTCATCGCAACGCTGACACAGGAGGTGCAGAGAGCATCCTCCTCTTCGATTCATCCCGTCCGAAGCACGACGTTGCATTGTCATCCTCAGGGAGCGGCAGCAAAGTGGCTTTTGCGGCTCATAGTTGTACACGATAAAGTCTGAAGGAATTCGGCGTTTGCAGTCCACAACATCGATGATCCCAGTTGCGACTGATTGCACCGACGGAGTCTGTCCAGTCGTCATGACGGTGGTCCTGAGGGGCTGTACCGTTGCCTACGATGACGAAAACGAAATTTCCTGTGGAGGGCGGCCTGACCTGAGCTCTGGCATCTCTGCGTGCAGTTGGTCAAGTTTCGACCAGGACGCCTGAAGCTGCAGCTTTCTGCATGAGACCAAAGTTGATGGGTCATGGTCGGACGAGCATCAGGGAAATAAACCGCGCAAGAACAACTTGCCCCTCTGGGAACCTGGAGATGACAGCATAGCCATGCTGGCGTGTGCTTTGGATTCCGTGCCAGGCGGGAAGTCCATGGGCCGAAGAGGAACTCGCGAAAAGTTTTTGGATGTAGAATGTGGCTCCACGAGCAGTGCTTGACCCGGGCCTCTGCCGAGTAGAACATCTCACGTAGCAACCGAAAGCTGTCAATGTGTCTCAGGAACGTGCTTGATGTCGCCATCATCGTCTGACTGAAACATGGGGATGCATGGACGCCGGCACCCCATGTCTGTCACAAACGGCCCTTCTAAGGTGTTGATTTTGGAAGAACCCGGCGACCATTCATGACGAAGCCGCTTACTTTCCTCGTGGATTGAAAAGACGATCTGTCGAAATTGTAGCGTATCGTTACGTTGCATGCGACCCGAGTGATTTTCGTCGCAGTGGTGATATAGCTGTCCCGTGTGTCAGCAAATAGTATCAGAGATAGTTGAGAGACGAATCTTCAATTCCCGATCAACGAAAAAGCAATATTTGCATTGTTGCACAACTTCCTCCAAACATAGGCTTCCCAGTGCCACCACATGGCACCCATACGACCTGCACAGTCCCGCGGTATATTCCATTTTGATGGTCAGCCAATCCCGAAATTTGACGAGTGACCGTCATGGATGAACCAATGGTTTGGAAGAGGGAGAACCAGGAAGACAGCTTGGTGCTGTGCAACGAAGTAGGGCATGGCTCTTGTCATGCACGAGGACGGGCTTTGCGACTGTTGTGACACCGGGACTTGGGTCAAGGAGGTCGGAGCGAGGTTGATTGTGGAGTGACGGAGAACGGCAGCAAGGAACATGGGAGATGTCGAAATTGTCAGCCGTAGTGAAAAGACGCGCGGAACGGTGTGATGTGACGACAAGGTCTATTCCGCCTCACTGTTATTCTCCTCGCCA
Source organism: Zymoseptoria pseudotritici STIR04_4.3.1 (assembly GCA_000223685.2). NCBI lineage: Eukaryota > Fungi > Ascomycota > Dothideomycetes > Mycosphaerellales > Mycosphaerellaceae > Zymoseptoria > Zymoseptoria pseudotritici. The sequence goes on from AFIR01000026.1 coordinate 230,216, forward strand.
TCGTCCACGACGAATCGTCCAGCAGTTGTTGACTGATCGCTTTTCGCCCGGAAAAACGACACATCGGCGACTTTTTCGAATCCAGCGAGTCGCTATAGGCTGGCGCAACGCACAGAAGTTTTGCTTGAAGAGCTACTGCCAGCCTAGCAGGGACCGGAAAAGCGGTTTCGGGGGGAGGGCTCCACTACACGCAGGCACAGACTGTGTAGCGACAACGGATGCTTGGTCCTCTTGGTTTCTGCCGGGATCCTGGTCCTCGGACGAGGTAAATCGGCAAGGATATTGGATCCTCCTCGTGGAGGCCATGCAAGAGGCAGGCCGTTGTCAGAATTGAATGTCGCTATTGATCTTGTTGTCTCGGTGATGATCCAATCGTGAACGCATGCTCGTTCTTGAAGAAGGATGGTGAAATGTTGCAACAAGAAGAATGTCAGCTTGTTAAAGAGTGCGGCTGGACGGTCGGTGGTGCGACGGCCCCTGTTCGGGAGGATTTCCCGTCTGCTGCAGTGGTTCGTTACCTCGTTCACGGCTGTGCCATTTCGCGCTTTGAACGAGAACCACGACCTCCGGCGTTCGGTAGAGTCGTGCGTGTGAGGCTGTGTCTAAGGTGGTGCCACCCTTTCGAAAGCGGACAGATCTTGCCGTCCGCATGGAAAACATTTCAGCGGCGTGGAGAAATCCAGAGCGCGGATGGTAAAAACATATGGCAGTGACTGCATTTTGGCAATGGCATCGTCAGGCGGTGAATTTGAAAGGGGGCTTATGGACCGGCCAAAGGGCAGCATGGTCGCCGCCTTAGGTCTCTAAAAGGCTGCGGTCCTAGGCTAGTGCTCCATGGCTTTTCGCTTGCGTATGCGACGAGGTGGGGTTGACAGTCGAATCGAGCGTGGCCACAAGGGTGCAGTACGAATGTGTTGAGCACTGATGGGGAGTTGGGCAGGGATGAGGGGTTCCAGTTGGGCAAGGGCGGGAGTTGGAGTGTAGCTGCCCAATTCTAGAGCGTAATTGACTTTGACAGTATTGCAAAAGACTGCTGCGACACTAGGTACCGGAGGAGCAGCAGCGTTACCTGCAGCGTAAGAGTATGCAATGCAACTGCACCTGCTTATAACCTGGGATAACTCGGGGCGGTCAACCGCACTTTTGGCCGCATCCATGCCGATTGCTGTGGTGTGACGGGAAGGACGAAAGTCCGTGTCGTAGTTCACGGACTCGCACGGTCAATCCCATTGACTCGGCAATTGATCGTTATAGCGCTGTTTGCTACGTTCAACAAGTCAACGAAGGATGAACACTAGACTATACAGAAGTGTGCGGTGCCATGCTACGCATCGGAATGACATACGAGGCGTCGACGCCCGCTTCTTGGGACACGAGTCAATGGCAGATGCATAAAACAGCCTACCCAGCTACGTTATGCCGAATCAGGCCACCTCCCAGGTATAGCGAACCTTTCTCCGGCCGACGAAACATGGGGGCCCTGATCATTTCTCCGCTAGGATCCTGGGCCGTACGGCGCCGGGAAGGGCATCAGCCATGAAAACCCATGATCGATGCGAACTCCCGCTCCGACCCATGCTCGCTGACCAGGAACTTTGCGATTAGGACGCGACTCGAGCAGGTGCCCTTGTGATGGTGTCGACCTTTTTCCCGTCCCCTTCCATCCACTGATCGACACTCTCTCTTCTGGCTCCGTCATCCGCGGAGTCTTGTCTTCTCTCGCTTGTTCCTCCCTTCCTGCATATTGACCTATCTACTTTCTTTCCAAGTCCGATGTATTGCGTTCCTTTCCTCGCCGCATAACGAAAGATTCCACGCATTCTGTCAGACATCACACGCCATCAATGACATCGCAAGATACCCAACACCAACGATGACACCCCCTCGCCCGTCGGAGCTCTACAATGGCTCCACGAGCTCCATGAACCTCCGAGCACATGAGATGGACAGCTCTTCGTCAATAGCTCGTCCACAGACCGGTGACAAGCCATTGAAATCCTCTCTGGAACACCAACGCAAACGTCTCTCCTTCTTTGGGCGTACACCTTCCGACGCTTCGAGTATCAAGCACGCGGCTCCATCTCTGACTTCGGCCACATCGCAAACCAGCCGTCTCGGAAGCCGTCCAGTTTCACAGTCAACAACGCACTCCGCGAATGATCGACCGACTACTGGCATCAGTCAAACACAGAGCCAACGTAGTGGGGGGGATCCGATTCAAGCTATACGGAATACTCTATTCGGCTTTCGACGACGCAAGGCCGCTCGTGAGACTACGCAGGGACCGCAACGACAAGCTACTTTCCCGGAGCCTCCTCCGTCACGACAGCGGAAAGAGGAAACATCTGCTACCCAGCATGCGGACCTGGTTCCTTTTGCAGCATCATCCACGTCGGCGGTGCAACCCATAAAGCCGAAGGACACCCAGTTCAAGAACGAAGACGAATGTGAGTGGTCAATATACATGTTTTCCCTCTTCCATACGCCAGCACTAACGAATGCCTCACAAGTCTATCAACATCGGAAGAAGACGAGCATATCACGACCATTTAATTTTCAACACGTCACGCACACTGCAAGGAAACACCTACCACATCTGCATACTGTCCACGAGCGAGACCTGCCGGGCAAGTTCTGGGCTCTGAACGCCTACCAAAAACCAAAGGAGAATTTGAAGGGCATACAAGTCGAAGATCTGTCCGAGCCAGTCGCAGCACAACCGGGCGAGGAGAAACATGGCCTGTCGCCCTTACCACTCGCCAAAACTGCCGAGACTGACGACGAAACAACGTTCGACGAGACACAAGAGACGAAATTCAATCCAGACACCTTCGACACCATCCATGAGATGAAGTCCGACCAAGGGCTTCCGCTGAAACATTACTCTTCCATGAGCGCATTGGGCTCGGTCACGCAAACGAGTCCTGATCAGCTCCGACATTTCATCAAGGAAAGAGCCACAGACGATGAGTCGGCTCCTCCTACTGCGCAGCGTGCTATCACGTCGCCCATCGTCGCCAATGTGCGAGCCAGCATGCCTGTTCAGCCAGCTCCGCCGCCAGAGACATTGACACAAACGCCACCAATGGAGCAGACCACCGACCAAGAACAAGCAAGGGCGTTGACTCCTCCGCAACAGCCTAGGGCGAGTCCGTCAAAGACGTCCCTACGATCATCCAGGCAATTGGGATCACTCTTCCCAAGTACGCAGGCAGGAGCGAGCAGCGACTATGCAGGATCAATCCGATCCAAGCGGTCTTCTCGATCCACTGCAACAGCTGGCACTCGGATGTCCAAGATGACCGATCTTGCTGAGCCGACGTGGGAAGACGTCGTTGATTTGGCGTTTGAGCAAGAAGCCGAGGCGACTTGTGAATTTGACTGGGAGAATACGTCTGCCGTCGAAGGCGATCTTTCCAACCAGCCATCTCCAAACGAGGGCGAGAGTCCGTCAGGCGGCTCCGGCGGAGTATCACTTTCTGGGTGGCTGGACCGGCCCATTGCACCGAATGCAGAGTCTCCCGCGGACAGTACCAGCCGCTCAATCGGAAATGCGGAGGCTCAGTCCGTTGCATCGGATGTCTCGCAGCCAGCTGCTCACAAGCGTGGCCAGTCGGTCGGCCACCGGGGTTTCCTGGATGCTCGCTCTCGCAGTGCCTCAACCGACGGACACCTCAAAGAACCACAAGTCATCGAAGCAGCGGGAGCGTCATCTTCGACCGACTCCCCTGCCTCAACCGCACCGAATCCTCTCAAGGTGTTCCTCACCGCGGCGGAGTGCGAAAAGTCTCCTTACACCGCCGAGGAGATGCATTTCCCGACTTACGATTTGCGGGCGCTCTTGGCAGATGAATCATTGTCAGACCCAGAGGACAACGGCTCTTCAAGGTCATCTTCTGGACGCTCCCTCCGGTACCGAAGGAAGTCGAGCGACACCACAGGCTCGCTGCACACTGCATCCGCAAGCGATATGACGAGATGGAGTTCCGCTTCCACATCGTCCATTCCTGACCTCATGCACAGCTTCCGTGCAAGACCCGAGGGAAGGAAGTCCTCGAGGATGTCAAGGTCAATGCTGCCATCACTGCCACAAAGCCCGATCGACGATGTCCGGCAAACGATTGAGTTCCCGGCACCCGAAAGCTCTATCGAATCCCCAATCGATCCCAATGCTGGACTGAAGTCCACAATCGACGAGAAGGTCGACAATGCCGCGCAAACTGATTCAGCGACATCATCGGAGCCTTCTTTGACTCCAGACTCCGAGACCGCTCCCGATGCCAACTCAGAGAACGGATCTACTGTCGGAGCAGTGACGCCTCCATGCGAAGACACCGACCTCACCCCTCTCGCCCTCCCTGACGCCAAATTCTCCCTCCCACCAACTCCTCCACCAAAGACCGGGCCCCTCCCTCCTCTCCCACCACCAGAGAGATCTCTCCCAACCCTCCCGCAACGACCCCTCACAACCTCTGTCTCCAGACCCACCCGACCCGTCTCGCGACCTCCTCTCCTTCCAGGCCCACCATCCCGCTACCGTTCCCTCATGCCCCCCCGTTCGAAATCCTACGCCGCCGGCGAATGGGCCGCGCAAAAGAACCTGCCGCGACCCATGACGACCGCCCTTCCAGCAGGCCTCGATGGTTCGCATGAGATTATGATGCGCAGACCGGAGACGTCCGGGGATCGGGAGTTGTTGTTTTCGGCCGGCAGAATGGTGCAGAGGGGACGATCGGCGACGCCGCCGAGTCGAGTTGCGTTGGGTCCTGTTGAGGGACCGGAGGAGGAGGATGGTGGGTGGATTTGAAGACGAGGATGGATCTGACACGAATTGGATTGTGTATATGTGCATATGAGCGCTTGTCATCGTATTTGTTTGATCTTTTTGATTTTCCTGCGCTTTCCTTTGTCAAACATCTGCTTTTTGGTGCTTGTACCTCCGCGGTCCCGTTCAAAATGCACCCCATGTGTCGGACGCCGGTGGGTTGGTGTGTATAGTATGTCAGAGAATGGAGATGTGTTTGATGGAGGCGAGGTTGCAGACGAACTGTAGAGATGGAAGAAGGCGGCGATGAAGTGTATCACTATGCAGATGCAAATAATTCGTCAATGATATGTAATGCCATTTTCGCTTCAAGTACAAAATCTAAGGGTAGGCGTCAAAGGGTGGACGTCAAGCTGTTCCAGCAGCAGATCCGTCCAATGCCTCAGTCATGCCCAGTGCCCTCACGGCTCCCATCGCAGCTCCTAGTTCTTGCTCGCAGAGTCGACATTACTGGTGACCGCACTACCGCTAAGGATATTGCTCAGAAGATTGCAGTTGCCCGCAACATTGTCTCCATTGTCTGCCCGGTAAAAGTTTACTGCTACGCAAGTGGTGTCGCCGGCACAGAGATCTTCGCAGTCTGCCAGAGAAGCGATATCTGATCGAGGGTCGTACACGTTGGCGTTGGTGCCGAAGAGGACCTCGTTGTAGGCGCTGTTGAGGAATTCTGTAAATGCTGCTCCTGGTGCTGGAGTGGCAGTGGCGCTTGCAGATGTTGTTGTCGTGGTCGAAGATATGGACGCAGTGGTGGCTGAGGCAGTGGAGGTCGAGGCAGTGGTGGTAGAGGCAGTAGTGGCTGAAAAGGTGGTGGTTGAGCGGGCAGAAGTGGTGGGTCTCGTGGTTGCGACGGTGGTGGATGTGGCAGTAGCAGTGATGGGGTCTCCGACATTGGCGGTTGTGGTCACGGTCGCCGAGCTGGTCATGGTTCTCGTCGACTGTGGGGCCGAGGGATTCTGGCACCCACGATCGTAGAAGATTACACTGGAGTTGGTGCGCTTGATGTGCTTGCGGAGGGCTACTTTGTACAGGCTGCATGTGTTGGATTGGGTGCAGAAGCCGTAGCTCATGCACTTTTGCCTCTGTCTGCAAGTGGTGAAGCATTGGGCGACTGTGTTGACCTTGACGGACGTGATCAAGGTCTTTGAGTTGGCGTTGTCGTAGCCGTAGATGCCGCACTCTGGGTTGGAGATGGCGATAGGGATCGAGCTGGCTTTTACTCCATTGTAGGTAGCAGGACGTGCGGGAGAGGCATCAGCGATAAATGCCATGAGAGGCGCGAAGACGATAAGATTGATGAGCTGCATGATGATTGCTTCTTGGAGAAGTGAAAGAACGAGTGTGGTTGAAAGAGTGTGGTTGAAGGACTGTGAATAAGCGAGTGACGTGAGGAGCAAGTAGATGAATCAGACCTTGTTGGAGAAGGCAAGCCCATTATTATACACATACTGCGTGCCTTCTACTCTTCCTGGAGAGGACAATGGAATGACGGTGTACTTCCCCTGATACTGTCGTAAGTGCAACGGGCGACATCAGATAACCCTTCAAATTTCCCACGTCTCTCTGAGCGGACGTTCCCCGAGATACGTTGTACAAGACGTCTGTTCCGGAGTGTATACACGACACCATTGGAATACTGCAGTTCGAGATCCTTGGACATCGCGGTGATTGGGCAAGAATCCTGGCGATGGGACTTCGAAGCAGACATGCCACGAGATGTTGCCAGCACGCGGACAGAGCAACGCGTTCGCAGGTCTTCGGAGCCTCCTAAGAATCGGAAGTGCGGTCGGGGCGTACATGGAGTAATTTTGGGGTTGATCCTCCGTCACGCGTATCCGGCATAAAGTCTCCGGTACCGTCTTCTCAATGCCGGAAGCGAAACAGCCATCCGCGAGGTATTAAATAGCAGAAAAGTACTGCCATTTTGGGGCGACAGTTTTGCTTTGAAACGCAATGCATCAATCGTGCGTGAAGGCGAGGTTCTCCGGACGCGTTGGGATGGATGTTCATGTAGAGGGACAGAAGGAGGAAAGAGCGCAAGGAACCTGAGGAGATACCCCCTGCCTCAGGCACTCGCGAGACCAACACACATACGCCCCTTTCTTTCCGCCTCGACACTGCCTACCTTATAGACCTTCCAAAGCAGGACCTCTCATGCTGAATAGCCCAGCGCTTCACTGAATACAACGGCACTCCATGCGTTGATCTACGATCATGGCGGATACCTTATGCAACGTCGACAACGTCCTCCCAAGTGGAGGGTCAAAGTCCTACCTCCGTGCTCCCGCTCAAACTGCACCGCGTGTGTCTGGCTCCGTGGGCTTGGGCTGTACGCTCTGCGCCAGGGAACGACTTTTTGTTGGAGGAGAATGTGTATCGCCAGGGACGGGAATTCAGTGAAAGGGGGATCTATCTCTACGAAATGAACGAAAGCAACGACAATACTTTCGTTCGTCCTTCGACCTCACACCATACCGACCGAGCTACTAGAGTCCGAGGGGCGTGGTGCGTTCAAGCGGAGGCATGGAGGTAAGCAGTCGAATGGCCATGAACCTCGTGAGGTCCAAAATAGTCGCAAATTTGCTCCGTGCCCTGCTATGCCATCCATACCCCCCTGACGAAACATGACGGCGCTCAGCACAAGTGCACGGTGGGCTTATGATCATATATTCCAGAAGTCAGTAGACTAAACAGCCTCAAGGCCATCTGATTGCCCTACCTCTCGAAAACGCCACGCTCAGCAATCAACACATCCAAGCAAAACCACACATCCAAGCAACGACTCACCACCTTATCCACCTCGCCTCACGTCCCATTAACCCCCGCCTCCCCACCTCCCGTCAAAAACTTCTCCATAAACCCCACATAATCAAACTTCCTCACCTCCCGATCCTCCCTCAAGTCCGGCCCCCGATGCACCGGCATCTCCTCCACCAACTGCCTCACAATCTCCTCCGGAATCAGCGAATGCGTCAAATCCAGTTCCGTCACATACGGCTTTCCGTCCGCGACCTCTCTGAAAGACTCAAACACTTGCTCGGCGGTATTCTGATCCTCCGTGACGTCCACCATGAAGCGTATGAATTGTTCAAACGTGACATGTCCCCCGTGGCCGGCGACTTCGAGGAAACGAGCGTGCATTTCGGATTCATCGTACACGAGACCGAGCGAGGCGAGGGCCGCGGAGAATTCGAGTTCGTGCAGGGAATTTGAGAGGTCGCGGTCGAAGTGGCGGAAGACGGACTCGAATTCTTCGAGTTGGATGGGGGTGAGGTTGGTCATGTTGCGGGCGACGAGTTGGTTTTCGAGGAAGGCGAGTTTCTTCTGAACCGAACTCCGGACTAGTCCGAGTTCGTAGGCGAGTTCGTCGTAGGTGTAGGTCGTGTAGTCGTTTTCTTCAATGTTGGCTTCTTCGCATTGGGTGTTGAGCGAGGCGATGATGTCGAGATACTGGTCGAGAGGAGGGAGGTTCTGGGCGATTTGGGAGGTGTGCTCGCGTTGGTCTTCGACGTCGCCTTCCAGGCCGGAGATGCTGACGCTGATGGTTTTGAGCGCGAGGGCAAAGTCGTTAGCTTTGTCTGCGAAGGTTTTGCGGAGGTTGTTTTTGATGTCGCGGATGGTGTTGTTGATGGCTTGGCTGCGATGTCGCTCGTCTTCCATGAGACCGCTCCAGGCGGTGTCCAGCGCTTGCAGGCTAAGTTCGGGGGGAGGTTGGTACGGCCGGAGTTGGTAGGTGTTGAGTTTTGTCTTGATGTTGCCCAGCAAGCCCGCGAGATCACTCTTCTCCGCCACCCAGTCTCTTTTCCCTCGTTGCTTGTAGGCCGTGAACAGCCGACTCTGGTCCTTCGCATCCGCATACGTCCCATCGAAGTGCGCCCCATTCCATTCCTCCCTCTGCTTCACAATTGCCGCCAGCAGCGCCTTCACCCTCCTCTCATACGTATTCTGCATCTCCCACGCACCCTGCATATTCGCCACAAACTTCTCCACCCGCCGTCCAGCATTCTCCACCTTTTCCATCTGCGAGAAAGCATGAAACCAGTACGCGATATAAGTCATCAACGACCTCTCGTCCGGCTTCGCCACATCGCATACATCCTCAACATCCAGCAGGTCCGGAATACCAATCTCCTTAGAAGCGATATCGAACGCCAGCTGCATATTCCCCCGATGGTCCGATTTATCCAAGCTGTCGTAATCAATCAAGTCCGGCCGGTGAATATCCAACAGCGCACAAAACGCCAGTCCATCGTTCCAACTATTCGAAAAGTCCCGAACTTCCACTTCATCATAACACGCCGTCTTCCTCTGACACCATAGCAGTAGTCCCTCCCTCGCACTCAACCCCTGATCATTGATATCGCTTATCGTGAACCTCAAAATGAGTGTCCAAATCAATCCGAGGATAATCTTCCGGTTCCCATCCACGACATCTTCCGCGCCGATATTCGTCAGCTGGATCTTTCGTCCTTTGATGAAGTCCAATGCGATGTTGACGTTTTCGAAGCGCTGCACTCGTAGTTTCGGGCGCGCGGCGTAGCGGCCCAGGGATTCTTGGGAGAGGATCTCGAGGAGGTGGATGAGGGCGACGCCGTCTGAGAGGTCGGTTACGAGATTGGTGATCTCGACGTCGCGGGCGAGGAGTTTGTTGTTGAGCCTGAGGTGTGGTGGTCAGCCGTTGAAAGTGATTGCGAGATTGTCGATCCGAAGAACCTACCATTTTCCAAAGGTCTTCTCTTGGACTTTGATCCTGTATATCACACTCGTGTCAGCACAATGTCCTCCCGAGCATCGATCTTATCCAATCTAACACCACTACTCACCAAGATTGCTCAAGCACAGCCATAATGCCTTCCAGCCGTTGGCATAATGCAGCTGTTCAGTCCAATCTCACAACTCCTCCAGGCTGTTCCGCAATCGGCAAGGCAATCGGCAAGATGATCAGTGAATATACAATCCAAGTTTGTATTGAATGCTTGACAGAAGTGGTATCGATATCGTTAATGGCGTGACGAAACAATAAGGAGCAGGTGTCTCCGGACGAGGCGAGGCTCATCCACAAGCGCTTGTGGCCCACATCACACAGCCGATAGAGTCCCCAGCAACGGCCAACTTTATTTTGGCGCCAAAGCTCCACGGGTTCAACCGTTTGCCGCGCCCGCTGACCCGCGTTCTCCCAAGATTCACCAACAGCGACATTGAATAGTGATCATACATGTTCTGTATGATCGAACAGTGCCTTAGCAGGAGCGTCTCCCGAGTGCACTCGCGAAAGATGCAAAGAGCGAAGTCACTGGTGTCTCGGGTCACAGCTTCAGATCAACTCATATTCAATCCTCAATCTTCCCACGCCAGGTGGAAGACTGCCACATATTACCTAGTAGGTGATCTACCCGATCCTCTTCAAGCGCAAATGTCCCGTCTGATCGAGCCCTTGAGGGCATCTTCTCTCTCTTCCGCAAGATTTCGAAGAACAGACAGAATTACCCCATTGTCGCAAGCCTCGCCAAATGGTTCCTCCTCCAGTCATGTGAGCCCCTCACTTCCTCATCCAGCTCAATCGTAATCTGGGTTCGCAATGAACAACCTCCCAGCACCCATCGTCATCGTGCTCGTCCTCTCATCCACGCTTCCTCTTCTTCTCAAATCCTCCGCATTCTTCGCCTGTCTCGCAACCGCCTCTTCCGCCGTCTCTGCTTTCTTGGGAAGCGCGGGCACACTGCCAAAGTCCTTTTCGTCCTGCACGGAGTCGTTGCTATTCCTCCTCTCCCTTCCACTGCTGATTCCAGTCGTCGTTCGACTCGTCATCGTTGCGCTGCCGCTGTTGGTACTGAGGAAGTAGTCTCCATTTTCGCTGCGGGCCATGGGTGTCTCTTCCTCGACGATGTCGTTGAAGCTGCCGTTTGGGCTGCCTCCTCCACCGGACGGTGTGGAGTTATTGCTTCCATTGCGCCCAATCTTGCCGCCTCCGCCGCTGTATCCTGAATTTCTCGCACGCCCGCTTCCAATGCTGTTTCGCGCAGATCCACCGGACTTGCCGGTAGCGTTGTATCTTCCTCCGCCGCCTTCTTCATCACTATCGTTCTCTTCATCGACTTCGGTCGCGGACAGTCGCATTGGCACACCAGCGGCTCCCAGTGTCGGAGCAGCGTTATACGCCGACGCCTTGGGCGCACCGTGGTGTCTGATCTTGCTCCGTACACCACCGACCATGCCGGTGGAGGAGGTGCTCGTGCGGCTGGCGGAAGTGGCGTAAGAGTGTCCGCCAGCCACTTCAGCGGCAGCTCGCATCTTCGCTTGTCGTTGAGCAACGAGGATTCGAGGATCTTCGTGTTGTGCTCGGTCACACCATACGGTAGCTTTCTGCTTGCGCATCAGAGCGACGTAGGAGGTTGGAGACATGGAAGAGGCGGATCGGGAGGACGTCGATCGTCGTGGAGCGGTCTGCAGGTTGGCGTTGTTCGTGGAGGATGTGGAGGATGTGGCGTTGGACAGCGTTCGACGGGAGGATGGGTCGGGGTATTGTTGCGAGGTCATGCTGTACGCCGGAGAGATATTGGGAGAGCCGCGTTGAGCTGGGTGTGGTGCTTGTTGGTTGTCCAAGTACGGCATGACAGAGGATGAATTCGTCCGCGTCCGTGAGTGAGAAAGATCCTGACCATTGGCGTTGTTATAGTAGTTGTGTTGCATTGGCGGTGGTTTCGGTTGTGCTTGCATTGGGTAGGATGGTCCAGCAGGTGCACGGCTGCCGACTGGTTTGCGGTGGGGAACGCTGGACATGATCATGGTCGACATGGTGGGCAAGTTATATGAGGATATTGCGATGCCCGACCGATGGTGAATGTTTGCGAGGGTGAATGCCGCTCCAGGTGGTTCGAGAAGGCTGGCAGATCGCTGTATTGTATGGTGCTGTATCGAGTGAAGGGTTCGGGCTTTCGCGGTATGATCTCCGAGCGCAGGCGGGGTCGTTGAAGTGATTGTAACTGTACCCCAAGGAAATGTGGGTATGTAGTTCACCAAGCTAAAGCGCCTTGCATAAAAGGTTGATTGTTCTGCAGGAAGCCGCTCGAATGAGATGTGGTATCGGACGGTCGAGGTGGAGTGAATGCGGGCGGGGGATGCGTAGGCGAAGCGTGGCCGAAGGATGGCTCGTCGTCGACGGTGGGAGGTGAAGTCGACGTGCTATCGGAGTGGAGGAAGGAGGAGGACGAGTTCGGTGGTAGAGGTGAAAAAGGTGGTCAAGGTCGAGTAGAGTTTGGTGGTGGTATCTCCACAAGTCAAGATCGGTGGTCTGAGGTGGTGCGGAAACTCCTCCGATTCGGGCCTTTGCACTCTTGAGACGAAAGCGGCGGAACAAGGAGAGCTGAAACCAATTCTCGCAAGACCGTGATTGGAACTGGGACACCCCTCTTGTTCATACACTTCCAATGCCGTGCAATTGTCCTGGAGCAGGAAGTGCAGTGTCAATGTATATCTCTCTGCTCTTCCCAAAAATGCCTCTCCTCTTCCGCGGGCGGCGTATCGGAGCTAGTGGGGGCCAAGTCTGCAAGTCAGGACGTTAGCTCTGCATGTGCCCACCTCCCAAGAGCGCATTATCCGGTCGAAAAGGGCAGGCCATGTCGTTCAATGCCCTCCACATATGCATCCTTCGCATCCATGGCGTTGCGCATTGGCAACAGATGGATCGAAGTGTGAATGCTCCTCCCGCCGCCAAACTCGCCAATAATGGGATGAGAACTCACCACGAGATTGTGGAGATAGCCTTGCTGCACGATAGTGACTTCGACACGCCTAGTCGACGACTCTTCTTGGGTTGTTGTACGAATGAGGTCCAGAGAGTGTTTGGAAAGCAAGTTGAAGTATGAAAGACCGTTCCCAGAATCCAGCGGATAGCAGAGGATAAGATCCTGATCGAAAGTGGAGGAAAGTGGAGAAACCGTAATGGATAAGGGTATCGTTCACGACACTAGGAGGCATGTATATGCAAGGCCAGACCAGGAATATACGCGATATCACAGAGAGGGCGCCCAGTCTAGCAAGGTCGGTCGACAAGTGTGCATATAAGATCTGGAGATAGGCGAGAAGAAGAACGAGACGGTATAGCATACGAGAAGCACAGTCCGTTCCATTGTTTCTATTCTCAAAGCACATGTTACCGTAGCCTCCCGTCTTGTTCGATTTCGCCAATGCAACTGCCCGATGTCAGGCCACCCGCCCCGGCGGCTCAACAAGGCAAGGTAAAAGGCGGAGTTGATGGCGAAACTCCCGGTTCCGCAAACGTCATCCTTGGAGCTGGGTTTCATCATTGGATGGGGCCATGTGTAAGCCATGAAATCATCTCATCATCAGATCCTCGTCGGCTCCTCCACTCAATCTCTTGTTCGTCGCCTTGTTTCTCCCTTCTCCTGATCACGACGTCGACCCATTCCGAAGGTCCGGGTTCAATGTGCGTCCCGCGGTGCAGCACTCGTGCCGAACACAGACCGAATGCAGTGCAAGACCTTCGAGAAAGAATACGAGCCCCTCTTCTCGGCCAACCCGCCGATAGCTTGATGCTAAAAATGAACTCACGATCGTCGCGCTTGCTCAATTGGAACATGCAGGATGCAGGCACTACACAGCTATGGATACCTCACCTTCGAAATAGGACTGTAGGTATGTGCCTGCAAGAAAAGCGTTGCATTTGTACAGGCACATACCGTGCAGCTTCACGTTGTTATTCTTGCACTCACCTTGTCACCATCTCGGTCCCATCGCGCGCCACGTGCCAACTCTCCTCGTCAATCGAAGATCTCCCCACCTCAACCGATCTCTCGATAAACACTAAAATTTGGCTAAACCAAAGTGTCGCCCGGTTTCGAAGCCGGCAAACCAGGGAATCCCTTTCTCCATGGAATGGCACAGACTGTACTCGAACGTGAATCGCGAGGAACACCCTGGAGAGAAAAGGCCATGCTTGTGTCATCGTTGGAGTAATCGATCGACGATGCAGCAACACAAGGCTCGCTTGTGAGAATGTAAGCTTTCTTCGCACGTGCGGCGAGGGATCATGGATGAATGTGGACAATGCAACTTTTCTGTCGACCAGCCAACACGTTCCTCATCAGCACAAGGTCCATCACTACCTCCATCCCGATCTCACTGCACCGCGGGAGCCGCGATCCAGTAGGTTGAAGTAGGCAGCCTGCACGAGAGATTGGAGAGTATGTCGTAGAGAAGATGAATCTTTGCAGGAGCTGAAATAGAAAGCACAGGGCACTTTCGCTTTCCGGCTGATGCTGCACAATGTATACCATCCGAGTCTAAGATGTGTGCTGCTAATCAAGCAGAGGCAATGAGGTACGTCGCCATCCAATCTACCCAAACCACCTCCATTTCTTGGCAGCCTGCCTCTCTGGCTCAGCATCTGCTTTCAAACGGCACTCATACAGCGCCAACTTCCGCTCCCTCTCAAGCTTCGCAACCTTCATCCCGTGCTCAAGACCAACGACGCTTTGATTCATCGCCTTCGCCGTCAGCGCCACCGAACCCTTTGTCGGATACCACCTCTCCCAATAGAAGCCGAAATGAAAGACGTTCTTGCGTATGCGTCGCATGGAATCGAGGTTAATTTCAGCGATCTGGGCGGTCTCAATGATCTGGGAGCTGAAAGCTGCAAAGACGGCTACTGAGGCATTGAAGTCCGGGAGGCGATCCTTGTGAGCGTCGAGTATGGCTGTCCAGTACATCTTCTGCATGTCGCGCGGGCGGACCCTCCTATCAGGGTCTTTTCGTGCGATGTTGTTTTTGCAAATCACTCCGCGACGGTTTGTAGGTATATATTGAGCAAAAGATATGGCCTTTCATACCTCACAGCGATTGCGAGCCTTTAATTGGTTGTCGCTCTACCGAAGCAGCTCAGGTTGTAGGTTAGCTGAGTGGTGTACTTTTTGCTGTTTTGTTCCAAAACTTGCCAAGACATTTAAAGGGGCATGCTGAGTTCGAGTCCACATTTGATGAAGCCTCATTCTTTTTGCCGTCGACTTATTTACTCAGCATTACATCGGATATTATGGGAACATCGACAGTCGATCAGAAGATCAATTATAGGGAGCTGAGTGTCTCGGTCGACTTTTGCATCAGGGTCGGCTCAATGCGGATGCTCAGCCCCTTATGATCGTGGCAACAGATGTCCCGACTCATGCTTTCCAGAGTATTAAAGGCGTCGCTCGGTGATACAACGGCTGAGATCTTACAGTTCCTCCATTCTCCTAGATAGTTGGCTACACAGCGTGGCACGACACCTTGCAGATACCAGGAAGTGAAGCTTTGTTTGGCTCGCTCGACTGTTTTGTTTGCATGCCAAGCTCACGCCTTGCACTCCATCTCTCGACACGTCTGCGCTGTTTGTTTCTATGCAACTACATCAACATTCTGAACTCCCGCAGCCAATGAACGAAGAATTTGATCAATTTGACGGTGGCGAAAGCCCTCCTCGCGACGAGGACATCTTTGACAGTGACGAGGACGAGCCCGAGTTCTCTTCGAAAGAAGAATGCATCATTGCGGCCGTCACACAGATGATCCACCATGAAATCCCGTTTCGGAATCTTCGGGACTTCTGGCGGAAAGCCTCAGAGCGACTTGAGGAGAATACCAGGATTGACAGAGTCGGTAAGCATATCGGGCACCTAGATTGAGCCAGCGCCCACTAACGCCGACAGGCCACCGCATGAGAATCCTAGGTAGGCGCATCGAGGCATTCGGAACTTGCACTTACAGGTCTCGGCCGCTAATGTGTACAATGTAGGGAATCGTTTGGCCTTAAAATACGATGAGCTACGCATTCGCGACGAGAGGTTGCCGGATGCTCAACAATACATCAATCGGATTTGGCGCGAGAGAAAAGCTGCGGAGGCAGCGCAGAGACTTAGAGATCGTGAGCAGCGAGCCATGGCCATGGAGGCAGCGAAGAAAGAGTAAGTTGCGTTCTCCTTCCGACACGATCGTACTGACATCGGAACTTGCAGGACGCCTTCAACATTAGTATTGCCAATGCGATGAAGATGAGCCTGAGTATGCGGATATCCCGAAGTCTTTGCACAAAAGGACCAGCTAGAACGCAGAACAACGATTCTTCTTCAATCACAACCTGCGCCATCCTCCGATGAAGAGCCAACATCTTCAAAGGATCCGCAGCCAACATGGCAGCGGTGTCATGCATGATTGCCACGTCCTTACTCAGACCGGCGACCCACCTAAAGTGCGGGTGTACTTTGGCCATCATCGTCTCGCACAGCGGAAGATCTCTCATCGGCGTTTCCGAGCATAGGACATCCACAGGCACCCGAGACCAGACCAGCAGTCCGAACCATACGGTCGATATGGCCGCTAATGCCCATTTTACTATCGATAGGTTGCGCCGAAGCTGTGTACGGCTGTTCGGGACGGCATCGTCTGGCTTGGTCGCTGGCTTTTTCACATCCTCGCCGTACAGAAGCTGCTTTCGACGCAGTGAGTCGGCACGGATACGGTGTCGGAGGGGAGCGGGCTCGTCGGCGGAGTGTCCAAGACTTGCTTTGGTGGAACGATCAGGGGTATTTAACAATGCCTGCGAGAGAGCAGGTCGTTTAGCGTTCATCTCGTGACAAGGTGTAGAGTCTTCGACGAGAGGGAACGGAGATAGTGGCATGCTACACCTGCTGGGATGAAGGACGTTTGACAAAGAAAGCGACATGGCCTTCCGCATTCGGTGGTCGACAAAGATCTCAGGTACAGCTGCATCGAGTATCAGTACAAGTAGCCAATCCACCCTCTCTCCTCTCTCGCCTTCTTCTTCGCCTCCTTCTCCAGATTCTTTCTCCTCTCTGCCGCTTGTTCCCTGTCCACCTCCAAGTCCTGCTCATATCTCTTCAAATTACTCTCCTTCAGGATCTTCAGCGCCGCCCTCTCCCTTCCCAGATGACGTATACGCTCGTCCAGCATATTCACTGTCAGAGCCAACGTCTCTTCCGTCGGCTTCCACTTTCTAATAACAGTGCCGTAAGAATAATCCAAGATCGCATCGCGCGCTCGCCGCAGGACATCGTAGGTAGCACGGTTCGCTTCGACATCTCCGATGAGATCAACGCTCAAACTGGCACAGTCCCGCACGGTCAGATTGAAGTCGGTGATGTTTGCCTCGTGGGGTGCGAGAACGGCGTGCCAATACAGGCTTTGGCGGTCGTGCTCCGTCTGGACACGACGGCGCTGAAAACCGACATCATTTGTGGGATGGAGTCTTGCAATTCGACGATGCTGTCCAAGGTCGTGTTGTAAGATGCCATGACCTCTTCGATGTATTGCACCATTCGCGCGCTATAGGACGTGAAGATGGCCTGGATTTCTTTCTTGGTGGCGTCTTCGAGCCGGCGTTCGCTGCCCGGGAGTAAGTGCGAGTTAGCACTGGATCTGAGTCGAGTCTCGATGCGTTTGAGTGCTGCTGCGGGAGTTGCGTGGGTGAGGATGGCGCCACCGAGCAAGTGTTCGACCTTGGCGGCATTCAATTGCATGCTGTCTATGACATTGCTGACTTTCCCGTTGGACTCGGTGATCAAATTCTTTTCCTCTTCTCTGGAGAGTCTGTCAGTGGGCGAAGAATGGGAAGCTACTCGATTCCTTTGCTCACATCTTCGAAGGGTCTCCCCTGGACAGAAGATGCACCAGTAGTTTCAACTTCGAATGAGCCCGTCGGATTTGATCCGGCCTCGCAACTCGTTGCACAGAGGACTTGTATGCCAACGTGTACATCTCATCGCGCTGACCGACCCAATCGAAGTGCGGATGAGCTTGAGGCTTGGTCGGCCAGCAGCTGGCTGTCTGACTGTAGTAGGTCGGTCTCAAACACAAGTCCTCGTCAGAGATGTAATTGCCGTCCAAGAGCGAACAAGCCATCGAACCAAGGACTATAGCGAAGACGAACGCCAGCGACCACTTAAGAAGGGACAGCTTCGTCTTCGGAACAGGCATTTTCGTCTTCAAAGCGGACAGCTTCGTCTTCCAAACGGACAGTCTCGTCTCCAGAAGGGAAGGCTTGGTCTTCGGGACCTGTGACGGTGTCCGCCTCGGGGAGTGCACAGGCTTGGATACAGTCTCCCCAGCACGGCCCAGGCTTAGTCGCTGCCTGCGGCGCAATGAATTTGCCCTCGCTCGGCGGCGGACGGAAGCCGCCGTTCCATCATCAAGGCCATCCACCATATTCTGCCAGTCTGCGAATAGTTCGGCATCCATGTTCCGGAAATGTTGCGAGGTAATTACACCGGGTCAACCAACAACAGTGTCTGACAGAGGTGCGTGAAGGGGGCATTTTAGATGTGAGACGAAGCGCCGTGGACAAAGAGCTCATACTGCCATTCCGCATTCAGCCTCAACAAAGGTTTCGGCCGTAGCTTCAATTCGACTCTGAGGATCTTTCCTGCGATTTACCCTCTCAACCCCTGCTTTGCGTGCCCATGGACACAACTCGCACTCTTTTGCCTGTTTCTCAACGCATCAAAACCACCTCCGCTTCTGTTTCTTCTTCTCCTGCTCGCGGTAGTATTCCTCATGTAGGGCTTGCTTCTGCTGTAGCCGTGACAACTCGAAAGATTCCGCCCAAACAACGTCCGCTCTAGCCTCGGCAATTTCCCGCTGCTGCTGCATGTACGCCATGCTTTCCCTCCATTTACTCGCCGTAAGTTTGCACGAGCCCGCCGTCGGCGTCCAATTCCGTGGCGGACCTCGCTTGACCCATCCACGCTTTCGCAGTTGACAGCCAATCCTCTTGCGCATGCGCTGCCATCCCGCGAGCTCTTCGTTCGTGATCTTAGTCGTGTTGAACACTTGCTCGCTAAATTTCGCCAATGTTTCCACGGCAGCGTCAAACTCTGGCAAAATACGTCGACTGGGAGCGAGCGTTGCGTTCCAATACGCTCTGTGGCTGTTGCTCTCTAGCAGGACCAAGCTGGCCGTGTGCGGCGCGAGACTAGGCGTCTTCGGAGTGCCAGCAAAGAGGATTGCTAGGCGGCGGAGCGTGGCTAGCATCTCCGTCAATCCTCGCGAGGTCTGGTCGTAGGACTCTATCACGCCATCGATGTCCTCCGAGACCAAATCGACATAGCTCATGGTGTCACTGTGAATCATTTTTTCTAAAGTGGAGATCGGGAGACCGAATGAGCTTCCGAAGAGTGCCAATGGTCTGTCGGTCCGGTTCAGTCCGCTTCTTGCGGCGATCTTGAAGCCTTTGATGTTCCAGCTGCCCCACGAGGTCGGAGTGTCGGCTAGACCTTTGGCTAGGTCGCCGAGCAAGATATTGTTCTCTTTCAGATCGTCAGCGGTGGCGGGAACTTGCACGTTGAGGCTCTGAAGCAGCTTTCTCCCCTTATCACTGATAGATCTGTTAGCAGGCGATGAGAACATGCACGTACCCGTGTTGTGGTGCTTACTGCTTGGATCGATCAGACGATATTACATGAATCGCCAACTTGCTAACTTCTTGGTATAGATCCTTGATCTTGTCGGGCACATACGTTCTCTCAGCTGTGTCCAGATAGTACTTCGCCACAAGTACGTCCTCTTTGAGGATAGCTTCGAAGTACGGATGCACTTTAGCCGCCATTGGCTTGCAGATCGTGTGGTTCATCCATGACGACTGCAAACAGAGTCCATTGGGGCTTTCGTCGGTTACGTATGAGCAAGCTACCAGCCCAGTCCAGAGAAATAGCACAAGCGTAACGAGACTGCCGAGTGTAAGCAGTGTCCGCTTCCAAAAGCGTGTCTGTTTCAATCCTTTCGACGGCACATATTTGCTTGCCGTCCTCCGGCGAGGTACCGACGGCGTTCGCTGTGTAGAGCGACTTGTGCGAGCTCGAGAAGCTCGAGAAGCTCGGCGGCGAAGAGTAGCGACGGCGTGCTCGCTTGTGGTCTGTCTGCCTCGCACGTATTCAGGTGGTCTGACATCCATGCTTGCGTGATTCGGTGAAGCTCCGATAGAAAATAAACAGAATGCAGAGATACAGACTTGTTTGTGGAGGTAGCGTATTCGATGTGGGAAATTGACAGACGGACAAAGAAAGGCCTCCGACCTGCCGCATCCGGTGTTGTCCATGCTTTGCCGCCGTGATTTCAGATTGATTCTCTTTGAGTAGCTCACGGGAGCAGACATCGGTTCGTATGGCTGCTAACCTCGTACTCGCCGCTCCATCTCAGCCTTACGCTCATCGTAACGTCTCTGCCGTAGCGACCACACTTTCCGGTATACCGCTTGAAGGAAGCTCGTACTCTCCTCCAATCTCGCGATCGTGAGCTGGATGGATTGCTCCAAGGCTGCCGCGGCGCAAGGATCGGGACATGGCTTCTCCCTCTTCGGATCTTGGTCTTCGCTACTTCAGGTCTGGGAATGTATGTGTATCCATAATTTGTCGCAATGATAGAGAATAGCAGGACCATAAAGGCGAGTATGCAGAGATACCTCCGTGCTTCCGCTCAAAGTGCACCGTCCAAGCCAATCGAGGAATACCTGTACGGTGAAAGTTGCGTGGAGAATTGGGGAGATGTGCATGTGGGTCTTTGCTCTCACGGTCTTGTCGGCAATGTGCCTCTTCGCTTCCGTGTGACATGCACCGCACGAGGCGGACCTGATTGGTCTGGTTTGGAGTGTTGCAGTTTGAGCGGAAGGGTGGAGGTATGTGGAACAAGGCAGTGAGCAGAGTTTGATCCGCAAGCAGTGTCAATGCTGTTTTCGCGACAGACCGTCTTCGAAACACGAGCTGAGCTGAACATCAGGCAACATCTGCTATGACCGGTATGATCGCGCATGACAGTGCCGGAGAAGATAATACCATCTATCTCTCACGTCGTCGTGTTGCTGAGCGGGCACGATCATGGTGCTGGAACGTGCTGGAGCAGCATCGTGTGATCGACCGGTCCCAAGAGGCTGAGCGGACAGCGTGACATCGGAGGAGCTCGAGCATGTGTTCTGCTGATGATGCATTCTGCTGTATCTCGCGCAGTAGTGATGGTGTTGTTGTCTTGAAGATCGGGACGGAACTGACAAGGACGATGACAAGTGTGGAGCCGGGTGCCCAAAATGTCTCCACTTCGGAAAGAACACCGCTGTTTCTATTCTTGGCCTTAGGGTTACGAAATTGTCTTCGTATCGTGACGGCGGCCCCGTCGTTTTGGCATACACAGAACACAAGCAGGAATCTCGATCGCTTTCACTGCATCCAGCAGTTAACCCGCGACTCGATGCATTGATGCTGCTAGCAATAGCGCAAGAAGCACGGAAGCGACTGGGATCGCAAATTCTTCTCCGTACTGTCTATCCATAACTGTCTCACAGATCGATAATAAAATTATCAGATCCATCACCAACAGCCCGATCAGACAGCACAATATCCGCCATCAATCACCATGTCACTGCCGGTCATATAGCTGCTCGCAGCACTCGCCAAGAATAAGTACACCCCCTTCAGCTCCGCTGGCTGGCCCTCCCTACCCATCGGAATCTTTCCCCTCCAGATCTTTTTCGTCTCGATGGGCACAAAATCTTGAAAGGAGGGTATTTGAGTCAGCAGACGTCTCGCATCATGGAGCAGGCTTCAAGACATGCTGTATGCCTTCAGTACTGCATTGCTTACCAGAAATCTCGGTCGCCATATACCCAGGCGACACAGAGTTCACCCTCGCGAACTTGACCCACTCGACCGACAAGGACTTGCACAGGTGAATGACACCAGCCTTTGCAGCATTGTACGCCGACTGATGATTCGGGATGTTCGCAATATGACCAGACATGGAAGCCGTGGCAATGAACGAACCGCCAGCATAATTCTGCAGCTTCTCGCCCGTCGTCGAAAGACCGCCATCCGTATACTGCCGCCTGAAAACCGCACCAGCAGCTTGTGCGCAGTAGAAGACCGAATCCAAGTCGGTCGTAACGACACGTTGGTAGTGCGAGCGCTCGCCATCGATCATCCGGCCTTGCGTCCAGGGAATTCCGGCATTGGCGACGAAGATGTCCAGTCGGCCGTTGAAGTCTTTGACGATGGAGGTAATGGTGTCGTTGATCGAGTCGAAGGATGTTACGTCGGTTTGGTAGGCGCGGCATTTTACGCCGAATTGCTTTTCGATTGCGGCGGCTTTGGTGATGGCTTCTTTGTTGCCGTGGTACTATGAGAGGGCATCAGCGGTTGAGGCCTCAGATATTGAAGATGCTGGAACAAAAGTTGATCGAGGGCGAAAGCAGCGAAGCAAATCGTACCAGACAATGGTATCATCGAGATGCATGGCAATGTGTGGCGAAGGCATGTACAAGATCGTGGAGCGAGTAGATGGAGGAGATACAAGACAAGTGCGATTACTCACCCATATAGCAACATTCGCTCCAGCTTCAGCGTACGCTTGTGCAACAGCATATCCAATTCCAGCTCCAGCTCCCGACACTATGGCAGTCTTGTGCTTGAGGCTGAAGAGTGGCAGTACGCTCTCTTCCTTGGGCGCCTGTGTGTTGTCTACAGCGAGAGTAGACCACGGTCAGTTGAGATTCTATCGTGGCACAGGGTAGACTGCTTGCTTTCTTGAAAGATGCCATTCTTCATAGCACTGTCTTCGGGCGATTGCTTCTTCTCATCTTTGTGGCCACTGCCATCGGCGGGAGGGTTCGGTACATTGCGAGTCATTTTTGTTTTCAGAGGAGAGTGTGAGAGAGGAGTGCTATACCACCAAAGATACATATATCTAAAGACTCGTCGATAGATGTCGATGATGGGCGGCCTCTATGTGTGACGTTGATGATGCGTGCCTGCCTCAGGCAGTTCTACCATCAGCGGAGCGGAGTCCGGCGGAACTTCCTTCATGTTTCTCCCCGAGATTTGCCAACTTCTTCTTCGGCATCTCGTTTCCTGCCCATACTCTTCTACCTTATATCGCCCGCGGCAGAGAGGCGGAGAATAAAAGATCGTGGATGTGCCCCGCCCTCGGAGAATGTCTCATCTCTGCCACCGTTTCCTCCAACAACTCCAACGGCGGGCTGATCTCGCGTGCGTCGCGACATCTGGAGCGCGGACGCGTTCCTACGTCGATATACATGTCTTGCTGCGTTGACGGTCACGATGACATGCCGCGAACGCATGTTTACCTGTGGCTCAAGCGCAAAGTGAGTGCGTTGATGAAAAGGTGAGCCATTTGACATATCTCCAGTTGATCAGGCGCCTTTGCTCGCAACGTCTTTCACCGGCTTCATGTCACGACCGTTGATTTATGATATTTGCTTGACAACCACCCATATTTCGCGCCAGACACACTATCCACTCTCTTTTTGCATGAGAGCTTCCTGCGATCCTTTCTTTCCTCCCACCACAGCACCAGGTACAGGGTGCCATAGTTTTACTCGTTGTCTCACCTCCAATATCGTTCACATTCCTCTGCACATTCCACCGCTGTTGGTGGTAACAACACCCGCATATCTCGGGACTGGCACCGGGACAGTTCTTCCTGGCGAATCTTCCATTGCCAGTCTCCATCAACTGCAGGACTTCAGGCTTGAAGGTATCTGTCCGGTGATGGGCTTGGACGCGCAAGGTTCGGGAGAACGACCACGATAGTCCGGACACTGGATACTGGAATCTATCCACCGACACGGACTAACCAGGCACAATGGCCAACGCAATTTCCCTCCCGCGACGACAAGCCGCAGCCGCGGCTCCGGCCTCGAACACCGCGCTCTACGTTGGAATCGGTGTTGCCATTGGTGTGATATGTATCGCAGGAATCGCAATAATAATAGTAATTGTACGCAAGAAGAAGGCACACCGGAGAGTTATGCAAGAGATGGAGCAGGGAGTCCAGATATCTCTTTCGCCGGTCCGCCAGATGGAACACATCCCGTATCGCCATCCGAGCGTGCGCTGCCATCAGATGATGCCAGACACGCAGCGCGGTTGGGATGCGCTGGCTTCGAACGAGTCTCTGCATCAGCCGCAGGTTGTTCTCCACCCTGTGAAGCGGCTAAGATCGACACTCGGGCTGCCGAAGAGTTCTAAGCTCAGGCCAACGCCATTCGGCAGGAACAAATATCTCTCCTCGATTGTGGAACTCGATAGTCCGGTCAGTGAGAGGCAATCGCCTCGACTCCCGTTACCAGCAAAGACGGCTCCTCTGGAAAATCCATTCGACGAGGCGCGCAACACAGCCCGGCCAGACAGTCCCGAAGCTGATGCTCGGCCATCTCTTGCCATCAGGATACCGCAGCGCCGCAGTGGAATTATCCAGGAGACCACGGGCATCAAGGCAACGCGGTCTGTGTCTGCGGGAGTACTCAACAAGGCCAAGCTGAATCGCACGACACCTGAGATGGACAACGCTTACCCCAAACGACGATCCATCCTCCATGCTCGCTCACTGAGTCTTGGAGCACCTGCAGGTGCACCGCCTACTGGGCCGGTCCCTCCTCTACCGATGATCTCACCTCTTCGGATCGGCAGCGACGACGGTGGTCGCCGGCCCGTCTGTGTATCGCGCATGTCAACGTCAAGCGTGGGCTCAACGAGCAGCTCTGTACTAATCAGCAGCCCTATTCTCAGCCGCAAAGTCGATGGCGAAGGATTGAACTCGCCGACTGTGGAGGCCGTTGTCGCTGATGACGATAATGCGTCTTTGAAGGATGTTGCTGAGGGACATTGGCAAACTTCATGCATTGTTGCACCTCGTCAGGACGAAGCATCTCCCCTGGCCTCCAAGATGCAAATGTCGCCAGGCTCTATGCGCGGCAGCATCATGCGGGTTGATAACATTGACCCTGTTGAGCGCAAGGCCTCCGCCAGCAGCAACAGTTCGAACGAGGAGAACCACCAGCCGAATCGGATCTCTGTTGCAGAGATCGCTACTGCAGACCGCGTCACTCTCAGCAGGGTGTCTTCCTCCAACTCACTTCGGAGTGCAGCCAGCGTGCAGAAGATCGTCACACCTCAACGCGGATCAAGGGCTCGTCAGAGTTCTGTCTCCGCCAGTGGCTCTCCAGCGCCTCGCCGGCGTCCTAGTGTCTTGAGCGATATCTCCGGCAACGCCGATAATGCTTCGCCGACTCGCCGGCCATCAGAATCGACCCTCAACTCCGCTCGCAGCAGCAATGGCAACCCTTTTCAGTTGGACAACGGCAGCCAGTCCGCAACGAAACCCAGTGCTTTGAAGGGTAGCCCTAACGCCCGCAAAGGCCACCGTCGTCAGAACTGCGTTCGGATCAGCACTTTGACCCCTCAAGTTCTCGGGCCCGCCGCCCGCAGTCGATCGGCGAGTCCTGCGACTTTGATGGGTCGCATCAACGAGGAGGGCCTTGAGGAGAGCTACGATGTGTTCCAGGACACCACGCCAGAACAGCTCTCCACTCGAAAACTGGCTGTACCAAAGTCTCGTCGTCCTGCTTCGAAACAGCACAATTCTGACAGCTTATTACCGGGCAGTCTTCGTGTTCCGAACGCTCGCGGTTCTCTCAGACCGACCACTCCAACACGATCATGGACAGATCCAGAGAGCTTCGAAGCAGAAGATCCAACCTCCAGCTCTCCACCAGCTCTATTGATTCCTACATTCCCAACGCGCAGCACCACAACCACGATGATGGACTCCTCGCCGTATGAATCGCGGCCAGTATCCGCTATGACTTTCGGAGCGGATGATGACGAGGCAAATGGAAGACCAGTCGCCCGATTCGTCATGAGATCCTCCAGCTCGGAGGGATCGCCCGTGACTCCCGTTTCACCTCTCTCGCCTGTGTCGCCTTCATACTCGACGGACATGGCTTCAAGCCCTCCCCGAATGCCCAGACCGCTGTCATACAGGAAGTCTTCTGGGGCAGAACAAGCCGACAAAGAATACGATCCAATCTGGCCCGTCATTACCATGCCACAGGCGACCAACGAGTACGACCCAGCCAGCCCGCCAACCGAGAGTTGGGAAATGAACAATGCTCAAGGGAGAGGTTCGTGGTTTCTGCCGTTTGCTGATGCTGCTGGAGAGCTGCCAGGTTCCTCTCCCGGCAGCGGGCAGAATACACCCAAGACGCTTCCACAGACCTACGATTCCACGGAGGAAGAGCTGACAAGCTCCAACGCTAGTGAGATCATGTCCCGTCTCCCATCGACCCCCTCGCAGCCTGCAGCCGCTCCTCGAGGGTCGCTCTTCCTCAACTCTGCTTCCATGCCCATTCTGTCCCCGCCATCTGCAATCGACGTTGCCGATGCCAGTCTCCCAGCCTGGTCCCCGCCCAGTATCCCGGGCCGCGCACTGTCGGCCAGCGCCCGCAACCCACGCCGCTCGAGTAGCACCTTACGCAACCACCGTAGACGCATATCTCCGGAGCCATTCATGCCTACCATCATGCAAAGTTCCTCTCCTCCAAATCGTACATCTTCCGAAATCTCCACCCAGGATCCCACGCCAGAGGCATTCAAATCCAACAGCGCCAGCGGAACGCCCAACCAGAACGGCTCTCCTAAACCTCCGATCCCCGCTCGCTCCGCGATGCGGAATTCTTGCCTCCTCGTCGCCCCGTCTCAGTCTCCCACAACTTCGATCCGTCCCTCCTTGATTCAAGGCCCGCGTTCGGCTCCTGCCAAGTCTGTCCTTCGCAACATTTCCGAGCTCCGCCGCATGAACTCCGAAGTTCAGAGCCAGGCTCCCAATCGGGAGTCCCGCAACTGGGCACGTCTAGGCAGAGAGCCAAGCCCACTTCTGCCATGGATTGGAACAGGTGCAGACGGTACAAGCCAGATTGCTCTGGCAGGTGGTGAAGAGCAAGCCGAAGCTGGAGAGGAGGGCGGCTTCGAATTCGTCTTTGAGCCTCATGCCGAGAAAGACTCGCAGAAGAAGAGCCCCATCGAGTCCGTGGACCTGCAAGACTTCGAGCGCGACCTTGCTGGCGCTCTTGATGGCCTCCACAAGGAGCTCGCGCCCGCTATCGAGAAAGACAACATACCGACGCAAAACCGCGCGGATGCCAAGACCAGGAGGAACTCCACAGTCTGGAACGACGGCGAGAAGTTCTGGACGGAAAGTCAGAAGGAGGGAATCGTGACAACTACATTGACCACGCCGAAAGGTAGGACAGAGAGGATGAGTCAGGTGTTGGGGACAGAGGCCGGGACGCCAGGGAGTTTGTATGATCAGGATGGGTTTTTGAGGGGTTGAAGTCGATAATTGGTCTTCTTGGATAGCGGAAGAGACTGAGCGTTGGGTATTTGGAGGGTTGCCGTAGAAATCTTGGTAGGTAATGGGGAGTGTTGGATAGTGATACCCTATATTCGATTCGATAGGTACCTTTTATCAGACAAATTTATAATCATCCTGAATACGCATCAGGTCTGAGAGTGGTTAATCAGAAAAAAGTGGTGATTCGAATTCTGCATCTGTATAACTGACCGTATCTTCTAGCACACTGTCTCGACCCTCTCGACTGCTGCAACGACACTTTTAACGGCTAGGGCGGATGTGTCTGATCGATGTGGCGGTACACTTTGGTCATGAGCCGAGCGTTGAAGAGGGCCGAGCGACGACAGGAATAGTGCAGAGGGCGAAGAATGTGGATGGCGAGGCTGTGATTGTACGTGCAATGCTCTCGACTTTGATATAGCAAGTTGCACAGTGTTTCACGAGCCCGTTATCGGGATTTCTCTCGCGCCATGGTGAAAGAGACTTCTCGCGATCGATCTCTCAAGCTTTTGGCCGGGAGTGCATTCACTAGTGGCCGTGGAAAGATACGGTACTCGAGGCGGAGCCGTTGCTCTCAATGCGGTGCGGAACCTGGAGAGACCAAGTGCATATCTCTGCCTCGCACGGATGATGCTTCGATCTCCCATGTGATTGTTCGATTCGATAGGAACTTTCTACCACACCAATTTGCAATCGTCTTCACACTGGAAGTTGCGGATCACAAGCAATTCCCGACTTCGACCGTTGTCCTCCTCGAGCGCATCCAATCCACGCCCAAGTATTCCCTCCCTCAAGTCTCCTCTTTTCCTCTGATGGTAAGCGCGGTCTTCGGAGCACTTGAACTACAATCGTCAGTAAGCTTCGATACTTGGTCGGGAATGCAAGTGTCGTACTCCTTGATGTCGGCATCCTCCATGTCCACGTCCTTACTTCCATCATTCTCCGGCTTATCTTGCTGCGCAGCAACACGCTCTTGCTCCGCGACTCGCCTCGCCTCCTTCTTCCGCAACTTGTTCCTATAACTCCGAACACTAGGCAAGCTAGGCGGAGTCTCGCTCTTTCGGAGCCGCCGATAGACATCCATGCAATGATAGCCTACACATGGGCTCAGTCAGCGACTGCTTCGCTGAGAGCGCGGGTCAAACTCAGCTACTCACCCGTGTGGCGAACACCGCCGAGAACTTCTAGCCGCTTGGAGACTTGTTGCCAAAAGTCCCTGGTGCTTTCGACGGGAGATTCATCTTCGATGAGCTCGAGCACTGCTGTGATAAGGAAGTCGTGGTTGGAGTCCCACAAAGATGATGCGTATCGTGAGGACATGGTGATGATGGTGCGGCAATGTTGTGGTGGATGATGTTGTAGTGCGCTGGAATGAGAACGAGGGAGCAAGTTAAGCGAGTTGTTGTTGTAGCAAACGCAGGACATGATTGAGAAAGCGAAAGCCAAAGACAACAATAGAAAGTATTCTCGTGCTCAATTGAACTTACTTTGACGTCACATGCGTGATTCACTCGGGGTATAGCCGTTAGCACATGCGTACACATCTCGCAATGGTCGCCGTCACCTGCAATCAGGCAACATATCAGCCTGTCCGCTGCCACTTATTCTCTTCACCATCTCCTCCCTCCGCGCCCTGCTCCGAATCTCCACCATCAATCTCCGCCGCAGTCCTCCTCCTGCCTGCGCCTTCACCCAGGCCATTCTGCTGTGCCCCCTCCGCACTCTCCTCGTCTTCCTCTTCACCACCAATGACAGTCATCCCCTCTGGCATTTTGAACTCCCCATTCTCATCCATAAAGTCCGCCATATTCTCACTGGTAATCCAGCCCGTGGCTCCAGGAGCCGTGGGATCAAACCCTCCCTCCTCTTCTCCGTCTTCGCCTTGTGCCGGTGGATCAGGGTTCAACTCTTGACAATCTGAGATCGCTCTGAAGACTTTCTTCGCCGACGCTTGCTCTTCTGTGCCATTGGCTCCTCCTGCGTCTGCTGTCGCCGCGGCGTGCTGCGAGACTTCGTTCGCGATCAGGCGGAGTTGGAGGAAGTCAAGGTCTTCGTCCGAGGCATCTGGAGCGGAGAGATTCAGTTCGAGGAGAACTTCTGTGCGGTCTTGTGCGGTAACCGTTATGACGGGGTAGGGTATTGTTAGGCCTTTGGACTGTGTTGTTGACCAGAGGAGAAGAGCGCGGGAAGTGATCCAGATGTCGATTGAGGGGATGAGGAGAGGTCCGTCGGCCGAGGCGGAAACGATGGAGGGATCGGCGAGAGCAGTGAAGTCGGGATGTGTGGCGGCGTCTGAGGATTGGAGTTTGATCGTTGCGGAGGGAGCGTGCAGGTGGAGGACGGGGAGGCCGCCGAAGAAGGTGCCGGGGGTTTGCGAGGTGTATTCGTTGAGGAGGGTGAAGTCGCCGAGAACAGGAGCGGTATCGAGCGGTTCGACGGCCATGACGTGCGGTTGGGAGGCGTGCTGTGCTTCTTGGATGATGCTGTTGTTGTGTTGTTGCGCATTGGAGCTTCGAAAAGTTCACCTCACTCGGCATGAATGACGTGCGTTAGCGTGAACCTTATTGTGGGTCATGGTTTCCGGATTTACTTTGTTCCACGACCTACTCCTTCTACACTTCCATCGAAAGGCCGTTGCGCGGGAGCCAAGCCATAAACACTGCTGTATGCTTTTCAGACTCTCGCAGAGCTTGCACGTGGAGACACAGCACGGTAGCAGGATGGTGGCCAGCTTTGCCGTGTTCCTTCTTACAATTCTCCCACTCCCGCTACCTCATCTCGTCCAGCAGGCTCTGTGAGTCTTTGCTATTCAGGAGCGATCCAGGATTGCAGACATCTCCATGACAGTAAGCTGATATCCATTGGTTCAGGATACAAAACCTCCTCTCCTCTACATAATCACACAACAAGAGCTCTTCTTGTTTCCCCAACTCCCCTCCATATTCAGCGCAGCCACATATTCCTTCCTCTCCGCCTTGCGATCCCTCCTACTACCTCTCCCCGACTGTCTCATCTGCCCTGCTGTCACCTCCCACTCCGCCCTGGACGCCGCCTCCGCCGCTCGCCAAGCATCTTTCTTCGCATTTGGCTTACTCCGCTTCTTCTTCTTCTCTGGCATCTGCCTCGGAGGTTGTGGCGGTGGGAATGGATATTGATAGTTTGGATTCATGCGGGCCATTTGTTGGTTGAAAGAGGGTGGTTTGGGTCGGGGGGTGCCGGGTTTGGGGACTCGCCACCGGAGGTTGGCGTGGGGGTTGAGGGCGTTGCCGTGGGGTGTGTGGTTGGGAGCTTGGAGATTTGCATTGTAGGGTACTACGGGCTGCTGAGGCTGAGGATGATTCGATGGACGAGGGGAGTGTGGCATACCGGGGTTTTGGTAGGGCTGCGGTGGGACAGACGGTTGTCGTGGTGGGTGATAAGAGGCCTGTCGGGGTGGGACAGACGCCTGTCGTGGCGGGTGATAGGACGCCTGTCGCGGTGGAAGAGACGCCTGCCGTGGCGGGAAGCTCGGCTGTCGTGGCGGTGGAGCTGCTTGTTGAGGAGGGACAGATGCCGGCCGTGGTGGAAGAGCCGCCTGTTGATGCGACTGATTGCGAGGCGGCTGTGGAGATCCTGCATTGGTGACATCGTGCGCCTTCGTTAGGAAGAAGGGATTCTGGCCAGGCGGGATCGGCATTGTTGCGATGGGTGGCTCTTTTCCAGACGTGGGTGACGTTGCTGTCCATTCCGGTGAAGCACTATTCTCTTCCTGTATGACATAGGTAGATGTCGCATTGAACACCTCCTGGAGCTCCATTCACTGCATATACTCGCAAACATGCGATCGTTGCTCTATTCCCTCGAGAGTTTTCCTGCAGATTGCTCAAGTGCCCAACATCTCTCATTGTCACACACAATAGTCCAGTCAGTGGTCACATCCACGGACTGCCCAACGTGGTCCACATACCCATCATTCGAGTTGAGAGCTCCTTCGTCACCAGCGGATACCACTCAGCTCCATCCGATGTACCAACCACCCCTCCGCCAACCATCTCTCGCCTCACTCGAGCACTTCCTAGCCACCTGCCCCGCCCGACAGTACCAGCAATGCACCGAACGCTGTCAGCAGCTCGTCTCCGCAGTCCGACTGCAAAGCGAAAACACGAGAAGGAAGAAGCAGCTTCGCTCGAGCAATGACAAGGCGGCCGTGCCGGTGATATCAGTGCCAGACGCAGACGAGCTTATCGCAGCGGGAGATCGAGCGACTGCGTTGGCGGCGGTGAGAAGGTATCGGAGCATGATGTGTGCGGAAAGGGAGGAACAGAGACCAACGAGCTTGAGAGAAGCTGCGGAAAGGGGGAGAAGTAAGGGGATGAAGGAGAGACTACCGAAACGACTGCGGTGTTGTGTATTGATGTGAGGCGTGCGTGGGGATTGGTGTATTTGTATAAGCTCTTACTAATCATCGATGGACTCAAGTGAGAGATGCTTATGGTACGCGAGGCATGGTGTTGGTTTCGATCAAGCAGAAAAGTGGTGATGTCTGATGAGCGAATTTCCTCAGAAGGGAGCGTTATATACAGACAGATTAATCCATTTGCAAGAAACGCAAAACGCAAAGTTGGCAGATCTTAAGGTTAGCTCGATGCTGATTGAGTGAAGCTAGCTGAGTGGTTTCTTATTTTGTTTTGCATGCAGACAAACATGCCGCAAATTCAGGGGCGGCCCGAGTTCGAAGCAAGATGTTCAATGTTTTAATCTTTTGCATGTTGAAGCGGGAACGATGAGAAGTCATTGTATGATGCTATAGAATGGTCAGCCTGATCGATGCTCCAGATAGCGTATGTTCTTCGTCTTGCGTAGTTTTGCGGCCAAAACAGTTCCCGCCAAGACTTTCACGTGAACGGAATCGAATTGCTAGCACCACCTGAACAGAGCTACCAGAATACGTACAATGTCCTTAAATCTACGGCATATTCATATCACGTACCCTATGCTCCCTGTCCATGATTGGTCTTAGCATTTGAACGTTCTGATGTAAATGCACAAGGTGAATCCTCGACCTGTGGTGATTGTCCTGATTCACCTTCCGCTAAACATCTGCCATTCTGGAAGATGCGGGTGAATGGTTGCGAACGTACACGCCTTGGTTTGTAGCCTCGCCTTCAACCTTTTACTTCTGCTTTCTACACTACTTCCATTCCAGCTCCTCAACACCTCCCGGTCCTCCACAGCCACAGCGTACCAGCCGTTGTTCCCTCTCGCCCAACTCACGTCCCGACTCGTCGCAAGCATGGACACCTTCAACGCCGACTTGGGCAATGCCATCATCCGCGAGGCCATCAAGTCCGCTGTCGCAAGCGAGATCAAGAGCAACTCCCCGATCGCCCGTTCCTCCGATTTCTGGTACAACGTCTCTGAGGAGCTCGAGAAGAGTCACAAGATCGTCCGTACCGGTATGTGAAGCGCAAGTCTCTCGATCCGTCCACCATTCTAACGTTCTACAGGTGCCACTATCGACAAGGTCTACCGTGCCCTTCGCGCCAACGACGGCACGTTGCCTGACGCTGGCGAGTACATCGTCGAGACCATCCAGGATGGTGAAGCGGCTGCCCTCGCGGCTAGGCAGGCTCTTGATGCGCAGCGTGAGACTCTCCAGTACGACTCCATCGACACCGCCATCGACCCTGCCGTTCGCATCGCTCGTCAGACTTTGGCTCTCTTGGAGCAGCAGGAGACCGAGCAGAAGGCTGCGAAGGAGGCTAAGGAGAAGGACGAGTAAGTTGTTGCGCTTCACCTATCATGTCAAATGGTCAGCAACGGTACTGATTTCCCCAATCTCAGCTCTTCCGGCAACAACCTCGCCTATCGGCGCTGATGGGTTCCTTCCTATCACCTGCTCGCGATCGAGCAACCTCCTTCATCACCTACGATGATGCGAGTCACTTCACGAACCAACATCTGAGCTGCTACACGGCTCTCAAAAGGCAAGCTGGCACGCTATGCCAACAGCAGTAGTGGTAAGCCTCCATGATCATCCGTGGTCGATGAGAGGCTTTCCTACGACACGACAGTAGCATAGCTCAACGGCGTTATTTTGAGATTGAACCCTCGAATGAAATGGATATCTTGGTGATTGCTTTCCACATACTCTTTGTCTCAAGAAGCCTTGCTCCATGCTTCTCCGATAGGTTCGTCCACTTCTAGTCTCCTTGCCATTTCCATTCGCATCGCCGAGTCGTCAGTCTTCAAGTACATTTTTCGACCCATGACCAACCAGAACGCAAGCGCGACCACGAGCATCACCCCGAACACTGCGATTGCGTAGTTCATATCGCCAGGCGTTGGACTCGGCGATGAAGGAAAGAAGAAGAACACGGTCGTCACAGCGCAGTAGATGACACTGACCCAGTTCACCACCGGGCCGAATTTGCCCAGCTTGAATACTCCTCCGTGTGGCATGTTGTCACGACCGACCAGTAGTAGAGTCAGAATTGGCATACCGTATGATATTGTCAATGCAATGGTGCTCACGGCGAGGATGGCCGTGAGAACGTTCTCCGCGAAGAGGTAAAGGACTCCGACCAGACCGATCAAGGACCCTTGCAGCCAGAGAGCACGAGCAGGAACCTTCCACACCGGATCGACGAAGGAGAAGAAGCCGCTGAAGGGGAGGCCGCCATCTCGAGCGAATCCCCAGGTCAAGCGACTACCAGACGTGGCGATACTGACTCCTTGACCTAGACCGTTGAAGACGAACAGGGAGAGAAGTGCAGCTCCGCCTTGAAGACCGACGGTCTGGCGGACGAGCTCCATGAAAGGTAAACCGGTCGGTCCATCCAGCAGTATCGGCAAGTCCTGAATGCAGAAGAGGCAGACGACCATAAAGATGAAGCCCGTCACGGCGCCGCACAGTACAGCCAGCCAGATTACCCTCGGACCATTCTTCCTCGGCATGGGCATTTCTTCGACCATATGGATTACCGCGTCGAACGCAGTCAATCCGTACGCCGCCTGCAGCAACCCAAGAAACCACACCACGCCATCATTCCATCCAGTCTCGTTCACCCATCTCCCAAACACAAACTCCGGCGACTGGAAAGCCTGACCACTCTTTGTTCCAACGGCGATCAACAACGCCAACGAGAACACAAAGAACAGTCCAACGAACCACACCCCAACGAAATTATTGAAGATCGGCAGAATTCGATCCCTCCTGCAAGCCGTAACATTGACCAACGTCAACGCCACCGTGATCCCCACATACAGCAAAAACCTCACCCACCCCTGACCCGCCGGCCTCCACTCCTCTTCAAACAGCACTTTCAACCCCAAAATGAAGTCCGTCATAAACGCCACTTGCGAAGCCGTCAACGTCCACCATCCGAAGGTATTAATCCAAGCACACATATAACTCATAAAGCGTCCTCCGCTCCATAGTCGGTGGACCCAGTATGCTTGACCGAGAGCGGTCGGCATAGCGCTGCAGAGCTCGCCGAGGGAGACTGCAACGCAGATGTTGCAGATGAAGACGAGCACCAGACCCCAGAGGATGGCGATGGGACCGCCGGAGGTTAGACCGGACGCGAGACCTTGTGCGAAGGTCGACCAGGTTCCGAGGACGCAGAAGGAGAGTGCTAGCATGGAGATCATGGGGAACTTCCGGGTTAGGGGTGTGTTGGTGATGTGGCCTGGTTGGGACGGGATCTTGGTGAGAGGGGAGGAGGTCGGGTCCGAAGGTTTGTCGTCCGACTTCTTCATGTTGGCGGTAGTCTTGTTGTTGATTTGGAGGAGTGACTTGTCAGACTGGAAGCTGACCCGAGATAAGCAATGACAGGCCGAGCAGTAGCAGCCGAGCGAAGAAAAAAGCTGTTCCGTGTGAGAGCAAGCGAGGGTCGTGGGAAGGCAGAGGGATGCACTTGAGTTACGAGCGTGTCTTCGCCCTACCGATCAAGCTCCTCCATGCCTCTAAGGAGGATCGATGCAGCGTCGAGATAAGGACGGGTGATGTGATGTTCGCTATCTCTCCTCTTCTTTAGCTCCCAGCTAAGCTCTTTGAGGACTCGGGCATGATTTCCCCACACTTTCACACGTGCGGATCGCATGTCGTCGGCTGGACGCTCCTAATATGGCTAGTGCAACTCCATTGGCCGTTCATTGTTTGTGATGCGACGGCAAAGAAGGAGAAGCAGGTAGTCGCTACCTCCGCGATCCCGCTCAGACTGCACCGCATTTGTATGACCCTGTAGGCTTGGACTGTATAGTCTGCGCTAGGGAACGGGTACACAGTTTGAAGAGGATGTGTATCTAGCAACGACGATACTTTCGTCCTTCGACCTTACACTATACCGACCAAGAACAACCCATTTCGAGATCAATACCGGTCTCCAGAAGGACAGCAAGATGATATGATAGACTTGGCAGCTGCGTCGAAATGGGCGGAAAGAGTCGAAGGAGAGGCCGGACCAGAGTATGCTGATGCGGTCTACTGGTTCCTTGCAATGCGAAGAGGCCAGCAGGTTGGCAACGCCTGGCGACAAGACTTGCTGCAAACCGTCATTGAGCCGCTAAGCTCGTCGTGTCAGCAGTTGACGTCGAGAGTGATATAGTTTCCAATATCGTTGTTCCAAAATTGGGTGCGTTCACCTCCCACCTCTTAAATCTTCGCCGCCCTTGGCCCAACCCTGGGCATAATAAACAGCGCCTCTCCATCTGCGACGAGCACTGCCTCGCCTCCCTCTTTGTCTCCAACCCACTGCCTGACCTCAGCCTTCAGCCACTCCTTCCTGGGCTCTTTCTTCATACTCCTGACTTTCACCTCGACACAACCCGGCGTCCGAACCGGCGCAAGATACCTCACCGTCAACTGCGCGGTGAACGTGCCCACGAAAGACTCCTTGGGCCCTTTAGTCATTTTGCCAGTCCGGTACGAGTGGTTGACGGACTGGAAGATTCCCATCGACTCATCGATGAGCGTGGCTGTGATTCCGCCGTGGAGGATTTGTGGGTGGCCGTTCATGCCATTGCCCATTGCGATGAGGGTTGTGACTTCGCCTATGCCGTCCTCGCTCTTAGCAGTACTCTCTCCTTCTCGCCCTTCTGCGTTTTGACTCCTTGGTGACGCGGGATTCGAGGAGCTTCGATGGTCAACGTAGAATGATAGACACGACTGTATCGTCCGGTCCGTCTTCAAAATCTCGGCGAAAAGGCTGTCCTCGGTGCTGGCCTTCGGTTCGCGGGAAGGTGTTACACGAATGACGGTATCGGGGTGCTGGAGTTGAGAGGCAAGCCAAGGTTCGCGGAGGAATGGGGATTGGGTCTCGAGTTCGTTCGACATTTTGAGGTTCGTTCGACCTGGTCGAAGTTGAGTTTTGAAAGAGGTTTTCGGTTTCTGCGCTGCCACTGCGGTCTGTTGTAGACTTCTATACTCTATACTGTAGATAATATACGATTGAGTGCAAAAGAATGCTGGGTAAAGATGTTCTTCGAAGAAGTGAGGTTGTGGTATTCAAGCTCCCAAATACACATCCCAAAAGTCCGAGGACCCCTGATGCCGATCGGGACACGACTCGTTTCGACGAAGCGCCAAAGCGGCCATGTTGCAAATTCTCAAAATCGTGTTAGCGCAAAATCGAATTAGCGTCGAATATTGCGGAGTCCTCGGAGTATAGCCTGTTCTCGCACTCTAAACTATCTATCTATAACAAGAGTCTTTAGGAGTTAGCCTAGGGTACTTTAGGAACTCGATAACAAGTATATAGCTCTAGAAAAGAAGAGATATATCTATATAGGAAAGTCGCAATTCGCATAATTTCGCTATGTCGAAGTTCTGTCAAAAGTCTTAGCGCGGACAAAAGTTAGATCTAAACTTTAATTCGAATTTCGAACTTTAAACTCCGAACTTCGAGCTTCGAGCTTCGAGCTCTTAGAGGATCGAATCCTATCGCCGACGTAAGAGACCGACGGCGTGCCGCTTAAGGTATGCTCCTCCTATGCGCCCTAGCAGCGCTGCTTAGATCTTACACCTGTCCGCTCGCTCTCTACGAGCTAGATAGAACAAAGAGAAATCCTACAAAGTAGACCTAGAAGGGCGGATTCTACGCTAACGCAGAAACGCGAAAACGCGCTAATCGCATTTTGAGAATTTGCAACTTGGCCGCTTAGGGCCTACCTAGTTTCTTTGCAGCAACAACTCTCTTCCCATCATTGAACACCACGAGCATCATCTCCAGGCCTCTGCTCAAACTGCGCTTCGCAACTTGGACTTCGATTGCTTGGAACGTTCAGTCTGACTGAGATGGAAGGTACCGTATCGTCGCAGCTTTGGCTTTTTCGTGGACTCACAGTTCTACATCCTCCTCAATCCATGTCTCCGTCCTCTGGCGCGAAATGTACACTCTAAGCCACCGGAGTTCGACATACACGGTGCATTTTGAGCGGGATCAAGGAAGTGCAAGAGCATTTGACACCGGCGCCTTGTTGGCACGGCATGCTCATTGATTGACCAATTTCACACTTCTGGTAGATTGCCACACAATTCGCCCTGAAGACTGTCTACCACCGATACCCGTCGCGAATGCCCAACCCAAGATGTCAAGAAAGGACAGCAAGTCCTCATTGTCCGTCCGTCAAGGGCTTCCGTAAACGAAGTGCCTTCATCCGTTCCCCGATCTTATCGTCAGGTCTTGTACGACTGACGAGCTGTGGTATCAGTGCTTTGATTCAGCGAGGAGGGCCGCTACCCTCCCAAGAACGGCACTGGCAGGTATCGTCTCTGGCGCTATGCGTGGTCAACGTCAGCAGACACGGCACACCGCGATGGAGGGAGGATTTTGTTACCAGTACGGCACACGTCCCGGGCATGCAAAATTGACGCAATTATCCGGGCATTCCTATCAATGAACGACGTCAGCAATCTATGCAATGAAACCGAGAAAGGACGATCGTACTGCGAGCGCGGGAGCGATGAGACCGACAAAGACGGCGACGATGAGAACAGTGAATCGCATGCTGAACGTTGGTAGTGATACTGAGCTGTGTTGTTTAGTATTGGTGCTGATATGGGCGATATTGTTGTTGTAGATACGATGATGATGCGAAGGATGGAGGATTCTCGAGTGGCTGTCCGGCGTGTCCGGCTCTTTATCAAGGCGGCCGTCGAGGAGGACCGGGATCTTACTGCATTGTGTCCTGGGAAGAACTTTGCGGGACGTCTTGGGACAGCAGAACAATCGGGTCCCGAGAGTAGTGTAATCTCTCTCTGATGGGAGCTCGACATGTGGTAAGATCAAGCTGCTCATCAGAGAGGCAGGGAGCAGGATTCGCATTTCCCATCCACAGGGCGAGACACAACGAACGACACCATGGACAAAGCTGGTATCGATGCATGGCCCACATCACTGCCGATGATTCTTTTCGTCGTCACAATCTCTACTTCTGGCCCCTGATCCCAGCCGCCGGACACGTAAACATGTGTCCCGTCCAGTTAATCAGCGTTCGCCCGATTTGAATCGATGCCTAAGGATGGTATCGACATGGATAACTACGTCAAGCGGCAATTTCTGTACGCAGTGCACGGGTGTACGGCACACGACGGTCTTTGGAAGACTTACCCACAACGGAGAACGCACCGAAGAATGGTTCTGGAAGGTGTTCTGCAGAGAAGAGACAGCGTTCCCTTGATATCGATCGCTTGTGTATGTAACCATCGCGGATTGACTTCTTTCAACTCCGCGGGGCCTTGTCTGTGTTGCCGACAGAAGCTTCGAAGAATCATCCGCCGCAACAACGACCAACGATGTGAGAAATGGGTCTGACCGAGATCTCCACAAGAAGCACTGACATTCCCATACACTACGTGCAAATGCAATGTATTCCCTCATTGCTTCAAGTGCGATCGAAGTCAGCATGGTATCTCGCATAGACAGCAAGAAGAGGAGGATGCATACCAGAAGCCACCGTGTCCAAACTTCCTCTTGCAATCTTGGTAACAATCGCCGTTTTCGCCATCGTTGAAGCATGCTTCCTGTGTGAGCCTCCCATTAGCGAATGAGAGCGGTTCGAAGAAAGGGAAGGCCGTACCGTGATGGGAGCGATGAGGACGACGAGGACGATGGTGATCAGAGTGGAGAAGTTCATGTTGATGGATGTTATTGATCTTGATCGTTGCAGTCGATGTTGATTGTTAAAGGTGATGGAAGGTGATTGCAGCGATTTCGTTATGGGAAGAAGTAGCTGGATTTGACGGGAGCAGCCCTCTACTTTAATGCCGTCACCCAGCTCGAGACCTTCAGAGGGAAGCGGCACCGTTGCTGGACTGACGACACAAGTATCCCATTGACGTAATGGCATCCAATACCTCGTACTTGTCGAGACGAGTCAATGAGGCTTTCTCGTATCGCTCGAGCTGAAAGTCTGGTCGAACTGCAAGAAGTACAGCCCATACCATATATGATGGAGTCAGGATCTACCCCAACAGGGCCAGTAGAGGATCCCGAGAACCCAGAGCCAATGCCATGAACAAGAATGATCGATACTTACCCAAAGAAGACAGAGTTAGGCTTCGAGAGTGACCACGTGCTGTAGTGTCATGCAGGGCAACAGGATAGCGGCTCGTATGTGAAGTTCGAATGGCGAGGCTTCCTGGTCATGTTCGAGCTGGGGACATGGTTCGACAGGAAGATTCAAGAGGTACTGCGCAGGACATACAAACGAGAAGTGGCGACCGCGGCTTGACTGTTTGACCACATTTCGGAGCCCGTATCAGTACGAATAGTTGTCGACTCCTGATTGACGAAGGCACAGCTAGCCTTCGATGGTAAATATCTGGTTCGCATGCAGGGAAGCATAATAAATGAGATTCTTCAAGAAATGAGGCTTCCTAGTATTGCTCGAGCTACGATCAAGGTCCACCCGCATGGCCACATCGTGCAATACAACCCGTATCCGATCAATGCATCATTCAAGGATCCCACAGGAAATTGGAGGCCGTTGGTGGAGAATGTGCGCGTGATATAGAATGCGTTTACGGCGGGAAGGCCGGTCGCTCCAGTGATGTGGTCCTCTCCACGGCGGAAGATGTTGCAGTCCTAACTCCCCACACCGGAAGCGTCTTGAACAGACAGTCGATCTTCCGGAGCCTGTGCCAGTTCCCGGAATTGTCGATTCCCAGCTCAGGAAACGGGTCCGAAAGCAAGCGCTGCTGCTCCATGCAGGGCATCACTAAAGGAGTGTTATGTCAACGATGAGGCGACTTTCCGCGGCTCGAGCTGAGAGCAGGACCCCTTCCAGGCTGGAGCAAACAGGCGCATCGGAGTGCTCTCCGCTCGTGTAAGGCTTGGGTCGTTCCAGACCTCAAACGTCAACTCCCCTGCCAACAGGCCTTTAACCTTTCCACGGGGTCGGATGGATGACTTTCCGAAGCGCCTGACTATCATTACCGAGCTTCTCCTCGTCTTGATCTGATCCTGCCAACTCAATCCCTGACTGCAGGAAAGATGATGGGTTATCTAGATCTACAAGTCGATAGAGGCGTGCCCGATTTGACGCCCCATCTGGCGCCCGAATTCCGCGAGCAGCAGTTCCTTGCCAGTCCAGGAAAAGCTTTCAACTTGCACGCAACCTAGTTCAGCTCCCTGCAGATTGTTCTTGCAAGGTATGGGAGATGCTCGGCGACGTCACTCTAGAACCCCTCCTGACGCGCCCGAAGACTGCGTGGCGGACACGTTGCGGACCCCTCCCAGCTTCAACATCATCATGGCTCATGAGGTGCCAGGTTTGCTTGTCGCGGGAAATGCTCCGACGGCCAGGCTCACGAGCTGGAATATCGCCTTCCGGTTGTGCCTCCGAGGTCCCGCTCAAATTGCACCGTATGTGTCGAACTCCGGTGTTGCAGCCTGCGCGAGGAAACGGAGAAAGAATCGAAGGAGGTGTACGTCTACGCAGGACCGAAAGCGGCGACCAGACGTCAGAGGCTCTCCGACGAAAACTGTACGATTCAAGGTACTGGAGTCCGACTTACGTGTTGCGGTTTGAGCAGAGCCAATGGAGGTATTTGCAAGGAAATCCGCACGTTTAGGAGCTTCTCTTCAGCTTGTGCCCGTGTTTCTGCCAGCCCGACCGACATCATCGCAGACCTGCGGTTCCTTTTCCTCCATATCCTCTTCCTCCTCAGCGCCTAATCTTGATCGAGTCCTAACATGTTGCGGACTTCATTTGCTCGTTCTAAGATTTATCGTATTGCAAGGGCGAATTCTTCGCGAGCACTGTGAATAGTGTGTC
This sequence comes from Zymoseptoria pseudotritici STIR04_4.3.1, assembly GCA_000223685.2. Classification (NCBI taxonomy): domain Eukaryota; kingdom Fungi; phylum Ascomycota; class Dothideomycetes; order Mycosphaerellales; family Mycosphaerellaceae; genus Zymoseptoria; species Zymoseptoria pseudotritici. The sequence goes on from AFIR01000026.1 coordinate 271,500, forward strand.
AGCAATCCCTTTTCCAGCTTGTGAAGAGTCGAAACTGAAGTCCCACTTACTCCTTTGTCTCGACCTCAGCATCTCCCGTCTCCGGTTTTTGGTGCGCAGCACTGCGATCGTGCTCCGCAGCTTCAAGTGCCGCCTTCTTCTGTCGTGCGCGCAACATCTTGCAGATGTATTTATAGGCATTCGGCAAGGTACGATCAATTTTGCGGAGCTTCATGTACACCATGGCCAGCTGATTTCCTATAAGTCCAGCGTTAATAACTGCAATCTGTACGTGCAGACCCGGCGATGCGCATACCCGAGATCCTCATACGGCGGCCTGTGAGGTGTCAAATACAGCCGTGTCAGGTAAGGTGGACGAGATTCTTACCAAGCTTCTTCTCAGTCTTTTCTTCGAGCTGTTCAGAGACCTTTCTCCAGAATTCGCTAGTCTTCTCGAACGGAAATTCTTGATGGATGACGACCATAGTAGCCGCGATCAGGCAGTCATCCAGGCCGAAGAAGGTCTTCGCCGCAACCGGGTAGTCATCGACGTAGTAGAAGCGACGCTCAGCATCATCGCAATCGCTGATATCGCTGACAGACGGGCTCTCGCCGCCGTCAAATTCATCGTTCATGTTGGCGCCGCGAGCTTCCGGGAGAATGATGTTCATGTAAGTCGGAGAAAGCGAGAAAGTCAGAAAGCCGCAAAGTGTTGTGCGCATGAAAGAGTGAAGCGTAAGCTTGGCACGTAAACAAAACAGTCTGAATGATGGTCATTCTCATCGTGCAAGATCGATCCAAGATGCGGCCGTTTCTTCAGATCCGCAGTCGATTCAGGTAGTCAAGAGTGGACAAACACCCGCTGGTCTTTGTGCGCGTCTCTCCCCCGTCCCACTCGCTTCCAAGCACTCGGATTTGAAGCCCACCAACCCGGTTTCGTACCTGTTCCACGATTTTGTCTTTCACAAACCCTCGGAATGTTCATCCCTTCTTGTCTCCTGATCTTCATTTCCCATTTCTGTTCCACACAAGCCCGTCCAACACCTCGCTCCACCGCAGAAGTCGAGCCAACTTGCGTCTCCGCCGTGTCCGCGCTGCAAATAGCATCCAACTTCGGTGCCCTGCTGACAACTTATTCCAACACCACCGCCGCCAGCTATCTGCACCCGGACTTCACCGCTTACTCCGACGGCACGACCAGCCTGATGAACAGTGGCTGTCCATCGGGACCTATGGCTCTCGGCTCACCGCTCTTCACCTCTCTCGCGGCCTTTCAGTCGGGCCAGAGTCATGCGGCGAGCATGCCGTTTGAGGTGTTGAATGTGTGGTTCGGATGCGATTCGGTCACCGTGAGATGGAGGAGTGTTGCGCCTGTGGTCGGAGCGACGGCGACAGAGCAAGTGATCGGGATTGCGGTGTTGCAGGTCGTTCAGGGTTGTGTCGAGGATGGAGAGGAGGAGTGGATCGTGAAGGCGCTGTGGCAGGAGTTCAATAGTCTGGCTTGGGCGGTGGACGTGGGGATGTTCGCGCCGAATTGTGGCGCAGTCTGAAAGTAATGATTGAAATTGGATGAGCAACGCTTGCTGGTCCGTAGACTTACTCTTCGGCGCTATCGCTCGCCGCCAAGTTGCGCCCACCAGAATGAAAGATCGTGGAATGTAGACAAATGCGTTGCATAAACATCGCTCGCTCGCTCATAATCGAAAGTCTATCGGACCTCCGGTACTGCAGGTGCAGCCATGTCCGGATTGATCGCAGCAGCATGCACATCGGAGTCAGCAGGCGGTAATGCCGGTCGGTCCCATAGTCGTATCCACCACTGCGGCGGGTCCATTGGTCGGTGTCCATTATGGGTAGAAGGGTAGATGTCGTTGAAGAAGTACCAGACTGTCACAGCATGTCAGCATTCCATGTTCCTTTTGTATATCAAGCATTCGAGGCATATCTTACTGTGTCCAACCACAATACCAGTCAACTCATCTTTCGGCCAATGACTGTGCAGCACCACGTTAAAGGCCACCAACACCCACGGCAACCACGGTGCCTTGAAAGTCATCAACCCCAAAAAGCTCAATCTTGTATCCGGATTCCGCCGCGACCAGATGTAGACGAGTGTGCTGCTGAGAGTGCTTCCGAGGAAGGCTTGACTGGAAATCGGTGCGATGGAGAGGAGTGTAATGGCGGCGTATGCGAGAAGCCAGGTGAAGTGTGCGACGGATGCGGCGGACTCTTCGAGCATGCGGGCGTATCGTTGGATGAAGAAGATGTGGAAGAGGAGGTTGAGGGAGAGTGGACCGAAGTAAATGAAAGTCGTTGCGAGCCGCCAGATCTGGAGGGAATGAGTTAGCAGGAGTCTTTCCATGTGCCGTATTCGCGTGAGGCGGAGAGCTCGGTTCCTGCTTACCTGCTGTTTGTGGAACACGGAGCGGAAGCTGTAGAATAGTTGGAAAGGTGTGAGAATCTCGCATTGCACAAGTACGCCCACGACTACTGTCGCTGTCGTCCACCATCTTGTGCACACGGGCATCTCGAAGAACCATTGCTCTAGTGGTACTCCTCCGCCTAGACCGCCGTCTCCGCCCATGATGGCAGCCATGCTGGTTTCGTATGCGTGGATAAGAATGAGTCGAAAGATTGTGCTCTCTGGCCAGCGAATGTGTTTGAGGGAGCGGTGTTTCCAGCGGGAGGCTCAGTCGTCGCACCTGGAGATCCTTTTGCGACTTTCGGAAGGTCCCCTCCAGTGATTGCCGTCTCCGACTTATGAATGGATTTCAAGCGGTGGTGTTTCGTTCGAATGGCTAGAGAGTTGGTGACTTTTGGAGAGCTCGCGCGAGAGAGAGAAGGGTCCGGAAGTGAGTGTGTTGTTTGTCGGCCAGGTGTCAAGAAAGGCGTCAGCTTATCGAACAAAGACAAGGGACGCCGTCATGTCTTTCGCTTAGCGCGGGCCGCCCCCACGCGCGCGACTTCTCTTAGCGCATCTCGAGCAGGAGCCATTCCGTGTGGCTGGGGAGATCAAAACATTCCCAAAACACTGCATCAACACACTCTGGACAGTCTCCGACTCGATATTGCCTCCGGACTCCCCAACACGATCGCTTGCTGGAGCCGATGATTACGCGACCACGAGACTGACTCTTGCGACCGGCTTGCAACGAATTTTGGACTACTACAACGATACGCGCGCGTCGCATTCGACTTCCGGGCTCGTGTGAACAGGCACAAGGCAGCTACGGACTTGGTTCTTATTGGGAGCGCGATTGGCGGATTGGAATCAAAATCGACAGACACAACATTGGAATCTTGGAATTGCACACGATATGGCGCGAACAAAGCAAATATCACGAGGAGGACGGCAGAGCACAGGGGGAAAGTCGGCGGGCAAAACGACACCAGGCAGAGGAGGTGCGAGAGGAGGAGCAAGAGGGGGCAAAGCACCGAGATCGAGCACAGGGTCAATGGGAGGTACGTCAAATCGCTGCAGATTTGTTGCTCTTCGTGCTCGCAGAGCATGGTTCGGCAGCAATTCTAGCAGACGAAGAGACCGATCGATCAGACACAAGCAAATGCTAACACCTCGCAGGCGTAAAGAAACCGCATCGCTACAAGGCCGGGACCGTTGCTCTTCGCGAGATTCGACGATATCAGAAAAGCACAGAGCTACTGATCGCAAAGCTGCCCTTCTCACGTCTGGTAAGAGGCGACTGCCTGTCTGATGATCTCGACCCGCCTGCTAACGGACTCCAGGTACGAGAAGTATGCATGAACGTAGCACCTGCCTCGTCAGAAGTTTCGCGCTGGCAATCACAAGCCATACAAGCCCTGCAGGAAGCGGCGGAGGCTTTCCTCGTGCATCTGTTCGAAGACTCGAATCTCTGCGCAATTCATGCGAAACGGGTGACGATAATGCAGAAGGATATTCAACTTGCAAGGCGGATACGTGGCGCTTGGGGTGGCTTGGGTTGAGCAGATTTCTGGGATTTGGTCGTCTGCTTGGTTCCGACGATTGGTCGGACTGTGCCTGGTGGTTTGCATTTCTGAGCGATGGCGTCTGGCGATATTGGGGTTCATGGTGCTGGAGAGCTCTTCCTATGGCAAGAGATTGGATGAGAGTCATTGTGTTTGCACAGCACAGTTTGCCTGGCTGTTCTTGAGAGGTGCTTGACCACAGAATGGAAGCGACGATTAGGATACTTTCCCAAGCGACGGCTCTAATGCTCCGGATTGCCACCGCTATTGGACGCCGAATGCGGTAGGAATTGAGGTTGATACTAATGACCTCTCCCACTGAGAAAGCTCTTTAGCACGGCAGTCCCGGGCATCTTGCTGTAAGGTAGTCTATGTATCTCATGGAACAAGATGCACTCGCGGTCTTGCGCCCATCTCCATCTCTCGCTCCTCTTGCTTTGTTCGAAACGGCTCGCCAATGTAGGACCTAAGCATCGTGAATAGTGTCTGCGAGAGCGAGCTGATGTTGTTCATTCCGGAGCCGATTCGTACCGAGATTCACCCGCAGTCCTGCCCTGCCCTGCATTTCGAAATTCAAGAAATGACGTTGAGAGGTCTGCAGCTTCGAGCTCCACAACGACCGACAACAGATCAGTGGTCTGGAGATCAACACTGCTCCTTTCACATTCATACACCTCTTCAGATCTACCAACCTCCTGGACGACCTATTGACAACCCTGGCGAATGGCAATGCGGTGAGCACGACCGGTCTTTCTCATATTGCTCGCCAAAGCAAGGACACTGCCGTCAATTGGGCGTGCGTCTGAATCGCCATGATACCCTATATCAACGTCCGTATGTGACGCCCCAGCTGCCTGGTCCTATTCTCGGAAGACATCCTAATGCTATCGCAGCCTTCGACTATGTCTCTGGACTCCTCGGTGCTGCCACTGACGAAGGTAGCCTTTGCTCTCACTCCATTCACTCCATACTGTTACTAACGAGATCTCTACAGTCAAACTCATCGTCCTCTTCTTACTGTCATATCCACTCGCGGCTGTCCTCAAGCGACTACCAGACGACAAACCGCAGGTCAAAAATGTCTTCAACATTTCGTGAGTGGCATTGATTCGCCCTCCCATTTGGTCAACGATACTAAGACTTACCAGCGTGGCTATCTTCTACCTCGTTGGACTTTTCGATTTATGGGGAGGCCTGGTCGTGATCCTCATCGATGCTATCGGGACGTATCTCATCGCCGCCTATATACAAGGGCCATACATGCCATGGATTGGCTTCGTGTTCCTCATGAGCCACATGTCCATCAGCCACATCTACCGCATGATTGAAAACAATCCCAGCTCAGTCGATATCACAGGCGCCCAAATGGTCATGGTCATGAAGCTATCAGCCTTTTGCTGGAATGTGTGGGACGGCAAGCAGAAGGACTCTGACCTCAACGATGTGCAAAAAGAACGGGCGGTGAAGCAGCTCCCGGACATTCTCACCTATGCTGGCTTCGTGGCCTTCTTCCCGTCCGTCATGGTCGGCCCGGCATTTGACTTTGTCGATTACGACCGCTGGCTCAACACTACAATGTTTGATCTTCCACCAGGCACGGATCCAATGAAGGCTCCTCCGACTCGCAAAAAGAGAAAGATTCCGCGCAGCGCTACACCAGCCATGTTCAAGCTCGTGACCGGACTAGTCTGGATTCTTGCGTTCCTGCAACTTTCCGCCTACTCCAATGAAGACGTCGTCCTGAGTGATCGGTACCGCGACATGAGTTTCTTCTGGAGAGTCTACCACCTCCACATGCTCAGCTTCGTGCAGCGTATGAAATACTACGGTGTATGGACTTTGACTGAAGGAGCCTGCATTCTATCTGGTATCGGCTACAAGGGCATCGATCCTAAAACCGGGAAACCCAATTGGGATCGCCTCACGAACATCAAGCCTCTTGGCGTGGAGCTTGCACAGAACAGCCATGCTTACTTGGGCAATTGGAACATCAACACGAATCACTGGCTGAGGAACTACATGTACCTCCGCGTGACACCAAAAGGAAAGAAGCCTGGGTTTAGAGCGAGTATGGCGACCTTTGTTACTAGCGCTTTCTGGCACGGCTTTGCGCCGGGTTATTACATGTCATTCATTCTGGCCAGCTTCATCCAGAACGTCGCCAAGAGTATGCTGATTCCGTCCTTCTCCTTCTTTGTAAGCATGCTGACCGTTCTGATAGACTCCCGACGACTCCTCCGCCCATTCTTCCTCACACCTGACGGCAGCAAAGCCACATCCAACAAGATTTACTACGACATCTTCACCTGGCTTGTGACACAGCTCGTCTTCTCTTTCACCACAGCACCGTTCATCCTTCTCAGCATCCGCTCCAGCACGCTCGTCTGGGCCCGTGTCTACTTCTACGCCATCATCGGCGTGCTGGGCTGTAGTATATTCCTCGCGACTCCCGGTAAAGCCTGGTTGTCAAAGAAGGTCAAAGCCAGGACCGGAGCCTCGAGACCGGGCATTCGTAGGAACGAGAGTCAGGATCATTTGGAAGGTGCAACGCTGGGTGTGCCTGTCAATCCAGGCAAGGAATTTGATGAGATGGTCGATGAGATTGTGGAGGAGGTGAAGAGGCGGCGAGCTGCGGGTAATGGAGATAAGGGACCTGAGGGAGCGGAGTTGAGGAGTTTGGTGGCGGAGACCTTGAAGAGGACGACTAGTCAGGACGGCGGGAAGAAGGAGTTGTGAAGGGGTGGCAGTGGTGAGGGAGGCCGAGTTGGAAATGTGGAGATCGCACGCCGTATTGCATCTTGGCGAAAGTTGAGGGTTCCGGCCTGATTCGCATAGGTTATGAGCTACAACCCTTCCTGCAGAAGAAGCACAAGCGATGCTGCTATACTCTTTCCGGTGTCGACGATCGCAAGGACATGCGGCGCGTTTGAGGACTCTGCATTGCGTCCAAAGTTCGAGACAGGGACTGTGATCATGGTCGTGCAGTCGTGCCAATAGAGACGCGAGCTGGTAGTGAGTGAGGATTCCCGAGAAATCAAGGGAAGCAAGTCACGGAATCTTGGTTACCATCAACTGCTTCGTGCCTCCACTCGACGACTGTGCTCATGTTTTCGCATATGTATTCACTAGTGGGCATGCGGGCTGTGAGTGAATAGTGCTCGGACTTTACAGACGGGAGCTCTATCGCCGAGTTAGCCGGAGCGGAGTCCGGTGATGGCGTAGCTGTCATGAGCTTCGCGCAAGCATCTGAACATCCATCGTTCACGACACCCTTCTCTCTCTCTCTTCACCACCAACCTTGCTCATCTCCACGACCACCACCCACCTTGCCAGCACATCCCCTGTCAATCATCTTCAACACCGCTTCATCATGGTATGCACGCATTGTCCACCACCACAGCTTCAGCATCGCTAACACATCTCTCCAGGCGTACTATTACGACGACTCCGATCCGATGGCCATGATGCGCGCGGGCATGATGGCTCGAGGCACCGGCCGTCAGAGACGCTTCGACGAATACTACCGCTGCTATCCCATCGTCATGATGTCCGGTCCCGAACGCGAAGCACTCAACCACGGCGGCAAAATATTCCTCCCAGCATCCGCCCTCGACAAGCTCACACAACTCCACATCTCCTACCCCATGCAATTCGAGATCACAAACGGCGCACGCGAGCGTACAGCACATGCCGGCGTCCTCGAATTCACAGCCGAAGAAGGCCGATGCTATTTCCCATGGTGGCTCATGCAAACACTCCACCTCGAAGCCGGCGATCTCATACAAATCAAATCTACCGACCTCCCACTCGGCTCCTTCATCAAACTTCAACCGCAAAATACCAACTTCCTCGAAATCTCCGATCCCAAAGCCGTCCTCGAAACCGCTTTCCGCAACTTCTCATGTCTCACCCTTGGCGACGTCTTCACATTCTCCTACAATGATACCGTGTACGAAATCGCAGTACTGGAGGTCAAACCAGATACTGGCAAGAAGGCAATCAGCGTGGTGGAAACGGATCTGGAGGTCGACTTTGCCCCGCCGGTGGGATACGAAGAGCCGAAGAAGAACAGCGGGACAAGCACACCACGCAGCATCGCTTCGACGATGGCGAGCAAAGGAGGCGTGCTGCATTCGGATGGCACTATGGCTGCTGCGATCAACTACTCCTCCATCGCTCCGTCAGTCACTGCTGCGGCGACTAGCAATTTCTCGGGAGGCGGGAACAGACTTGTAGCGAAGAAGGGTAAGGCGGCATCAACGGCGACACCAACACTGGGAGCGTCAACACCGACGACAGGAGGCAGTGCTGTTTCAATCCCTGGTCTGGGTCCGGCGAAGTCTTCGAAGCGGAGGACAGGCCCGCAGCCGCTGCGGCTCCCACCGAACAAGCTGTTCTTCGGGTACGAGATCAAGCCGTTGCAGGATAAGGAGGGACAGAAGGACCAGGAGCAGAGCAAGAAGACGTACTTCAGCGGAGAGGGGAATACGCTGAGGAAGAAGAAGTGATAAGTGGGAGGATAAGTGGGAGGATGGCGCTGAGTATGAGCATGGTTGACGAGATTTTGATTGCTTTTCTGCTATTTCAAGGTGGAATCATTTTGCATTCTAGCGTGGCGTTATGGGATTATTTGCATGAAACGAGGTGCAAAATGTGCGCCTATCCTGTACTTGAGTGCGGCGAGTGGGACCAGCAGCTGATCCGCTGCGGTACTTTGCTTATGAGATTCGACTTATGCACTTGGAACTACTTTCGACCTTCGGGTCCTTCCCTCCATGAAAAAACCTCAAAAGTCTGTCCGCAGAATGAAACAACGCAAAAAGCCCTGTCACATCTCGTGCCTCCTGCACCTCATTCCTCGAGCCTTCATTCCTCGTCCTCCGTCTTGGCGATGCTGTCCCAGTTCACGTCCGCAATGACCTTGCGAGGGCGCTTGCTGCCGGAGCTCTGCGGGCTGGTGTTCTCGGCGGTGGCTTTGCGCTTCTCCGACTTGGTCTTTGGGGTTTCGTTCGGGTTTGGGTCTCGTCGAGGACGCACGTGCCAGGGAGAAGGTCGCTGTCGCGGATCGAGAGTTGCTGGAGCTCGCCGCTGGCATGCGTCGCCATGCGGGTGATTGACTCGCCAAGAGCGTTGTTCATACTCCACCGTAGGAAAATGTTTAATTAATCACGTAGTCCTACTCCAATCTCTCTCTCTGGAGCAAATGCTTCCTTTCTCCATTCATACACCATGCTAATGGATTCCAGAACACACTTGCACGACCACCTCTGGTGTTCGAGCTTGGAAAGTCCTGCTATGCTGCTACTGGAACCTTTCCATAGTTCAATAAGATCCAATATGATATGGAAAGTCTCGACGAAACGAACGAGGATGATGGGCTTGCCGTTTTGTTGATTGGTATGGTTTCTAGACGAACCCCGAGAAGGAGAGAGAGAGAGAGAGGGAGAGGGAGAGAGAGTCCTTGAATTCAGACTCAGGAGAAATGGGTAAGTCGATGCTTCCGCTTCGCAGCGAGCCGCCGTACCAATTCATCCATTGGTATTACAGCAAATTGGACCGTCGGAGAGGAGTCATTGAAGAGCCCTTCGTCTAGTGTGAGATCTCATAAAAGGTCTCCGTGAGACAACTGATTGAGAGGCTTGCCGTCGTGTTGATCAGGTTGGATGTTAGGGCGAGTCCACGGAGCGACAAGCTCAGAAGGCGAAGGATTGGTCCATATCTCTTACTTCATATCAAACGACTGTGCTGATGGGCTCGTAGACATTGTGTTGAATTGGGCTGTCCGGAAGGAGAGGAAGGAGCGGGAGATGGAATAGGACTGACATGTGAAGGAATGCCAAGACCCAGTGGTCTCACGCTTTCTCGACTTCCACTTCATGGGAGGAATTCTACTCGAGCTTCGACATCAACCTCTACCGCTCTGCACACAGCTTCGGATACCAATCTCCGAATTCCGTATACACCGTAGAGAGAGCGGTGAAGATCCGTAGATGACGAGCTCGTAAGTGCGATCACTCTCCTCTCTTTACCGCTCCTGTCGCAAAGCTCCGACGCTGCGACTCATCCCAGCACAACACCACCATGGACGACCAAGAGCCGGAGATCGAGCAGAACGAGGAGTTGCAGAATTTTTTGGGGACGTCTTCGTTCGGGAAGCAGAAGAGGCAGGCCAATACAGAGAAGCAGATTGAGCTCAGCAAGAGACCGGCGCAGAGCAAAACAGAGGATCGGCGAGATGATGGCGGGAAAGAGGACAAAAGCGAGGAAGAGAAGTCAGACGACGAGGACGATGACGACGACGACAGCGACGACGAGGATGAATTCCCGGTCTCGCACGAAATGATCATAAAGACACACGACCGAGCAATCACAGCAGCAACTCTTGATCCATCCGGAGGCAGACTCATCACAGGCTCCATGGACTGCACGCTCAAACTCCACGACTTCTCCTCCATGACACCCACAACAATCCGCGCGTTCAAATCCGTCGACCCGACTGCAACAAAAGGCTCCGCCAACGTCGAGACACATCCTGTCCACCAGGTGCTGTTCAATCCTCTTTCTCCGGCACATGTCTTGGTCGCAACAGCGCTACCCCAGGCGAAGATTATGTCGAGAGATGGAGAGATGTTGACAGAGTTTGTGAAAGGCGACATGTACTTGCGAGACATGCACAATACGAAAGGGCACGTTTCAGAGGTCACAACTGCAGCGTGGCATCCTACAGACAAGAACATGTGCGTCACAGCGGGCACGGACAGCACTTTGCGGATATGGGACATCAATCATGCGAGGCAGCAGAAGGAAGTGATTGTTCACAAGTCTCGGGCAGCTGGATCAGCAGGCCGGACAAGAATGACGGCTGTAGCTTGGGGATCGCCTGTTCAAGGTGGGAACAACCTCCTCGTCGCAGCAGCATTGGACGGCAGCTTGGTCATGTGGAGCGGTGAAGGATCGCACGCACGCCCTGCTGGAGAGATTCGAGACGCACATACCAAAGACACATGGACAAGCGGTCTATGCATCAGTCCGGATGGGCGATCGGTCGTGACCCGCGGAGGCGACGACACAGTCAAGCTCTGGGATACCCGAAAGTTCAAAACGCCAGTCACTACCATCTCCCACTCCTCCACTTCCTCGCAACATCCCACGTCCACCATCGCTTTCTCGCCGAACGGCTCTTACATCCTCACCGGCTCCGCAACTGGGCATCTCCACATCCTCAATCCCGGCAACCTCCGTCCCGAGCTCGTCACGCCTGTCACGCCCTCCAGCGCCCTCGTCACCGCCATCTGGCACCCTACACTCAATCAGATCATCACCGGCTCCGCCAACGGCGAAACTCATGTCCTCTACAGCCCCACCACCTCCAATCTCGGCGCCAAATCTGTCATGTCTCGCGCGCCAAAGAAGCGTCACCTCGATGACGACCCGACATTCACAACAGACATGTCCAATGGCATCTCCAGCGACGCCATCATCGTACCCGGCTCTGGTGCCACAATCCAAGGATCGAGCTACGCCTCCCGCCACCCTGAAGTTGGACTCACAGCTTCCGGCCGCAGCCGAGATCCTCGCCGACCACATGTGCCTGCTGTTACACCATTTGCGAAGGGCAATCCGGATGCAGACTATGTGAAGAACAACATTGCATTGAGCTCGTTGAGAGATGAGGATCCGAGAGAGGCGTTGTTGAAGTATGCAGACAAGGCGAAGAACGATCCGCTCTTCACGAATGCGTGGAAGACGACGCAGCCGAAGACGATTTATGCGGATGCCGAGGAGGAAGAGGACAGGGAGGAGGAAGAACGGCAGGCGAAGAAGGCCAAGCTGCAGGGGTGATGGAGGCTATCAAGGCGTGTAGCTCTTTAACAAGTCTTAGAGAGAACAATAGACGCTCTCAACGGAACTTCAGCGGACTGTGACAATGATGTGATTGCCAGCGTCTTGGACGCGGAGCATAGCATGGAGATGAAGACGTCGCTGTAAGGATTCAGAACGTAGCTCGACCTTGGTCGCTACATGCATTATGTATATACTATTAGTACAGTATTACCTATGTATACCAATCTGTCACTGTCGCTATGCACTCCTGCGCCTCCATCTCTCAACCCTGCCCCTGAATGCCCGCTGAACAGCAATTTCTCACATCCCACGCTATGACATTATACACATTATTCCTCCCATTCCATCAATCGTACATTCTCTCAAAACTCAAATCCACCCCACCCCTTCTCCCCAAAATGCAATTCCTCACAATCCTTCCTCGCCGTCGTCCCCGTCCCCGTCTTCGGCGGCGGCAACAACGAGAAACTCTTCTCCGCCGGCAAAAACGGCTGCCAAATACTATGCCTTCTGGATTTTCGCTTTTCTTTCTTGCTGTCTTTATCATTGCTGCTGTCTTTATCCTTCTTTTCATCTTTCGAACTCCCCGCCGTCACAGTCGTCGTCAAACCCATCGTACCCGGTACGGGATTCGTCGTCGGGCTAGTGGAGTTGAGCGCTTCCGCGAGCGTCAGGGCGCCGTTGTTGGGCATGGATGCGCGACGGGAAGTTTCGCTGGCGGAGTAGTACCTCGGACCGGTTTTGGGGGTTGTGGGCGTTTTGGGTGGGGCGGGGGTGGTGGGAGCGGCGGAGGCGCGGTAGGGGACGAAGGGGGAGGAGGGGTTGCTGACGATACGCGGGGTGGTGTCGATTGCGCTGAGGGCGGTGGAGGATCTTGGGAGGGGAGGGGTGGTGTCGGAGCCGGAGGAGGCGGTGGAGTCGCGGTTGGCGGTAGCAGGGGTTGGTGGGTTTGTGGTCGAGTGGGGGACGGGGGGGATGGAGGTGGAGAGGGGAGATGGGCGGTGGCTTTGGCCGCTGCTGGTGGCTGGTCGGGGTTCCAGTTTCGGTCGGATTGGAGTGGGTTTTATGGGTGTGCTTGTGTTGTTGTCGTTGGGTGCTAACACGTCGAGGCAGGTGACGCTCCTGCGGAAGTCGACCATGGGGGTCATGGCGGAGCTGAGACGGTAGGCTTTCTTGTTGTCCTCACTGCTTCGACGGTCGCTCGCCTTGCTGGGGATGGTGACTTGCATCGGCGAGGATACGCGCATAGGTGCCGCGACAGCTTCGCTGATTACTGGCTCTTCCAGACCGTCGGCCGGAGTTTCGGAGTAAGGTGTGTATGGCGCCGACTGCCTCCTCTTCTCCAGCTTCCTCAGCGCCTTCTTGTTCTCATTCTCCTTTGTTGCTTCGGCAGCCTGTGTCTTTGCCTCTTCTGCTTCCGACCTCAGGTGGTTCAGTCGCATCCACTCTTCTTGCCTAGCTGGCTCGCGGTGCGAGTCCTTCCACGCATCGAAGAAGGAGTCGATCGCCAGCCAAGCTCGGTTGACCGAAGACGTGACCGAAGCAGAGTACCCGAGGAAAGTCCCGGAGGAGGAAGATGTCGTGATTGAGCGGTAATGAGCTGCAAGCACGATGAGGCATGTTGCTGCGCTACGCCAATCGGCAGGCGAGTGCCATAGCCAGGAGAACGGCGAGAGGGATGGGTCCGCGCGGAGAAAGCGGAGTGCCTCGAGAATATCGACGCAGGCTGAGAGTAGATGGCTGGTCTCAGAGGGGTTGTAAACCGGGCATTGAGCGGTCAAGCTGGTGGAAGAGGAAGGAGAAGAGGAAGGCGCATCGTAAGGAGCTCTGAGCACGGCGAGTTTAAGCTCCGCAGTGGAAATCTTGGCCGACGTGACAGTCAAGGTGTACGATGAAGACGACTGATCTACGGATCGGCGGAAGTATTTCTCTTCCAGGATGTGGGAGAGGGAGTCGATGATGGAGAGTTTTCCTGAAGTTGGCAGAAGAGGATATGTGTTATCCTGGGTGAACTCGTCCGAGAAGAGCACCGTCCGAGAGTAGTATGTGATCTCAAATCGCACGATAGAATAAAACATGTCCCGCAGGTAAGTGGCACAGTTTGGATCGGTCGACCATTCCGGGAAGCGTGTGGTGCATTGTCGCTCGTAGATCATGGGATCGGTACAGTTCGACTCTGATGCAGTAAGAGTGTCCAGGGTGCAAATGTGCCACCAGAGTCGGCGGCGGTACTCGCGGTCGGCGAAAGGCAGACCTTGCGTTTCTGGATCTTTGTGCAGTTTGAGCTTTGTGGCGAGGCGGACAAGCACAGCCGTCATGGACCAGATGTAGGTCGATTCCAGGAATTGCCGACCGCAAGTGAGGTAGATGGTGAGGGCTTGCAAGGTCATGACCGTTGGCACGGACATGAATCTGGCCTCGGCGAGGTGGGTCTCAACGCCCTGAGCGTGCGTTTGTAGCAGGCTGTCAGAGATGGGACATGGGTAGGAGGAATTGCTCGAAGGACGACGAAGACTGGAAGCCGCAGCGAAGCAAATTGCCGATCGCAGGGCTTCAGCATCCGGCGCGACGGCTTTTGCTCCTCGGCCATAGGTGTAAAAGAGATGTTGCACGGTGGAAGTGTCGACGAATTTGAGCAATGGTTGAACGCAGTCGACGTATTGCTTCCACAAAGCGGCAATCTGTTCGGGTGACTCCTCTTGTCGAAAGATCGATTCGCCTCGCTTTCGTCGCGATAGCGGAGACTTCTGTTTAGGTCCTCTGCTGGCGGGTGGTTGAGAGAGGCTCCGAGCTTCAAGCGGGCTGGAGTCAAGCTCGGCGACAAAGGAAGACGGCGGCGAGCTCGGTGCTGATGAGAAGGTCGTTGATGATCGCGTGAGCGTCCCGGTCATCGAAGTTCGAGGCGAATGAGTTGCCGGACTGTTCAAGTCGGAGACACTGTAAGTCTGCGACAGCCTTCCGACATTTCCCTTAAGTGTCTCCAGCTGCTTGAAGAAGCCCGGTAGCGGACTGCTCATCATCGTTGGGGAGTCCGGTTTCCTCTCTTTCTTCGGTTCTGGAGGAATGGGAAAGCCTGGCGCATCTTCAAACAGTGGCGAAGTGCTGAAGTGGCCGGTCAATGGCGGCGAAGTGCTGTAGTGACTGCCAGTCAACAGCGGCCACGGCGTGTCCTTCGGTACGTAAGAGACAGTCTCCATCTTGATATGCTGTATTATGTATTATGCAGAACGAATGTGGTGCAGGCAAAACACTCCCACGCCGACCGTCGAAAAGTAACCTACCATATATATTGCAAGGCCAACTCGATGGTCTGTCCTTATGCTCAGGATGAGCTATTCTCATGAAGCTCGACTTGGGACACGTCAATACAACAACAATCTCCCAGTATAGCAGCAATAGGAGTGATCTGTGTGTGTGACGCCATCGAGGCTACAGGGCAACGTGGGTGTAGCATGTTGCGCGGGGGCTAATTCGGTCGTTTTGGGTCCAAGCTGTTGCCGCAACAGGCCAATGTCAAAGATGTCGTGTTTCGTGACAACCATGGGGGTCCATGGTAGGGATCGATGACGAGTCAGCGTTTGACGCCACTCCTGCGTACTGGAGCTCAGTGTGTATCTCGGACCAGGTTCCGGCCATGAATCTCGGACCACGTTGACGCCACGAAGAAGAGCGATTGCCGTGATAACGCACAAGCCGCAGTTCTCGCTCGAGATCGAAGCTGGAACAGTGTGTACGACCTTGCGAAAGCGTGCTTGAGATCTGCCGCTTGTTGCAAAGGGAGATCATGTGCGGGTATGCTGTTTCATGGGGGCGGACGACTGTGGAGGAGCTCATCACATCCATCAAATGCCTGCTCAGTGGCGCCGCTGTGTCGAGCAGCAGAGCCTCACTGGGGCGGGTAAGGCATAATGCTTTACCCAATGCTGATGAATTCATTACCAGAAACGCCGGCAGGGAATCAAAATCAAAATGTTCCAGAATGCCGAAAGCGACACGGCAATGGACGAATCAACTCGACGAATGAGATCTCGTGTCGCTGGGAAATAGACGGGGGGGTTGTATAGGAAAAGGAGAAAGGATGTAGCCCTGATATGAAACACCACGAAGCATAGATTCAAATCATCGGAGGTGCGATTAACGACGGGCCTGGCAAGGTTGGTCTCGAAACAACATCCATATGTGTGCAATTCGTGTGGCCGAGCAAGACGCCCGACCGGTCGAATGCTTGCGCCGTGCCTTCATGATCCGAAGAGATCCAGACGGAGAGTGGGAAGATTTCTTGAAGAGAAGAAGAAGAAGAAGGAGAGAAGGAGAGAAGCTGAAACAGAATTCGAGATGATGTTGCAAATGCTTGGCGGGAGCGGACTCTGTCTTGATCGTGCACGTGACTTCCTCCATGCACGTGATTCCTCGGTCATTATCTCGACCAGTAAGAGGTCCGATTATTACCGGGACATCTCGGCATCATCCTGTCCTGTGATCCTTGAGACTGCCATTGTCTCTCTCGTCGACATCACCACCACCACCACCGCATCCACCACCCCTCCACTCTCCGCTCCGGCACTCCGCGTCTCACGATGTTGGCACAGAAGCTCACCCAGCAGTCGCTTCGGCGGTGTACGTCTCTTCACATCCCCTCCACCCTCCGCCATCGTCCCAATCACTAACAACCCTCACCTCCAACAGTAGCCCTCCAACCCTCCACCCTCCGCTTCGCAACTCCCGCGGCCGTCGCTCTCGGCAACAACTCCTTCCAGCAGCAGCGCCGGTAAGTCCCCCCATCCTCCACACCCTCCCTCTCCACCCACCAACTCACATCTCCCCAACAGCCAAGTAACAGCAGCCGCCATCTCCGAATCCCACGCCCGCAACGAAATCCTCGCCAAACAACGCCTCAACCGCCCCGTCGCCCCTCACCTCGCAATCTACAAACCACAAATAACCTGGTACCTCTCGGCCCTCAACCGCGTGACCGGGGTCGCCGCATCCGGAGCCTTCTACGCCTTCGGCCTGCTCTACCTCGCCGCTCCATCTCTAGGTTGGCACCTCGAGTCCGCCGCCCTCGCGGCCTCCTTCGGAGCTTGGCCGGTGCTGTTGCAGGTTTTGACCAAGACGCTTTTGGCGCTGCCGGTTACGTTTCATTCTCTGAATGGAGTGAGGCATTTGGTGTGGGATACGGCGAGTATGATTACGAATAAGCAGGTGCAGACGACGGGGTGGACGGTTGTGGGGTTGAGTGTTGCTAGTGCGTTGGGGTTGGCTTTCTTGTAGGTGGGGGAGGAGGTGAGAGGGAGGAGCTTGGAGGTGGATGAAGAGAGATGGTACATCAGGGCCCAAGGGAGTGTCAGCAGACGCTGGAGAGGGAACATGTGTATAAATTCAGTCTTGTTACCTTTCTGAAGTATGGAATGTTGACAGTATACTTTCGCGGAGTCGAAGAATGACATGTCCAAAGCCTCTTATCTCAACCTCAGAAGCTGTATGCGCAAGGTTTGAGACCTCAGCATGGATTCGAGCAGTACCTTAACCACCTGAGAAGATGAATCGCCTTGGAATCTGTTGCGGAAGGATATATGCCATGCGTCGTATCATGAATATCTGTCGTTTCCCTTGCTCTCTTTGCTCATTACTCCTCCCACCCTCAGTACTCCTCTATCAATGCATGCATTACTCCTCCTCACCCATGCACTCATGCTTCCTCCCACGCAGCTGCAATCACCATCCTTCACGCTCAATAGAGCACCTCACCGCCCCTCATCCTTCCCCACCTCCTCAGCAAAAGAATAAAAGCTCGTACCCGCCACACTACTCCTCCTCACATTGATCGGCGGCGTGCCAGCAGCACTCTTCTCCACAGGATGCGCTCTAAGCGGATGACTTCCCACCGGAAAGCCTCCAAGACTCGCCCCAGGTCCTCTCAATCCACCCAACCCAGCTCCAGCCAGCAATGCGGTAAGATCACTGCCTCTCCTCCGCTCTCCCCTCTTACCCAGCACCTCTCCATCCACAGTTCGTCTCCGCTCCTCGAGAACCCGACTCGCGTTCTCTCCCTCAATCAGCGGATCCCAGTCGAATGCCAAGCTGCTCAACTAGAACACCGTGCCGTCGGATAAGATCATGATCGGCGGCTCTTTCGTGTTCGGTCGTGAGACTTCCGCGATCTCTCGCCCGCCTTTCCATGTCCCGGCTTCGAGCATTTGTGCTAAGCTGAGCTTGTTCTCGCCCGTCAAGCCGAGGAGGAGGTTGACTTCCGCGAGGAGTTCGTCGAGGAAGCCGACCGTGAGGGCTCGCCATTCGACAATCACGTCGTCGTCGGCGGTGAAGAGAGGCACGACTTCGATGGAGGGCTGACCTTGACGAGTGGCGTTGAGGTGGTATTGTTCGATGCCGCGGGCGACATCGTCGGGTTTGAGGGTAAGCAGACCAGTGTCGACGAGGAGACCCCCGTTGCGGTATTCGGGTAGGCCGGTCATGAGTTCGACGCCGACGAATGTGATTTGGGAGAGCTTTTGCATGGGTACCATGAGAGAGTAGGTGAGCCATTGAGTGAGTTTGTGGAATGGGACTATGTTCTCCCAGGGATGAGTTGGGTGCGATGGCATCGAGCCGCAAGGCCATGCGTCTCCGAGAGGTGTGCCGTCGATTGTGGTGCGTGTTGCGGGCCAGATGGGTACAAGACCGTTCATGAGGGTGTCCCAGAGGGTGGGTAGAGGGACGATTGGATCGGGAGAGTGTTGCGTCGTAGGATGACCGAGAAGGTAGTCGAGCATACTGCCAGGACGAGCTTCGGGTCCAAAGATCTCACGTGCAGTGACAAGAGCATCACCTAGTCGGATGAGCAGATTTGTCCGTCCTTCTAGCCCAGCAATTGGATTGTCCTCTGTTACTTGGAGACCCTTTGCCATGACTTCTGGTGTAAGAGCTTTGAGAGCTTTGCTGTCCACTTGGAATGGTTGCTCGGGATCCGAAGAGAACAGACCCATCTTGAACATCTCCAGAGAAGCCACAGCCAATCCTTCACTTCTCTTGAATGTCTTCCCACTCTCTTTCGACTTGTATTGCCATTTCGTGCCAGCGCCAGCATCGAGTAGGACAGAAACGAGGAAGAGATCGATCAATCGGCGTGTTCGTTCGTGGGCGTCGACTGTGCTGGGCCATGATTGCATGAGCTGATCGATGCGAGGTCGACCGCCGACTTCGAAGTGTTGCCATCGTCCGTGAGGTGGTATTGTGTGGTAGTCGGGGTCGAAGTCTCGCTGGTTGACAGAGCTTGTGTTAGCTCACATCTCTTGAAGCTGTATAGCTTGACCAGCTCATCGTACCTTGATTATTGACACGACATAGTGTGCCGTGTCGTTAAACTTGGACATGTCCACATTGAAGTGTCTGAGCTGATTCCTCTTCGCCTTGTCCAGTACCAATCTGCTCCTCTCTCTTACAGCGTAGATGCTGCGTAGGTATGCCGCAGGGTCCTTGTTCGGGTCCGGAGCTTTGGGCAGCGGGACATCTGGTATGCTTTGAGCTTGTGTGGGTTCGCTGTTGGTACGCATCGTGGAGAAAGGGTGTCGTAGGGAATGAGTGCTAGTCGTGCGTACTGCGGTAGGGTCTTGATTGTTGGAGTGAGGTGTAGAATCTCCGTTGGCGGTTTGTTTGTTCTTGCGAGAGAAGAAGCCCATGACGGTCGGCGATCGCCTATCGCGAGCTGATAGCTAGAAGGTTTGGCCGGGGTGGTTTGAGTTGCGGGTGGGGCCGCGTTCTCCACGTCGGTGAATGTTGATGTCGCAGATGAGAATTGTGGATGTCGTTGTTCTGGAGGTCATTGAGATCCGGGATGTCGTCAAAAAAAGGGCGACGATCTAGAGCACCGATACCTCCCTACACAGAAAGAGCGACGAGGACATGAAGGCGCGGCACTTGAAACAGGTGGAAAGTGCACGCAAGGATCAGAGGCGTGGCGGACACGCGACGACGCAGGTACGATACACATCACATCTCCACCTCATCTCCTTTCGTTTCCTCCTTTCTTGCAAATCCTTCGTTGCATTCATCTACTACACTGCTAACGGCCTGAAGCAGTCCAGAGCTGATGACTTCTCACACGACTGACGCGATGGTCCT
Organism: Zymoseptoria pseudotritici STIR04_4.3.1; assembly: GCA_000223685.2. Lineage (NCBI taxonomy): Eukaryota > Fungi > Ascomycota > Dothideomycetes > Mycosphaerellales > Mycosphaerellaceae > Zymoseptoria > Zymoseptoria pseudotritici. Next base: position 291,408 of record AFIR01000026.1, read on the forward strand.
GATTCTCGCGTGAAGCTCAATGCCTGCCGTTGTTCCTTATCCAATATGAAGCATTCATCTCGCTCGAGCTTCAGCGCCAAACTTCCAGGCCAAAGGCTCACAGTCGTGCTTTTGCCCACTCTCGTACGTTTGCGCAATTTGGATTCAAGCTATTACCCCAATCTCAGAGCACTGAGTGTCCCATCTAACAGTAGTGAACGTTCATGTTCAGCGACTTGAGCTTCGCGAAGAACGCAGGAGTTCCCACAACATCCGACTGGTCGACACCGTCATTCGCTGGAGACTGGTGGATCGCACGTTGATGATGCTTCGGGATCTCCACCTTGACGACGCCAGAATCGTAGTCGGCCGACCACTGCTTCAAAGCAGCCCTAATGGCATCGACGAACGAGGCCCTGTCAGCATCGTATGTCTTCTGGTCGGCACGCAGCATCTCGTTCGCACTCTGCTCATGCTCCTGCTCCCACTCCTCGACGGTCTGCTCCAGGACCTTTTCACGAGCGGCATGCACATGATGAACGCTGACATCAGCTTCTGGGGGGACATAGCGCTCGCCACTTCGAAGCTTGACTGCCTGAGCTGCGGCGGATCCGTGATCTAGAAGTTTGGTATTGCGTGTCATCCAGTGAACCTGCTGAGCTGGCGAGAGCACTGCATGGTACTGTCCGAGCTGGGCACCGGCGGGATCCAGTACGTATCGCTTTCCATCGGCGGCAGCCTCGACGGTGAGAAACTGGTGTTTCGTGGAATAACCGATAGGCTCGAATGTGGAAGAGACGCGGAGGATGGAGTAATCCGAATCCGTGACGCGAGCATCGGTCTCCCACACTTCTTCGGCAATCCCGCCAAGAAGCTTCTTCGAGAGCGAGTGGAGATAGATCATTGCGTCGGTGCATGCGGAACAGGTGAGCACTGCATTCTTCTCGTTGTTGTTCAAATGCTCGAATTTTGGCAGCGTGTAGAGCGGTCCGTGAGGCTTGACGTCGTAGTCGCCTTCTTGGAGTACCAGGTAGTCTTTGCGGGGTTTCCTCGTCGCCTTCGAAATCTGCGCTGCTTTCACGTCGAAAGCCGTTTCACGCCAGATGTAGAAAGCCGCCTGCAAAATTTCACCAGCCCGGTACAGCTCCTTGCGATCGTTCTTGGCAGAGCAGAGCTTGGTATGATCTCGGTTGTTGGCTTTGCGGCACACCTTGTCGCAGTAGACCGTCGGCGTTGGCGTTCCATCATCGCCCACTCCGTCAGCACAGTCGGTGCAGACGAGAAGTGGCCGGGGCGATCTCCGACCACAGGCCGCGCAGGAATCGTTGGTGTGCTGCAAGCTCTTGAGGGAAGGATCTTCATTCTCCTGGCTCGCAAGATACGACCGGATATCCTTCGCGATACGAGCAAGCAAGGACGCTTCGCCTGCCTGATACTCCCGCTCGGATTGCTGGACAAGCTTGCCCACGGTTGTGTTGTTGTCGATCTCCCATTTGCAGACGATTGCCTTGAGTTGAGCCGTGGCGGCCGCTTCCATGCTCTCCCATTCGAAAATGGCCTGTTGGATTTGCGGATCGTACGTTCCTTCTTCTTCCACAGCCTTCAACCCATCTGCCAAAGCTTTTTGCTGCAACTTCAGCTGGTTGCCATGCGGTCTCCTCACGCTGCTCGTGTGAGGATGCATGTTCTTGTACACCTCGTACGGCATGACTGGGCGCCAACCGCCGAACTCTTCGCCGGCGAGATCAATGATGTACTCAACGCCATCGGTCCCTTTTGCCACCAAGACTTGATGGCCGACCTGCTCGTCCTCATTGAAAACGTCCTGGTGCAAGACAACAAGCGAATGGGCTGCAGGGAATTCCACAAGGAGCTCCTGGAGAGATGTCGTGACGCCTGTCACTTTCATTAGCCATGAACTCAACAACCATCGAAGCATGTCTTGATTCACCTTGCAGAAGCTTTTGACTCAGATCTGCCATCATTGTCATGGCACAGCCACTCTTCCGAAATGTGATGGCCAGCTCCTCGAGTAGTCTGGCATCATTGTCCATGCTCAACTCGGAGAACTTCGTGCGGGAGACCTTGCGCTCGTCGGTGTAAAGATGAACCTTGCCGTCACGCTGCTCAACTCTTGGTAGGGCGATGCCTCTCGACACCCGAGTACTCTCGAAGTTCTCCAGTAAGGCTTCACGCAGAATATCTCCAGCGCGGTAGATTGCTTTGCGATCATTCTTCTCCTTGCAGACGTAGAGATGCTCGAAGTTGTGCTCTTCCTGGCAGTCGACGCTGCAGTATCCGACTGGCGAAAGTTCTCCATGCATGTCAACACCTTCGCTGCAGTCCATGCATTCGATATGCGCTGGCTTCTTGCATTCTGCGCACTGCCCAAGGCGGTTGTCCGGCGGCATCTTTGCGGTGATGGCCAGAGGTTGTGTTGATGCGAAGGTTGTGGAGGAGGAAGCGTTGATGATGAATGGCAAGAGAAGGAATGGAAAGAATTCAAAATGAAGTGAAGCAGACGAGAAAGCACATGCAGCGTTTGTAGCGGGGCCTGAGAGTGACGGAGAGTAAAGAGCTCAGCTTTCATGTGACAAACACGCTAGTCTCGTCCGCACGATCCCGGATGTTCACAAAGTGGATGCGCATGGCAGTTGACAATCGATCTTGAACTACAAGTGTGAACATGTTACTGCTTTGAGTTTGCCATGAGATCAACCTGTACCATTTCATGCGCATTCATCAAGACAGCAAGTCTTGAGCGAAGCGCTGAAGTCAAGTCTCATTGGAAGTGAGGGCATCATCGTTGGATCTGATCATGACCATTGAAGTACAGGAGACTGCATAAAGCACATAACTTTTCTAGAAACGCTTCGACGGCCGTGTATCCAATTCGGGGACCCAAGTAGCGTCTCTGCTAGCTCGTTGCGAAGTATTCACCTCGCTCAGGCTTCAGCGCTAGAGCTTTGCTTTGAAGCTTCGGCAACCCGGTTCGCACATCTCAATCCCTTAGCATGCATACCGCGCCTCCTGAAGTCCAGCACACGCTTCAACTCCTCGAAGCCATACAACCGCATACATCCGAGCTAAGCGTAGTGAATGTTGAAGCCCTGGGATTTGAGCTTCGCAAAGAACTCAGGAGTTCCAACGATATCTGATGCGTCGACGTCATCGTTGTCCTCCGTGGATTGAGCTGAAGGCGGCTCCGGGATCCAGTTTGAGGCATAACGCTCAAACTCTTCGCTGACACGAGACAAGAATGAAGCTTTGTCTGCTTCAAGCTGCTCCTGAGGTTGGTGAGCAATTTTGGCGGTCGATTTCTTGTTATCGATCTCCCACTTGGCGACGGCATCATTGACGTGATCCATAGCGCGAAATTGCTTGGTCCAGGTGACGATGTCAGCAGGAGGAGGTAGGTCCAGCAGAGCTTGTCGGAGAAACTCCTTCGTGTGGCCCAACTCCATTTGTCCACCCATCGGGTTGTAGAAGTCGCTGTACTCCGTCAAAGGTGCAACCGGCTTGTAGTGACCGTACTCGTCGCCACATAGGTTGATGACATACGCGATGCAGTCTGTACCTTTCGCGAGGAAGACCGGGTGAGCGACGGTACCGGACGTGCGTTCGGCAGAAGAGTATGATGTCTGCAACTCCACGAGCGATGCGGATGCGGGCATCCATAAATAGATCTCGCTGAGCGACATGGTCACATCTACAGATTTTCATCAGCAACTCATCGCGTAAATCGTTGTGGGCACGCACCTTTCAGAAGCTTGCGGGTGAGATCAGTCAGATGCACCGCCACCCGAGAGGCGCCGCCATGCGTGATAGCCGTCTCTCTCAATACACTGTCTTCGATACCGTCGTAAGCATGCGGGTACGACTCCAGATCATTGACATCTGGCTTGGTCGCCCGATGGAGGCAAATCTTCCCGTCCTGGCTCCGCCGCTCGACACGATCGAAAGGTCTGATCCGTGCAGCATCGAGGCTGATCAGCGCAGCACAGCGCAAGATGTCGACGATGCAATACATCGCCCGTCGGTCGTTGCTCTGTTTGCAGTTCTCTTCATGCTCGTACTCGTGTTCTTCTTGACAGTCCGTGCTGCAGTACGCAGGCCGAGTGTTCTGCTTCCCATAGGCATCCACGCCTGCAATGCATTTTGCGCAGCGAAACTGTGCTGGCTCGCTGCAAAACGAGCAACGCCCGAGGTCAGGCGGCATGATTGTGTCGTTGGTGGAGGTTGTGCGGGTGTGGTGCTCGATCGGATGTTGATGGACAGTCGATGTTGACGAAGGTGTTGAAGGTGTGGAGGCGCCGCGGTACCGATGCGAAGGATGTTGTAGAAGAGGGGGTGGTGTTCGAGTTGTTGAGGAAGAAGTGATGGTGGTGATGGTAGATGAGAAGAAGAAGAGAGATTGCTGGAGAAAGGTGAAGCTGATATGGGAGAAGGAGACAGGCTGCCGTGGAAGTGGGTCTGCGCATGAAAGAGACCGGAAAAATTCACCAACTTTGCCTGTGACAAGACTGCCGATTCACCTACACATCACAGCCTTGTTCTTCGTCGAGTGACTTCCAGCTCATTCAGCAACCGTGGCACATGCTTCTGGCTAGACAGGCAACGATCTTTCGGTGATGACGGCGACATGCGCAGGAGCAAATGCTTCAGCAGTCGGATTCGCATGGAGTACTGGTTTTGTATCAGTCACTGCACGAAGTACCATCTTGAGGCACAAGGGGAGCGGAAGAACGTATACATTCACCTTACGCCCGCTTCGGCGCTGAAGTCCCGTCTTGTCTCCGGCGCATATCTCTGTCCTCCTTGCGCCATGCCGTCTCGCTCGTGCCCTCACCCCAAAGCTTTCATCTCTTCCATCCCCGTTGCGCTAGCCCATTAAGTCAATGTATCCGTCTAACATGCGGGCTAGTCTTGTCCACCGCAAGCGCCAAGTAGCTCTGCCATTGCCGCCTCCAGATCAGCAAGCCCCTGCTCGCTCTTCGCTTCCCTCCCCGCGGCCGTGAAATCGAACTCTCCGCTGCATGAATTCTTTGTGTGGTCGGTGGTGGACACCGAAGCCTTGCAGACAACAGACACTAGTTCGGGCATACCCCTTCGTCCCGGTGCGTGTGTCGGTGTGGCAATACGACCATTACGAAAGTCGTCCACAAACTTGTGCAGCTCAGCTTTGATGTACGCCATGAGTGACTCCTTGCCGGCATCGAACTTATCCCTGTTGCCGCGAAGCAACTGGCGAAGGCCAGAGATATTGCCTTTCTCCCAGCGAGCGATTGCTCCATTGAAAACAGTCGCCATGCGAGCCTGCAGATCCGAAACAACGTGCTCATCGTCATCGTCCTCGTCGTCTTCCTCGTCAGTGTCGACCATTTGGAATGGCTTAGTCTTGATCGCAGAAAAGGGATCGATCAATTTCAGAGCGTACATTTTGACTGTGCTGAGGGTGATGTGATTGCCGAACGGAGCGCCGGCAATGTCGATGAGCTGCGGCTCCTTGTACTTGTCCATGATGCTGAGGACATAGTGCGAGGTCGGAGGAGCGACTGGCACGCCGCGATGGTCGTGTTTGCGGACCGTATACAGCCGTGGCCTGATCGAGATTATGGTCAGGTCAATTTCCTCCACGAGTCCTGTGAGGATGTCAGATCAATTTACTACGTTTCTCGTGTGATATTCCCTACCGTGGAGAAGGCGATTGGCCAAAGCTCTGGCAAAGACCTGAATGTCCTGAGACGAATCAAAGGCGAGTAAAATTTCCTTGTCCCGCTCATTCTCCAGAGATCCGTGCGGGAAAGGATAGAAAGGTGCCTTCTCGGCCTCACAGAGACGCTCGTACACCATCAATTCAGAGGACTCGTCATCATCAACTTCTTTGACAATCTTCGAGAAATCGTGGTTGTACGCTGCTTCGCGCCAAGTATAGAACGCCGCTTGGAGCAGCTCTGCCGCCCTGTGCAGACACTTGCGATGAATCCGCTTCGAGCAGACCGGCTTGTGCTTTTTCGCGTCGCGGTCGCGGCAGGCCGTGCTGCACCAGAGAATCATTGCATGATTGGGATGATCTTTGACGCCGCTGCCCTCAATACATTTTGCACAGATGAGGAGTTGTAGACCACATGCTTTCCGACAGGCGTTGCAGCGGATTGTCTGGCCGGCTGCTGGTTGTTCCCAGTCGCGGATGAGTTCCAGGTTTGCGGCGTCGACGAGCTGGCGCCGACGACTTAAGGAATCGGGCTGGGTTGGCATGGCTGGTGTTGTGGGAATGATGACAAGAAGAGAAGGTGGTGACGCTCGGGGAATCAAGCAGTCCGTGATGGAGAATGTGAAGGTGATGGGATGCAGAGCGAAGGAGATGAAGTGAAGAGGAAGAGCTTTCGCGCCTTCCTGTGAGAGTGAGCGAGCCGGGAGCTACCGTAGGCAGCGATGCTGGCTCCACGCGTGAGCTCGTTCTCCGCAACGGGAATTTCATTGCGGTCGTCGACTCTGTGTTTCGACATTGTTCACTTACAGATGCTTCATTCACAACTTCGGACGATCTCCCTTCTCCACCAACTCGCATCCACCATCCTTCACTTGGTATTGCCGCCCTTTGCTCCAGCCCATCCACTGCGACAACACTTCCTCGCCGCCTTCACCAGGTCTCAAACCTGGCGTCGTCCATCCTTCACCCTCGACACCAATGCCCTGCCCTTGTGCCGCCGGCCTGCCGTGGTCACCATCCGCAATCGCCTTCGCGGGCGACGCCCTCAACGTGACAATCGGCCTTTGGTCGAAGCCGTCCTTCCGTAGCTCTCCCTGGGTAAGCACAGGCGTGACACAAGCATCCGTGCCGTCAAAGATATCCTCCCACTCCTTCCTCGTCTTCGTCTTGAAGATCCTAGTGTACACCTCCTTCTGCTGCGGCCAAGTCTTCTTATCCAGCCTGTTCTTCGCCATCTTGTCATTTGGATCGATCCCCAATCCCTTCAACAACTGTGCATAGAACTGCGGCTCCAGCGCTCCTACAGACATAAAACCGCCGTCCTTCGTCGCATACGTGCCATAATACGGAGCTCCACCATCCAATGTGTTCGTCCCTCTCGGACCATCCCACATAGGAGTGTTCATCGAAAACCTCGGCATACTCGCCAGATGCGCCGCGCCATCCACCATATTCGCCTCAACAACCTGTCCCAAACCCGTCTTCTGACGATTCAACAGCGCCAGAAGGACGCCCATGAACAGTACCGCTCCGCCACCCGCAAAGTCACCCACGATATTCCCCGGCGGATATGGGTTCTCGCCCTCCCGACCTAGCATACTGAGTACGCCGGACACAGCAATGTAATTGATATCGTGACCCGCCATATCCTTGTACTTTCCATCCCGCCTGAAGCCCGTCATTCGCGCGACGATGACTCTTGGGTTGATCTTTTGCATGACGTTCTCCGGAGAGAGTCCCATCTTCTCGAGCACTCCCGGGCGGAATGGGTCGATGACGATGTCGACATTGCGGATCAGGTCTTTGAGGAGGGCGATGCCGGCCGGGGTTTTGGTGTTGACTGTGATCGAGTTCTTGTGCCGCGTGAGAGCATCGTTCGTTGGAGGAGGAGGGGAGTCGGTGAATGCTGCTGGGTGGGCGCGGTCGACGCGGAGTATTTCAGCGCCGTAGTCTGCGAGGAGGAGGCCGGCGTAGGGACCTGAACATGCTGTCAGTACTGAGGAAAGCTACGTTTAGATTGGGACTTCTTACCTGGTGCCAAACCTGCGAACTCGAGCACACGCACGCCAGTGAGGGGAGGAGCGAACTGTGCCATTGTGGTAGAGGTCGTGCTTGTCCTTGAGGTAGCAGTAGAGGAGGAGAGGATTTGAAGAAGATCAGGAGAGGAGAGTTCACCTACGAGAGAGAGAAAGTCTATGAAAGCTGCAGTCTCGCAAACAGCATGTCAGTCACATCAAGTCAGCAAGGTGGTCCGGCGAGCTCCCAATGAGGAGTGAAGGGAGGTGTTGTGGTTTAGCCTCGGGTTGGAGCTCGGCTTGCGGAGGTCTTTGTGGAGACCCCAGCTTTGATTGACATTGGTGGAAAGGCGCTAAATCTCCATCAATATGCCTTTGACGGCAGTCGGCGGCGAAGAAGACACAACCTGCAAGTCTCCAGATTTTGTCTCTGCATCTAGAGTCTGATTCTTGTCACGCAAATGAACGCCCACAGGCCCGGCAGTCTGGTCATGAGTAGGTATGGAGGAGCGTCAGATGTGATTGCGACGATCTTTGCATGCCAGTACCAGAACGGGCATATCAGCCTTGCAAGCCATTTTCATCGAGGCGCCCTCGTCGATGCTTGCCCGTATCGACCATTTGACGATAAGCCGGGTGAGCTCAGGCTTGAAGCGTGACAGTAGGACGTTCAAAAGCGCGATGAACAAAAGCCCGGGAGGACTTCAAGAAGGCGGATGTCATGTTATGAACGTTGAACATATAAAAGGAAGGCAAGCATGCTGGAGGAAATGTCGATATCGTGCGCACTCCGCATGCGGTCAAGCGTCAAATCTGAGTGCCTGAGGTGTCAATCAATCGAAAATGGAGAAGCATCGCCTGATTCCGGACTTCACCCCCAACTCGACAGCGCCGCCGCTCTCCGCTCCCGATTGCAATGATGACGATACGACGAATTCACCCACAGCCTCGACGGCTCGAGATCAAAGTCCAGACCGCCAAGCACAACGGATGATGGCGGCATTCTCGCTAGGAGCACCCATGAGCATCACATGTCGCGATCCGCGTGATAGCAGGGGGACGCAATGCTCCTCTCGGTGTAGCTCCCGACGATGACTCTGTACAGCTCACAGCATCGAGCCAGGAGGCGATGTACGCGACATCATGCATCCCATTGCCACACATCCCGCGCATCCAATCGACCGGCCAGCTCGATGACACTTCCAAAGTGCTCGATGTGCGACCTCGAATCTCAACTGCAAGCACTGCATGTCTTTCTGACCTCAACGCTATGACACTCTCTCCGACACTCTGTTCGGCAGTATTTTCGAAACTTTCCGACACACTCTTTCCAAACATCCTTTTCGCCCGATGTCTGCCTTAAATCGACTTGGATTGAGCTTCAAATACAAGCGGTCTTCTATGCAGGATACAGCCTATATGAGGTAGCGCCACCTTGTCGAAACAACACCCCTCAACAAGCTCGAACCCTGGATGGTCGTCTCAAAACCAAGACACCTGTTATCTGAACATCGCTCTTCGCTGCAGCCGCGGTGCTCCGCTCCTCTAATAGCAGATCGCATTGTCTCGGAACCATACGAAATTGCACGTATTCCCCTCACCCTGACAGTGTTTGCCTTTCAAAACAACGTCAAGTCAGCGCAGGAATCATCTACAAGAGCGCCTGCAGTGTCGGAGTCTAACATACCTGGCGACACCAGGCTCAGTGGGTGTTCCTTTGGCATCGACATGTTGGCAGAGACCGAATGGCACGAAGATGGATCTTGGCGTCATGACGCAGATTTGGAACTCCTTCACACATATGATATGACTTTAGAGCGGAACACTTACACCTTGCACGGGCAGCGATGCATCAATGGCATGATATTCGAGGGCATACGCCGCTGCGATCTTGAAGAGGACGATATTTATCTTGAAGGCGAGCATATTATGGTCGGGCCACTTTCGAACCGCTCGATAGATGGCGTTGTCTGGCGAGACGCTGAACCTTTGGGAAAGAAGGCGGATGTTTGACGGATTCGAAAGTCAGAAGGAGCGCACACTACTTATACTGCATGTGTTCACCGCCATGGCAGCGACCTGAAAACCTCGCTTTTGCATTACAGGTGGATGCACGACGAGTATAGAGGTCCTCATGCCTTCGAGAATACCGCAATCCCTGCAAAGTCAGAATAGATCGCGATCCCATGTGGACTGGATGCTGCAGTCTGAACGATGCCCGCCCTCCTCGCTCAATCCCGGCGCTCTTCTTGTATACACGATGCCCATTGCGCTTCACGCTCGATGCAGGTACATCTTCATGGCGGTCGATGATACAACACGACGACTGTGTTTTCGTCGGGCTGTCCTTGAAGCTTGGTTTCGGATGCCAATGCCACGTCATGTCAACATGGATACGGTGCCCTGTCAACTCACGGTTCTCTCACCCGAATTGCGCAGCCATGGTGTCTTTGTTGGGATCAACACTCATGGCAACCACGAGCCACAGCCACACGCTGACATGCGTCATTTCTTGGTTGGATTCGCCTTGGCGCTGTCGCGATTGGGAGCTGTCTCGCCGTCAACCTGGTCTCCACGGAGCCGTCGGCCCTCGAAAGCCAGGATGTTGTTATCGAGTGGTTTAACCGCGTCAACCTCAGGCCATGATCCCCGTCTCGCCAATTTAAACTCCGGGGTAGTTGCTTCGGCACTGCCATGTTTCCATGAACCGTGGACGGCAAAGGATGATATATACCTGGACCGATGCCTGACCTGCTCCAACTACTACTGACGTGCACCTGTCGTACGCTCTATGCCGGAAGTCACTCGTGCGATTGCTCACGATGTTTCAGCTCTCCAGCCAAGCCATCCTGCTCGGATGCATGACTACTGCACAGCTCGTTGCCGCAAGCGGACCTCCCGATTATTCGACCTACCAGTACTCCGATGCACCACCAATCGACTTTGAAGCAAGCTACGACTTCTGCGTCGTCGGCGGAGGGACCGCCGGTTTGGTTCTCGGAAATCGTCTCACCGAGAGCGGCAAATTCAATGTCATCGTCTTCGAAGCGGGTCCGACTCCAGACACCGTGGTAAGTTGAGACCTCCCTCAGATAGTCAGCTCGCATCATGTATCGATGCATGTATTTAGAGCACGGCTGATCATTCGGTATTCAGCCAACATCTTTGACTGCCGGTGGAAACCAATTCCTTCTCAATGGAGGTCGAAGCTTGATCGACTACAACTTCGTCACAGTGCCGCAGCCCGGTCTGAAGAACCGCACACTGAACTACCATCGCGGTCGATGCTTGGGCGGCAGCAGCGCTACCAATGGCCTGTACTACGGCCTCGGAAGCACCGGAGTCTACGATCAATGGGAGGCCGATGGCAACCCAGGATGGAATGCGTAAGTTGTTGAAGCGAGCAAACTGTCTCTTGGAGTGCGCCAGATCCAACCACTTTGTCTTGCTGCGCCACCTTTCCGAGCATCGCCGCTAACTCCTTCGCGCTCTGATGCTCAGGTCTACGATCTTTGCCGCAGCAAAGCAGGGTACCGTCTTTGTTGGCAACCCGAAGAACAGCAACGATCCAACATACATGACTTGGAACCCGGACAACTACGGCACAGAAGGACCACTCAAGATCGGTTTCCAAGGATATGTTCCAGCCTCCAACCCTGGTTTCATGAACGCCACCGCGGCAATCGGCATCCCCGTTGTACAAGACCAGAACGGCGGCAGTCCAATTGGTGTCAAGCAAGGAACGATGACCCTCGATGAGAACTTCGAGCGTGTGTCCTCTTACGATTCCTACTACCAGGCATCCAAGGATCGAAAGAATCTCAACGTTCGTGGTTCAGCAACTGTTGTACGGATCATCTTCGACGAGGCGACCATCGGGACGGACGAAGCTCATGCTGTCGGAGTGACCTTTGTCGAGGCAGGCATCTTCCACAACATCTCTTGCTCGAACGAGGTTATTGTGTCCGCAGGCGCTTTCCACAGTCCATTCCTTCTCAAGCAATCTGGTATTGGGCCGCAAGACGAGCTAGATGAGTACGGCATCCCGGTCGTCGTGGCTAACGAGAACGTCGGACACCACATGCAAGATCACACCTCGTTCAGTGTCATCTACTCTGTTAAGCCAGAGTTTGCTGACATCGCGAGCACGACTGACATGGTAAGGCTAGTTCGTTTACCTGTCCGAGAGCTCGCATGCTAATCACAATCGCCAGGTCAACGACCTCACCGTGCTCAACGAGGAACAACGAAAGTTCTACAGCACCGACGACCCATTCGAGAAGGCCAAGAGCAAGTGGTCCGCGCCATCAGGCTGCACGAACGCATTCCAGGAAATCTCCAACGACGAGCTTAAGCAGATCGGCGCCGGCGCCGTGGTCGATGCAGGTTTCCTCCACCAAGCCCACAACGAGATCCTCTACGAGAGCGTGTGGTATCCACAAGCTTTCAACGAGTACGGACAGCCACTGAGGAACACATCATACATCTCCTTGACCGTGTCGAACCTTGCGGCATTGTCAAAGGGCAGTGTCACCGTAGGCAGCAACTCTGCACTCTCTGACCCGGTCATCGATCCAAACTACCTCAACGAGACTGCCGACCAAGCTATGGCAGTCCAAGGTGTCAAGTACCTGCGACAAATCGGCGAGCACCCAGCCTGGAAGCAGTGGGTTCAAGAGGAGGTATCACCAGGCCCAGCCGTCCAGAGCGACGAGGATATCTTGGAGTACGCCCGAACCTCCATCATCCCTAACTGGCATGCCTCGAGCACTTGCCGCATGCTTCCCAAGGAGAAGGGTGGTGTTGTCGACAACAAGCTCCGCGTGTATGGGACAAAGGGTCTTCGTGTCTGCGATGTGTCTACCTTTGGTCGCTTGCCGGACGTGAACCTGGTGGGCCCGGTCTATGCTGTCGCCGAGCGTGGCTCGCAGATCATTCGTGAAGAGTATGGTGATTTGTGAGTAAAGGACACCATCGCTTGGGCCTACCTGTGAAGGCGTCCAAGATTCATTAGAAGGAATGGAGGTAATGGGATGCAAGGATTTTCATTTTGTTAAAGTCATTTCGACTTGTATATGGTCGCTTGGTCTATATCGATACCACACGCTTTGGACCTCGTCCCAAAACAAGATAAGTCGCTGAAGGAGCGTGGCGCATACAGGGCACCGTCATATCACCATTTGATGCTTCCTACAACCGAACTCATCGGTCAGTCCCCATTGGCACCTTTCAAGCCTTCACACAGGCCCAGTAAGTCGCCCAAGCAGTCGTGCTATTCCCATTCCACTCCGCAAACTTTTCCACCGCAAATCCATTTTCCGCCGCCAACTCCTCAACTCTCTTGCCTGGCTCCACCAGCTCGTAAAGCTCACATCCATCCACAATCCCCGGCATGACCGGCACAGGTGTCTGCTCGGGCGTGTACTTCGTGCCGAACTCTGGCTGAACAGGTGGAGAAAATTCGTACCAAGGAGTGTCGATGCAGACAGGCACGTAGGCTTGCAGTCCGAAGCAGGTTTGGCCAACAGAAGGGTTCCAGCGGTAGAATTGAGTCACCGTGAAGTTGCCGAAGACTTTGGCGATGGAGAGGCAGGTGTCGCCTGACCGGACGGTGTAGAAGGCGGTGCAGTCAGAGGGACGGACGGTGCAGACCTGGAAGATGGGTTAGACTAGATGAAGAGATTTGATCCGGATGCGAAGGAACGTACGCAGCCGGCGCTGTTGGAGCAGTATTCAGTGCAGTTGGACTGACGGGCTGAGAGAGAAGACGAGGTGGTGTCGAGAGTGCCGGCGTAGGCCTCAGGCATGGCGAAGGGAGTAGCGGATGCTATGGCTACAAGAGTAGCAAGAGAGAAGATGGAGAACTGCATGGTGTTGGACTGCGGTGTGTTGTAGCTGGATGAGAGGTGCAAGTGGTTGTGTCGTGGGTGGTTGTTCAGGACGACCTGGCCCGCTGTTTTATAGAAGGTCAACGTCGTCGCTCATGACGATACGTGAATCCTTCGAAGGCAGATATCGTCAACAATTTCTTTGCTTGATCCACATCTAGGCCGTCCCATGTTCAAGCGCAAGGCAGCTCCGAATTTAGGAAACGCCAGCGCTCCGAATGGGGTAAAAAATCCTAAAGGATCAGCATGCCGCCTATTTCCACGGAAGATGCGGCATCTACCCATATAAGGCCAGGCAGTGAGCCTGTCATGCATCAAGAGCTTCTATTCTTGTTGCATTTTGCTGCAGGCCACCGGTGTGGCGATCTGCAAAACTTGAGGCGAAGGATTCAAGATCCACAAATTTGGTTCGGCACCGAATGAACCCTGTAGTGGGTGACGGCAGCGTTCCGAAGGTCCCACTCTACGATCATCTTTATCGTCGTACTCGTCGTCGTACTCCCAGGCAATGCTACGTTGTGGTCTGACGGCGATTGGCGAATCGTGATTCATATCTGGCCTCTCACAAAGCCCACTCGTTCTTATCATCAGCAGCAGTAATGAACGGCTCGTCAATCTGCTTGACAGCCATCTCACTGCAAAGCACACTATTCATCAAGTCAGCATGGATCCCATGGAAAGAGCGAACGCACGACTCACCAAGCCCCAGCGACCAAGCCATCCAACTCTCTGACCATACCCTCTCTCCTCTTTCCCAGCGCGACACCACGTCCAATCTCCTTCTGCAGTTCTCGAATCCTCTTACTCTTGCCCATACCCGCAGCATGCATGACCATCTCACCCAAACAGTCCGCATGGAACGCATGCTGACAAGGGAACACAAAGAACTGCATCATCAACAACGGCAGTCGACACTTCCAGCACCTTTCGCCTGGCTCGACAATCGCGTATCGCTGATCGAGAGCTTTGATGTCGTCCTTGATGTGTTTCGCCGTGGACGCCGACTCGTCCATCTCCCGTTTCAGGTCGTCAATTTGTCGACTATAGTCTTCCAGCGCCGCACAAATTTCTTCCTTGAAGTCATCGATGACGATGAAGTCTGGGAAGAACGGGATGAGGTCTTCAATGCGAAGAAGCTCACAGCGGCGTAGGAACTCGATGGCGGATTTGATGCCTTTATTTTGGCCAATGACTTTCTTCGCGACTTTCAACCAAAGTTTCTTGCGAAGTGTGTCGTCGGTGCCAGCGCGATCGGCAACCGAGGCGGCGAGTTCGACTTCGTCGTATTTCAGCGCAAGTTCGACCGCAGAGGCGTACTGCTGCATCGTTTCGTAAACGTGCACGGCAGACTGAACGCGCTTGTGTGCGATGCAGAGGCGTAGTGCGAAGTCGGCGTCGTAGAATTGGTCGTGGTTGCGGGCTTGGGTTTCAAGGTAGGTGAGGAGGGCAGATTCATCTCGGGTGGGGTGGGCGGCATACATGGAGATGAGCGTGTTGTGGACGGCCGGCTCGGTGGAAAGGAGATGATCGATGCAAAAGCGGAGGTATAGGATTGCTTGATTGTCTCTGAGGGAGACGGACGAGCCGGCGGTCTTGTTGTAGTTGAGGAGAGCGGGAATGATCTTTTTGGTATCAAGGTTGGCCTGACGTTTGAGGACGTCGATGAGATCAACGGAGACGTGAGCCATGAGGACAGTGCTGTAGCGGTAGAACATCTCGGGGTCCGTCTGCTTCTTGAGCACAGACATCGCTTCCGTCCATCGTTCTCGGTTCACCCAGTACGAGAGGACGTAGTTGTAATCTTCGACAATATTGGCGTAAAAGAGAAGTTCTTCTTCTCTTCCGTGAGCACTGATGATCTCATAGGCTGTCTTACGGTCCAAGTCGGACTTGTACTTGGTGACAAAATCTTGGTATTCTTTTCGCGAAACAGGCAACTGCCTCTCGGTATCGCTTGATGTCGTGCCTGATCCATCCGCAGTGAGCTCGGCTCGGGTCGAAATCGTGTCGTCCAGCTGGTTCAGCTTGGCCATAAACAGCTCGAGCAGCCAACTAGCAAGCATCATACGCTGCATAATTGCACTTTTCTTGAGTATTGACAATTTCACAGTGAGGTATTTTCGAAGAGCATCTTGCTCGCCTTTGTCGATGAAGCCAAGCGCAACGTCCTCGAAGGCCTTGGTGCTCTTTCCAAAGACCAATGCAGCTTCCGCATACTTGCCTAGCGACATCAAGTGATCTCCGGTCATCGATGCGACAGCGTCCCTCTGCTCAGCAGTCTTGGCGTATTTCTGTGCAGCATCGTATTGGCCCTGCTTTAGCATGATCTTCCAGACATCTCTCGCTTCGTCAGTCACAACGATTTCGAAAATCTCTTGGGCCGTGAATAGCCAAAATGTGTTCTTCTGTTGATCAGCGAAAAGACCAAGATTCGCACTGGTCTCGAGGATCTGCTGGCTATACACAACTGTATCGTCCAAACGATTGATCGCAGTCAAAGTGCCCTCCACGAGCGCAAGCATATGAAACTGTGTCAGGACCATCGAGGAAATGGGCGGCTGTGTTGCACGGCTTCTACCGCCAGCTGTTTGTATTGCCGGCATTTTTGATCGTGGAAAGGACTTTGACTCGCGGAAGACCTGCTTTCCAAGCGACACCAGATCCGGCACTGAGGTAGTGAGGTTGCCGTGAAATATGCCCTGCGCACTCAGCCATGCGTATGCTCGCTCCATGCTTTGCCCCTCTAATGAAGACGACGGCGCATCTGGAGAATCTGGCGATACAGCCAGGCAGGAAGAAGAGATTCCGCCAGTCCGGTCCACTTCGTGCACGGTCGGAGCTTCGCTTTCAAAGAGCTTGGTGTATATTGATCCATTGGACTCGTATCCTCTTCCACCTGTCCTTCCAACGAAATGTAGCAACTTTTGAGGCGTGGCTACCAGCACTCGCCGTGTCTCAGGTCTGGTAGACACCACATCTGCGAACAGCCCCACCACTGGCCCGTCCTGCGGGCTGTACACCGTTCTGAAGTACTTCTCTTGATTCCTGTAGAACTCCGCGTTCGGCTCGATATATGTCTCGTACACATGTCCATCCGCGCTCCCAATCAAAATTTCCCGAGTCGATGCTGTCGGCTCTGACGGATTCCAAGCGATGCTCTCTATTTGTACACCCTTTGGGAACTTTCCTAACGCCTTCGGTTGCCGTGATTGTGTATGGAGGTAGTAGTTCTCTCCGGAAGTGGTCGAGATGAGTAGATGCGATGCTGACGGATCGAGGAATAGCTTGCGAATGACGCCGATTTCTGCTGGTCGTTTTGGGAGGTCGATATCGTCGATGTCTTCCGGTCGTTCGAGATCAAATCGTAGTATTCGGCCAGTAGAGAGAGCGAGGACGAGAACATTGTTTGCGACTGCTGCTGCTACGAAGTCGGCCGAGATGTCGAAGCGCATCTGCACCTTCTGAACGTCGAAGATGGGGAGTTGAGAGTCATCTTGCGCGCCGGAAATGTAGCCACCGGTCGCTTCGAGCGCCATGGCATTTTCTGTGGTCGATTCCGAGGAAAATGTGGTTGTTGTTGACGTGGAAAGACATGTCGTTGCTTGGTAGTGAGCTCCAGCTGCGCTTGGTCCGTGCTGATCACCACCACCACAGCTTTGACCTCATCTGCTTGATCTCCCTCCTTCACCATGACACTGCACACACACACACCATTCATCGGACAAGTTGTCGCTTGCCAGTGTCGCATTATCATGGCAGATGTGTCTTCACGTCTATCTCTTCGCCGCCAGCTGGAGATATTCGACGACGGCGAGATCTACGCCTATTGACATGGTCCGAGATAGAGGTGGACTCTAAGTCTTCTCCGTGTTCAGTTACCGCGATGCTTCAGCAACCTGGTCATCTGGAGTCCGATCGGCGATGCCTCATGACCTCACCGGCTACCCATTCGGAAAGCTGTGCGACTTTTGGGCGATCTCGTATTCTGGAAGCTGGCAGCCCTGGTCAAGCTCGATCTTCTCCAACGCCTGTCCCTGGCATCCTTGGAATAAGAAACCATCGTCCGCCTTGTGAAAGCGAGACCCGGGGTTTTCGCGCAACGCAACAATCGCCAGCTGAACCAGGTGTCCAAAGAGGTCGTCGATAGGGTCGTCGATGGTCAGGGCTACTACTGTAAAGCGGGCGAACGCAAATACGTCGGCGCGTGGTACGGCCAGATCGTCTCGTCGTCGGACACTCAGGACCAAGGTAGCCACGAGGGTGACGTTTGAACCACAAAATTATTTCCTGCGCACAGGTATAGTGCCAATTGGCAGGGTCTAGGTCGCGAGATGCGGAGTCAGTCGCCTGCTTGTCGAGAACTCAATCAATGCCCTGTCGCAGTGGCAGGTAGCAAAGATTCCTCGAGCTGATAATATTCGCGGGCAAAGGCTTCATAGGGCGGGCACTAATTCCTCTGTGCAGGATATGGCCTGTCGAAGAGAGGGGTTGTCATGTGGGTGTGTTGGTGCTTGGACTGCTTCCTCGCGAGCTCACGAGGTGCTGGGAGGACATATAAGGTCAGGCCTGATGCTGCTGCTGAGAAGTAGAATCTGGTCACTCGGTTTCAACTTCATCAATCGTTCCCTCGCTGGTTCCCGCACAAATCAAGATCGCTCAGCTCCTTTGATATCTTCGACATACTTCAGAGTATCTCCGAGCAGCCAAGTGAGCGGAATCACGCTCGACTTCTCTTGGGTACCCACATACTGATGATGTCATCAGGATGGTCAAAGTCACTCTTCTCGGCCTGCTGTTCAGCGCCGTCGCACTCGTGGAAGCAATGCCAAGGCAGAGTCCGCCAGAGCGGAGTCCAAACGAGCAGTCGGTAAGCTTCCGTTTGCCTCTTCTCTCTGTGCGATCAAGAGACTTCTTGCTAACCGCACCATCCTGCGATTCCAGGTCGAGATGTTCAGCAAGCGCATATACCAGAGCGCGTGTTTCAGAACGTACAGCTGCGACCATCAATCCGACTGCTCTGGACCAGCGAAAATGATCATCGTGCCCGACGGGTGCCCGAAGTGCTATGCAAAGTTTTTGTGCGGCGCCGATAAGCAACCCATTCCGAATACGCGTCAGGGCTACTGGTGCCTGGGGGCTGACGACGATTTCTGCTTCTGAGTTGCTATCATGCCCAAACTTGGCTGGGAGGCATCCGACGGCGATCGATGGAAGGAGAGCACGCCAATTGAAGCAACTGAAGGATGCCACATTGTCGGATAAGGGAGTGAGAATCGGCTCATGAAGTCACAGCGTTGGTGTGTTGAATACGTCTCTTTTATGATATAGTCGTGCTTTCAATCCTTGTGCAGACGAGACACTTGCGTTCAAAGCCTCTGTGACTGTTTCTGGTCCCGCTCGATGGTCTCGCACATTTGCAGTGACCACTCTGTAAGCGAAGGAAATGCCAAGACTTGAACGATCAATCTGAACTTTGACCTCGTCTTCTTTGCTCCCGTCCATCACCATCACCGACTGCTCATCACCAAAATAGCTAGCTTGCCAGCCTCGCCATATACGTGACCGGACAGCACGACGACATTTTTTGCCTCTCTTCCACTCGTGCTTGAGAAACTGGCCAAGGATGGCGATATCTTCGCACGCACACTTGCGTCGTCTTTGTCAACAACAATGTGGAACAAGGGAATGTGCAGGTTGATCTACGTTGTGCATTCGACTCTATACACTTAGGCTATGCTTCTACTTGACAAGCGCTCTGTCGGATTGAAAAAAGACGACCGATTTTCTAATGGTGCGCACCTGCCGTACAGCTGGAATTCAAACTCCTTGCGCCGGACACAATTTCCGGTCCGTCATCTCACAGCAGAGCGTCTCCCGTCGATCATACCCTATGGACATCTGGATCACCATGCCGGATACACTCTCGCCAGCTCCATCTTATCAATATTCACGACCTCCACGACCTCCACGACCACCACGACCTGGCTGACCATGTACTCCACCACGGCCGCCGCGGCCTCCCTGGTGATTTGGCCCTCTCTTGCCTGCGCGACCACCTCTACCATCCTCCATGTGTTCGCCGTAACCACCATATCCGCCGCGTCCTTGATGGCCATTGCGTCCGCCATGTCCTCCGTATCGTCCACCGCCGCGAGCACGAGCTGGCGCTACGAACTTGTCCTCCAGGCCGTCGCCGAACTTTGCGTCCCACTCGGGAGAGTGAAACACTGGACCCGAGACGGTCTTCTTCCCTTCGCTGAGTAGCTTCGCCTTCACAGCTGCACGATCGTATGGTTTCTTGAGGAGATACAGTTCCATCGTGGCCGTGGCATCTTCGCCTGGAGTATGGCCATCCTGCTGGATGGAGCGACCTAGATATGCGGCTGCGCACGTTCGCAGACCAGGATTGTGTCCTCGACCCGAGGAGTACAGTTCTTGAGTGTCGACAACCTCTGAAGCGCCTTTGAAGGGGTTGAGGTGCTGGAATGCGGCCATGTCTCCACTTGCGGCATGCATAATTACCGGTCGGCCCTTCATGATCTCCGCAAACATCTTCTCCGCCACTTCACTGTCGACAGCACCATTCTCGGGCTTAATATTGTGGAAATCAACTCCGCAACCCTTGATGTGGCTTGGGAACGCGAGTGTGACTTTGGGCTTGTGCGGATAAGACACCATGACTTCGAGAACGATCTCATTCTTGGTGTTGACAGCAGCAGCCCATCCGAGGCGCGTGTATTGTGTCTTCGATTCGTCGTAACGCGTGTGTCCGAACTCGATGTCCAGCGCCAGAGGCTCACCTGGGAGTAAGCGGTCAAGGCGTGGGTGTACCTGGCGCGCTTTGCCGCCCGCTCTACTCGGTCCGTTGGGTGCGTTGAATGGCGAGGGAGGTCGCACGATGACTGGTGTCACGGCAGGAGCGCGCGCAGCTACGGAGCCGCTGGTACCGCAAGTTGGGGCCTTCGTACGGGTCTCGACATCTTCGAAGAGTGCTGAGCCGCTATCAGTAGGTGTGTGCGCTGAGCTGGTGATCTATCGCTACGGGAGACATACCAGGACCCATGTTGCTTCCGACTGTTAATCTGGCTGCGCAGGTGTACTTTCGGCCAATGCGCTGGTATAAAACTTGTGGTCGGCTGCGTGAGATGATGGAAGGAGTACTGAAGCCTGGTGCAGAGGATGATTAGAGAAGGGAGTTGAGGAGGGAAAGGTTGCGGACGAGATTGGCTTCAACATGTTCCGCCAGCCGTCCCGCGCAGCATTCACGAGCACGTTGCGAAAGACTACGCTTCGAATGGGCCCGCCCGCAGCATTCACTTGCAGTTCAAGCCATTTTCAACAAAGGCTTTGTTCCCGACCTGCGGCTGGCTGACAAGGGCGTTGCGGGTCAAGGCGTCGTTCAGGGTCAAGATCCTGCCAAGGAAGATTGCACGATGCCAGGGTGCTCTTATCGTGCGGGCAGACTCGTCTGCGGAGTTCCTGGCCGTCCTGGCTGTTGCTCGTGGGTCTGGTGCGAAGGACAGCAGACTTGGACTGGCGGTCCAGCAGCGAAAAGATATGAGCGCTGTCTCCGGTCAGCTCAGTCCATGAGGTTGGTATAGGACGAATGGGCACACTGGAAACGTATACGGTAAGACATGACGATGTGTATATGACGGCTGATTCCGAACAGAACGCAGAACGATGAAGTAAAGTCTTCATGAGTATGATGGAAGCCGCAGAGAAAAAGGTCATTCCCAGCGCAGGCGAGACGGGACAGTACTCCTGACATGTTTGCCAGTCCAGGAGGGCGGGCATGATCTAGGCAATGCAGGATCTTTGTCGCACCTTCAACCTCTGCGGGACAGCAATCGTGAGGCTCTCGACCTCATGGCTTGCTCTATTCCACGAATCGAAATATGCCGAGACATTCCACACTTACATCGTCAGCGCCGGATTCGAAGCATACTCCTACTGGAGACAACGGTTGATTGACACAGCCTCACCTTCGAGACCTTCGATGAGTAAACGGAGAGAGAGAGCTGACTTGTCATGAAATGTTTCATACGTTTGTGGTTCATACTGCTAATACTATCAATGTCTGATCCGACCTTGCTTCATGCAATCGGAAACCTCAGCATTTTCGTTCCTGGGGACTCGGCGTATCGCTAATCATGCTACTCAAAGATCGCAAAAGCATAAAGCGCAGGCCCGCAAACTCCCCAGTCGGACCCACAAGAAGTCCCAAACTCCGACGCAGGTCTCCTGCGAGAACGATTTCCGACTCCGTCACATCTGCCTCGGATCCATCTCCCAAAAAGCAAGAACGCCCGCAAAATTCCAGTAACTCCGGTCCAGATCAGACCACGGTCTCTGCTTCTTGACGCCCAGATCTTGTATTTCATCCCGCCTTTCGACCACCGTCGACTCTTAATCCTCTTGCTGATTCTTCTTCCCTCCACGACCGCGGCGCTGTCCACCTCTGGCTGGACGAATGAAGGCTTCGCCAGCCCAAGCTTCGTTGCCTCTAGTCGTAGCCCTGTTTGGGGCGCGCTCTTGGAGGAAGCCTCGACCATTACCAGACCCACGGCCGCCTCTAGAGCTCTGGCTGTGATGACCTCGGCCACCATTGAGATTGCGCTGTGAAGTCGTCGGCATGCCCTGGGCTTCGAGCTTGGCCTTCTCTGCGACGCGGTCGTACGGATGCTTGAGCAGGTACAAATCCATTGTCGTGGCCGCATCCTCAGTCGGCGTGTGCTTGTCTCCGACTTGGACTTCGCGGTGGAGAATTTCTCTGGCGACCTTCGCGAGGCCTTGACGCTGGCCACTTCCAGAAAGATACATATCCTGGGTATCTTGGACCGTGGCACGGACGAATGGAGTTTCGTGCTCGAAGAGCTTCATGTCTCCGCTCTTGTCGTGCATCACCACCGGACGGCCCTCAAATATCTCCGCCAACCACTTCTCGACGACCTTTGCGCGAACGGCTCCGTTGTCGAACAAGAGATCTTCCATGCCAACGCCGAAACGCTCAGGTGGATATTCTTTCCTTGCTTTGTCCTCATGATCGTATGCCGCGAAGACATCCAGAACACTCTCCCCCTTGGTGTTAACAACGGCCACCCATCCAAGACGCTCCTTCCACTTCAGAGCGCCTTTTCTCAACACGGTCTGGTGCTCGTCGTCGAAAGCGACTGGCTCTCCTGGCACGAGACGGTCCATTCTAGGGCGAACTTGTTGCGCTTTACAGTTTCCCTTGCCTGGCGCGTTCGGCTGCTGGAAGGGTGAGGCAGGGCGAGGTGGGGCGATGAAGCCGTTGTTCATGGCTGCCATCGTTGCGCTTGGGTGGTCGTCGATAGTTGTTGTTGCTTCGATTGTCTAGGCGAGTTCGGTTGACTCGACAAGCTCGATCTTTGGGATGCGCTTGTGGGATCGGGATGATTGGAGAAGCGTGGTGTGGAGGAAGAGGAAGAAGAGGTCAAGGTGCGGAACTGGTGGTTTTAATTTCAGTCGGGACCTGCAATCAACACATTCACGACACTCGTCACATTGACCATTCACCAGAACAACGGACTAGTCCTGCACCCGACTTTCTGCCATTCACGAACACCTCAAGACCGCGTCTGGCTGAAGCAGAGTCCCCTCGACAAAGGTCCAGGACCGAGCCAACAAAGGCCTTGTCAAGATCGATAATACTTTCATCGGGGCTGCTTATCGAGCTGGGCTGGGATGACTTTGTTGGAAATTTGTGGCCAAAAGGTCCGCTGAAGCAGTGTTCGAGCCAGCCGGCTGAATGTTGGCTAAGTGGAGATGAGACGAATCACTGCTCCACAGTGGTAGAGGTCTGATCTGTCGTGGCTTGCTTGGGTCCTTTCGATGGAATCGATATATGGGGATTAGCTCGAGCTGTCGAGGAGACGCACAGATTCTCCATCTCTGTGTAGTGCAGATCCGAACCGGTTGGCAGAGTATATTTGATGGGCCAGAAGGCTGTGTATATGGAAGGGAGCAATATGTGTATTGGGTATCGGTGGTCGTGGGTCAAGGCACGCACACACGCAGCCGTGTTCAAGAAAGAGCTTAAGAATCATGCGGAGGAAAAATGTTCGAGCAGGCTCTCGCGAGACAAGACAGATCTGCAACAGCACTCCTGAGTTTGTTTGTGTTCCCGATCCTGGGATCCCTCAATTTTGACATGACAATGAAAAAGGTCTGCTGCAGTCTCACTCCCGCAGCACAGCAATCGCATCACTAGGTGGGCTTTGTGTCAGATCATCTTCGGTCGTACAGCTGCTCTGCCGTCGAACACTGGTGGCTCGGAGGAAGGAAAAAAGAACAAACTTAGCTTTGTCGGTCGAAGAGAGACCCTCGAGTATGAAAGAACAGACCAACATTAGACTGTAGTCATATCGACATGGCGCAGACTCTAATTTCCGATTATAGTGTGCGCTAAATCAATCATTTTAGGCTGTGTATACCTCGAGGCGTTTATCGTCGTTTATCGTTAAATCGTTTATCGATTAATCGTCCGGTCGGTTGTTGCGTAATATCGTCGATTAAACGCTCGCTAAGGTATACACCTATTTAATTGTTAGTGTAATAATTAGTAGATCCTTCGGAACTTACTGCCTTAGCTATAACGCTCTACTCTTACACCCTCGTCGCGTCGCCCTCTGCGTATATAGTTACTTATATACTATAGACTTAGTCCTCGTTGTTGCGGCGCTTACTAGCGTTCTTATAAGCACTATTAGTGCTATAGTACCGAGGGTAAAGCGTCGTATGCGAGTATATACACCGTCCGGAGTTATCGAGACTTTAACTAATCTAGAAGCCGGCATTCGAGAGATATTTAAGTATCTATATAGACTACCTAATAACTGCTATTAAGTTACTCGACTACAGCAGCCGGTGTTAAAGAAGTTTATTAAAGAGCTAACCGCTTGTAGTGTTAGTAGCAAGACTAGTAGGGGTTTATCCGTAGCTAAATAGGCTATTATCTTCCTCGACTTCCTTAGCTATAATTAGTTAGTTCGAGAGCTGCGAAGGACGTACTAGCACTTCTATATTACGTTCGCTTATGTAATTAAGCGCATTAGCAAGGTAGTATATAAGATAAGCGAGGACTTTATTATTATGCCTTATTAGCAAGAGCCGCTGTATAAACATCTTATAAGGAAAGAGAAGGACGACATAAGCTGCTTAGAGCATAGCAAGTTCTCGTAGTTTAAGAGCAGCCTTAGTAGACTTAATAGCACGCTCTTGCTAATAATATTGCCTAAGGAAGTGCGAGGCGTATAGAACAGTCGGAAGGGCACTATATCGCAGAACGTCTTCGTAGCGTGCGGCTTTAATATAGTCTTCTATTTCGTGTTAGCTAGATACGAAGGCTCTGCACCTAATAGCACCGTATTAGAGAGGGCATATAAGAGCAGCTTTAAGGTGCCTCGTAGACAATACTACCTCGCCGATAGTAGCTATAATATTAAGTCCGGACGATAAGTACGGAAGATAAGTGTTAGAAAGCTAATTATGTATATCTATCTACGTTCTAGAAGGAAGTATGCGTCTAGCTACTAAGCCCGACCGCTATGTCCGCAATATTACCCCCCCCCCTATAAGAAGAAAACCTTACTATCCTTAGTAATTATGCATAGTGCATGTTCGGCGCCGAGCTTTTATCCGTCTAGCGCTCGACCGCCTTATGTATAACCCTATAGTCTATATCTTGTCCTTATGCCCTGTTATTCTAAGCTCTTTATTCCTCGTTACTACTATCCGGGATCGTGTCTATCGCGGTCGTAGTGCTTAGTTTAGCGGCAGGGTTTATTATTAATAGCAAGTCGTCGTCTTCGATATCTATATCGTTAGCGTAGCTGCGCCGTGTCCGGCGAGTCTAGTAACGTCTCGCGCTCCTGTAAATTGCCTTGCGGCGAGACTACGGTTAGTACTAGCCGCTAATCGGAGTTTGCGCTTAGCGTTCTCCGTCTCCCTGTCGTAAGCGTCCTTTAGGTCCTTAGTAGTTTAGCGAGTCCGGTACGAACTACCGGTATCGGAGGCAGCGTTTAATGCTTTCTACATGTCGTCCGCTAAACTAGTAAAGTCCTAGTTCGTTATGCCGTCCTTCTTCTTGTTTTGCCCGAACCGTCCTCTACGCTTCGTTAGTATCGCTAGTTTGTCTAACGGGAACGCCTCGTCTAGTAGTTCCTTTTCGAACGGAACCTTCTTACGCAGGGAAGATTAGCCGAGCTAGAAGGAGTTTGCCGCTATAGTAGCTGCCTTCGCGGCGGACTTTTAGGCAGTCCGCACTCGAAGTTCGCCGTTATCTAACAGGTCGTCTAGGTCGAGCTCCTCTTTAACGCCCTCGTCTGTGCCCTTATTGCCTATATAGAAGGTAGGCGCAATAGTTAGGTAGCAGGTCGTGTATTCGACTAGTCTGCGTCCGTTGTCCGTAGTCGAGAGGAATTTAAGGTTAGCGTACAGCTTTATACTAAGGTTGTACGTTTGTTCGATATATCCTAAATACTGCCTAGCGGTGTCGCTTAATAGTAGTCTTAACACCGTAAGGTTATATGTCTAGTAGTGCACCGCGATCGCCTTGTAGTACTAGCTATGCGGACGTCTTAGTCGGGGTGTTTGCGTTTGCGTCTGCGTCTGCGCTTGCGTTTGCGTCGACAACGACCTCGTCTATGTCTGCATTCTAGTTATTAACCTCCTGCTATTTAGTATTAACGTCCTTCTCGCGCGGGTTAAACGTGTATCGCTCTAACGTGCAGTAGTCCTTATAGAACGTAAGGGCGGGGTCTTAGCGTTATAGATAATGCAGAAGGAGTCCTATATATGCTATATAGCTAGCGCGTTCTTAGACATTACTCCGCTATAGGCGTTGTACTCTAGGATTATGTCTTTGTCGAGACGGCTCTAGTCTACGCTCGTTAGATAGAGGACCTTCTTTTCGAAGTAGTAACCCTATTAGGTGTATAGTAAGATGCGCAAGGGAGATTGCGTATATCTCGGTATCCTTGTCTGTCGGGCTAATGTATAGGCGTCCCTGTAGTTCGCAGTCCTCGTGTAGGTTTCCGCGATCGGCAAAATCTGCTGCCTAGAGCTTGTAAAGTGTTGCCTTTAAAATCTAATTATTATTGTATAGTAGTATAAGGATGCGACCGACCTAGAAGTCGTCGGAATAATAAACTCGAGGCAGTAGTATATAAGCGTAGTTGTTAGATCGAACTCGCCGGCGTCCGTTATCGCTTCCTCGGCTGCGTGTTGTTCGGTATGCATTATTCGTAATACCGGGAGGTCCTCGTCTTTCTTACCGTGCTGTTCGTTACGCGTAGTCTGTAATGTCTAAGGTTCTTTATATTCGGCAATAGGGCTTACGAATAGCAAGCTGTCTACCGGTGCGGCTGCTAGTGCTACTACTAGTTTGCCCGTCTAGTCTTCGGGTTCGCCGAACATGCCCCTTACGATCGGTATATAGAAGACCTCCTTGCAGACAGCAGGTATAGGCAAGTAAAAGAGGCTGCCGGCTGTATTGCCGCTCTGCGGCTTGTACTCCTCCGGAAGTGCTACTTAGATACGTCTAGAGCGCTCGATTTTCGCTAGTAAGTCCTCCGCGATCGCGTCGTCGCTATCTAGGTCTATGCCGAATAAGCGGCTAAGAAGGACGTACTCTTCTTCTAGCTATGTGCCTATGCCGTACGGCTTAGTAAGAAGGAGGTAGTTATCGCCCTAAACCTCCTCGCTCGCGCAGTATACGAAGCTGCCGGTTATATCGAGCGGGACCTGCTTACCCTGCGCGTCTATATTAGTAAAGTCGAGGGTAACGCGGACTATTTTCTACCTAAAACTAGTATAGACGTGCGTCTAATATAGTTAGTATCGGAGCTCGGTGCGGAAGCGACCCGTCTTCTTAACTACGTATAGTAGGATTATATCGGCCTGCGCTAGCTCTTGCTATACGTAGAACTTCGATAATGCGAGCTTGCGTCTATCGAATCCTAGGAAGTCTAGTATAGGGTCGAATCGCTCGAACGCATTCTTAGCGTTCGCGTTTCTGCCCTTACCTGCGCGTTTAGCGATATCGATAAGAAATTTTGCAGCGCTGTCTGCGGTCTAGTCGCCTAGGCAAGATTAGGTAATGCGGATAAGGGGCATAATTACGTCTAGGGTAAAGCGATACCCGCGTATAAGTGCGTCTGCCGTTCGTAAGGGAGTAAAGTATTTAACCGGGCTAGTCCTCGTGCGTAAGTATTTGTCGAATACGCCTAGGGCGACGAACGCGATTACCGGGTTATATAGCATAACCGCGGCTAGTAGTAGCGGGTCTATGTTTATACGGACACGATAGACCGTCGGCAGAGCAATTACATAGTGTCCGGTCTCGCTAATCGCGCTTCCGATATAGCAGGGTAGAAATTCGAAGTCCTGCGAGCCGAAATCGAATATCTCTAAGAAGATATACCTAGAGGCGCTGTCGTCGAGGGCGTCCTTATCTTCGTGCGGGATATGTCCGGTCTATAATGCTCCGAGTTTAACAGTACGGAAGTACTGCAGAATGTTATTATTCGGCGGGTCCTATAGGAGTGCGCCTTCTAGATCCTCTAGCAGAAGGTCTACGACGCGCAGTCCTTAAGCCGCCGGCGTGTTTGCGAGCGGCGCAGGTGTACCTAGCTTATATTGTCCTATTAATGCCTAAAGCTAGCCCTCTCGACGAATAGATAGTTCGGGATACGGTTCCGCGTGCGGTTCCGGCGAATCTACCTTTAAGATTAGGCTATGCTCGGTTTGCTGCTCGCGTTCCTCGCCTGCGTCTCCCTACTTGTTTTCTTTCTTGCCTGCGTCCTTCGGTATCGTTAATAAAGCTAAGAACAGCGCTAGTAGAGTGTTAGAAGTAGCTAGTATCGGAGGGGCGGACGAAGCGCGTTTAATACTCTATTTCTGCATAGGTTTAGCCTTCGGCTTTAGCTACTAATCGGGGAGCGTGTTCGTAGAAGGTAGTACGGAAGGGATTTGCGCTTGCGGTACTACTAGTACTTCCGCTATCTGTTCGGTTACTATATACGGAGCTTCGCTAACGGTTTGCGCGTTCGTTAGTAGCAGGCTCTGCGATCCTTCGGAGTCGTCTATAATAAATAGACTATATATAGGTCGCATACGGTACAGGCGTAAGATAGTATATAAGGTATAGATGTTTAGTAAGAAAGTTTCGTCGTCGCTAGTAAAGCTTATAAGGCAAACGCTATGTTTACTAAGGCTCGCTTTACTTTCGTCGTTACTATAATAAGGTTCGATAATAAGAATTAGTTTGCTTATATTATGTTGTAAAAAAATGCTATAAGATATGTCGGTAGATAGCCGAATAGGTAAACGGTCTGCGAGTTATCGCCTACGCCGCAGCTAGCGCCTCTCCGTGCGTTAAATGTTACGGTCTGCTACTGCTTGCGCGCGCGCACGTCTGCCTGTTATAGTCGGCGGCTCTAGATAGTTACGATCGTATGCCTCTACTAGCTCTAAGGCGTCTGCTAGGTCGCTAAGCTTATACTACTAGTTCTCTAAGTCCGGATATCCTTTCTACTTAACTAGATATTCGGTGTTGCCGCGATAGATCCGCTTGTCTAGCAGGCGTTCGATCTCGTAATAAGGTGCGTCCGGGTTCGTGTCGTTCTCTATCTCGACCGGGCCTAGACGATTCGGTTCCCTGTCGTATAGATCCTGCGTGTCTAGGTACCTCGCTAGCTGTGCGAGCGAGATAACCGGGTGTATATATATAGTTAGTAGGAGATCGAGCTCGTATACGAGGTTCCTAATACGTCTCTTAATCTTAAATAGTCCGGTGCGTTAGTAAGAGATCTTTCGTTATATATGTCCAGGTATTTTATACCCCTTATAGAGTTTAAGAAGAACCTATTAACCGGGTCTAAACTAAATAGGCTAATGCTACTTGTCGTACGCATCTTTTATATTCGCCTAGGCCTAGGCGAGCGAGTCTATCGCCTGTTCTCTCGACAGTTGTCGTAGTGCGTAGTAGTCTACTATAGGAAGTTCGACGAGCGGGTTTAAGGCGTCGAAGTTTAACTTAAAGCCTTAAATTATTACGCGTGGAATCTTATTTGTAGATATGTTCCTTAAGTTATTAAGGTAAGCTTAAATGTACGGCAGTCCGTCCGTCTACTCTAAGTCTAGGTAGCAGGTAATAAAGAAGCAAATTGTAATCTCGATAGTTTAGTTTATGCGTTCGGATTGCCCGTCCGTCTGTAGATAGTACGCCGTTGTAGCTAGGAACGTTATGCCGAGCTTTTCGAAGACTCCTTTAAAGAAGTCTAACAGCTAAATTAGGTCGCGATTACCGATTAGAATAGCCGGCAGGTTACGTTCGGTGCGGACGTGTGCGAGTAGGTAATTATGTCCCTACTTCCTAGCCGTCTACGTCGACTTAGTCGGTGTTAGAAGGATGTCCTTTGTAAATTTGCATGTCTCGGTTAGCAGACTGTCGAATCTAGCTGCCGTAGTCGGTAGTGCGTGCACCTAGTCTGCTATACTAGTATACTAAGGTATAGGCTGCTAAGTAATTAGGGCTAGCTCGCCGTATAGTTTATAGCGTAGGGTCTATGTACTTAAGTATAGTAGGTAATAGTCGATGTACTTTCGAAGCTCCTTAGACATATGCAGGATATAGAAGCTAGCTTGCATGTTCGCGTAGGAGCGGTAGTAGCCTGCATAGTAATAGCGATCGTGTGCTATCTCGAAAACCTCGCGGTAAAGTCCCTTCGGAATGCACAGGCGTTCGCGTCCGTCTACGTCGTCCTTGTAATAGATTAAGCCGTTACAGAGGAAGAAGCGAATGTTTAGTAGGCTTAACTCGGGTTCGCCGTCTAGGGAAGCTATGTCCTCGTCGCCTAGGCGGTTTGCTAATGCCCGCTAGTTATAGAGTTCGATCGCTTTCTCGAGCTGTTCTATTCGCTTATGCTAGGCGCTATCGGTTTAGTATCCGTTTTTTAGGCGCTGCTTAAAGTTATCTAACAGTTCGACTAACACTGCATAAAAGACAAGCAGGTCGAGCGTCGTGTGCGGCGCCCCTATATCTTCGTATGCGTACGGGTTTAGCGTATCTTTAAGGTAGCTGCCTAACGAGGTTAGGTTCTCGTCGACTATTCTGCTAAGGGCGTCTAGAATCCTATACAAGCGTCCTAGTCGGTATAAAATAGTAAGATTGTATTAGGAGATGTATTACAACGCCCGCACGAGGCGCAGATTTATCCTGTCTATAGACGTTATTGTCGCGAGCGAGTGCTGCTTAGCGAGTCTAAGAGCTGCGATATAGTCGGAAAAGACGTATACTAGCTTCTAGGCTGCCTGTGCAAGGTAGCGCGTCTTCCTTAATGCCTAAACGAGTCCGGCGACCTCTAGCTCGGTCGCTAGGTAGCGCTTCTCCGTATCTAAGAGGGCCTTGCTAAGGTAAAGGATTACTTGCACGTCCGCGTCCGGGAAGCGTATTACTTTGTCTGCTACGCTCGTTAGGTCCGGATCGCCCTTAACTATATACACTACGTATGCAATGCCTAAGTATAGTCTAGGTCGTAGTATAAGGGTCTAGACCGGTCGTAGTAATAAAGGAATTTAGCTCCTGCGTACAGAGTCTTTATTATCTCGAAGGACTTGCGTATCGGTTCTAGGTTCTCGGACTAGGTCTATGCCTTAGTCCGCTTAGAGTAGTTCTTGCGTGCCTGTCCCTTGTTTAAAGGCGAGAGTTTAAGCAGCTCGGTCTTGCGTTTCTCGAACGGCTCGATAACGTGTATATAGTACGGAATATGCGTTCGTTGCTAGCCGGTTAGTCCGATGTAGAACTCTAGCTCCTTAAGCGTAGTAGGGAATTTAAGGTTTGTAATCGCGGCTAGCTTCTCCTCGTGCGTTGTATATCCGAGTCCGGACACTTTCTATCTAAGTAAGGTAGCAGTCGGGTAACCTATAAACGTCTTGTGCGGGCTAAGCGTTATGTTATACTCGATAAACCGCTAGCACAGCTTTTCTAGGTGCTCGAGGTGCTCGTCTACGCTCTTCGAGAAGATAATAATATTATCGATATATGCCCGGCAGAAATAACGGAAGTCTCTTAAAATTCGATTAAGCTAACGCTAAACATATTAAACCGAGCCGGCGTAGCCTATTATAGCTACGTTTAAGGTCTCTTAGCCGCGGTATGTGTTAATAGTAAACTTCTCGCGATCGGACTCTTTAACTAGCTATTAGTAAAAGAAAGCGACTGCGTCTACGACTATAATGTGCGTAGCGCCCTTTAGTTCGGCTAAGATGTCTTGCTGTAATAGGAGTAGGTAGCTGTCCTTAAGGACTATCCGATTTAGGCTACGGATGTCCGTAACTAATCTGCCCTTAGTCGCCGGTTTGTTGTCGACTATAGCGTCCTGCTATACTACGAAGCTTAGGAAGCCCTATATAGTAGGTTTCGTGCGCTAGAACATCTTGTTCTAATCGTGTAGCTTGTTATATGTTCGATTAATAATCTGTCTGTCTAGTCCGCTCGCCGGGTACAGCTTGTTTAACAGGCGTAACATGTCTGCGTCCGGCTTAAGTCTAATCTCTATGTGCTAATCTTCTAGCATATTAACTATACTACTATTGTCGATCTACACATCCTAGTATTTGTGTACTAGTTTAGACACCCTGTCTTAAAAGTCCGGGTCGCTATAGACTAAGACACTATTTAGTAGGGCGGTTACCTTTAGGGGGTCTACCTTACTAGGGATCTAAGGCAGCGCCGAGAGGCTATAGTCGTCTAGGTTAAGACTGTAACATCCCTTAATATCGCATTCGTAGACGTTGCCGAGTCTAGTGTCCTTTAGCATTAGCTAATCTACGTCCGTGTCGTTCCGTACGAGTATAAAGTCCGTGTCCGTGTCGACGATATGTGCGTAGACTAACAGAGGGGACTTAATGTTCGCGTCTAGGATAAACTCGAAATCGCGGCTAGCCGGTCTAGCCTCTGCTATGTTAATTAGGAGATATGCTACTATATATGCAGGTACGGTTAAATCGTCGGCGGCGGTTACGCCTAACCTAAAGCGGACGTCGTTACGCCTCTTAAGGGCCGACTCGCAGGCTCCGATAGTAAGGAGTTTACGCAGTATGTCCGCTTTTATTTGCTGCGGTGCGATAATGTCTATTGCAATAAGCATCTTTGCTCGGAGATTAGGGATAAGGTGCACTTCGTATATTATTTGTGCAAGTACACGTTCGTCCTTTACGGCCGACGGAATCTAGAAGGTAAGGTTTACGTATTGTATATATTAGGTTTCGCCGATGCCCTTAACCTAGAACGGGGTTGCTAGTATGTAGATTTGTATGTCTAGTAGCTGCTCGAGCAGCTAGTCTTAGTCTACTAGCGAGACCGTCGCCCCTATGTCTAGGCATACGGCCTAATCCTAGCTATTCTTGCTTAAGCGAACTAGAACACGCAGGTAGTAGAATCCTCGAAAGTAGAAACCGGCCTTGCTAGCAGCGTCTATAACCGTAGATGTAACCTCGCGCTGCTGCTTAGGTAGTAGAGCCGGCTTTGCGTTTGCTTTTGCCTTAGCTAGATGCGTTTTACGCCTATGTCTATGCAGCTCGTTCTTAGATGCGAACGTGTTAGTGCAGTCGAAGTAACGAACTACTATGCTGCCGCCTATATACGTAATAGGAGATATTAATAAGGATAGTACTAGTCTGCGGGATAGCTCTGCTTAATTAACGAATGCGAATAGTGTTAGTAGTAACACTTCCGTAAAGTAGTTTACTACCTCTTAATAGTAGTTCTGCGGTAAGCCTTTACTGTCCGATCCGTAACATATAATATTGTTAAACATTGCTTCTACGTCTCCGTCCGTGTCTAAGTGCGAGCGCTCTTCCTTTGCGTCTAACTCGTTCTCTAACGCTTTACTATAATAGTTTCGTAGCCGGCGGTTGCGATCGCGGTTATCTCTAACATCTCTATTAGCGACGTTGTCGCGGCGATTACGATTATTACGATTGTCGCGGTTATTACGACGGTTATCCGAAGTGGACTCTCTTAGCTAACGGTCGCCTTTGCCCTAGTTCGTCGGCTTCTAGCTGTTGTTTCGGTCGTCGCGCTGCTAGTTGTTATTAGTGTTGTTACAGTCGGTTCGGTCTCTACGTCCGTCGTTGTCTACTCGATCTCCGAAACCTAACCGGCGATAGCTGTTGCTATTAAAGCTATTACCGTAGCCGTTCCGATTGCGGTCGTCTCGCGTTCTTCGAGGGTCGTAGTTGTTCTTGTTATACTTACCCTTGTTCGTGTCGTCTCGAGTCGTGTCCCTCGCTAGGTATATCTTGCGCTAAGCGTCGTACTTGTCTTAAAGCTCGCGGATAAAGTTGTTTAGTCCGGTGTACTCGTCTAGCTTAGTTATAACTTCTTAGAAGCGAGCTTCTAGATGCAGCTACGCCTAGGTAAGCTAGGCCTGTAGGTCCGACACTTCTGCTTCGCGGCACTAACAGACAATGTTTATAACAAACGACTCGACTAATCGTCCGGCACGTACGTCGTCCCGTGTATAGTGCTCGGCATTAAGTTTAGTCTATGCCTCCCCGACGCTTATCTTATACTTTCTCGTTAAGAGTTTGCACTAGTGTTTAATGCCCTTTCCGCAGTAGAGCTAACGGCAGGTCTTCTTGTCTAATTAGTGTATATACTATACGCTAGCTTCTCCGCGAAGGCACTTGCTTAGATTGCGTCTAGCGAGTATTACTAAACTAAGTTTAGCGTACTCGGTAGCTGCGTCTAAGAACAGGTAGATAGACCGGAAGAAGCATTTACCCCTGTACTTAACTATGTCGTCCGTATAGGTATGCGTCTAACTATCGCTGTCCGGGAACTTAATGTAGGGGTCGAAGAATCCTACTTCCTTCGGATCGAAGTACTTAACTTTGTAGTGTCTGTTATATAAGACCGAGCGGGATCTAGATCGCGAGCGGCGATCGTAATAGCTGTTGCAGTATCGCGAGCGGCTACGGTGTTCGTAGCGGCGTAAGCGTATAGACCGGATATTAATGTCTCTGCCTAACGAGTCTAAAGAACCGTCTAATAAGTCTAAGTCTAATAAGGAAGAGCTTAGCGATCGTCTCTTCTTCTTGCTACGCTTGTTCTTATATTTGCGTCCGCGGCGAGTCGACAGCTTACTACTAGAGTTACAGTGCGAGGGATAGTAGCTATCGATAGCTCGATTGCGTCGCGGATAGTGTAGGTCGTCCGGAATAGTACCCGACATACGAGGTCCGAGACCGGCTGTTGCGAGCCTGCTACGCTTAAGGCGTTCGGCTGCGATACGTCTCCGCTCCGCGCGCTCGATATAGTCTCTATCCTCTTACTCTTGCTAGGCTCGGGGCTGCCCTAGTTCGGCTCGAGGCTAGGCCTGCGGCTAGTCTAGTACTTCTAGTTCGCGTGCCTAGTTATTATATATGCGACGTACAAGCTATCGAAGTTCCTTAGGTGTAAGTTCCTCTAGTACGTCTAAGTCCGGCACCTCGGGAGTCTGTTCGCGTTAGGGAACCGCCGGGCTTACCTAACGCTACTAGCGAGCTCTGCGAGGTTATAGGGCTTTTAGCTAGACTTATTAGTACCGCGGAGGGACGTTACGCTAAATAGGGATATATAGACGAGGTATCTCCTCTACGTTAGCGTTCCGGTCGTCGGCTATAATCGGTGTTAATAGTTCGGGAGTTAGTCTGCGTAGGACGATTAGCACGTCTAGTGCGTTTAGTACGTTCGGCATAAGTTCCTTAGGTTCCTCTTCGGCTAGGAGCTCTAGAGAGTTTAGAGGTAAGAGAGTCGGTGCGGACGTCTCCGAAGAACAGTTCTGTCGCTGCAAGGGCGTTAGCTAACGAAAGGGTAGTCGCGGCCGCGGGCTAGGTAATCGCTATCGAGCTTGTCTAGCTAGCGGGTTCGGCCTGCGTAGCGGTCTGCGGTTAACTAAAGCCTGCGCTCGGACTAGCGGGCGTTCTCTTAGTTCGCGTAAAGCTCTCTGCGCTCTGCGTTCTACTACCGTAACTAGTCTAGCTCTTAGAGCTACCGCTATGTTCGCTAGTAGAGCTAGTTCGCGAGTAACTAGACTCTGCACTAGAGCTAGTTCGTAAGCAACTAGACTCTAGAGTAGAGCGGGCCCGGCTATGCTGTCCGGTTCGCGGTAGATAACTATAGCGGCAGTAGTGTCGCTCGACAGGTTAGCGTCTACGTCCGTCTGTAGCGTAATACTTGCCCTAGTCGTGCTAGTAACGAATGTCTTTACTAAGCGTATTACCTCCGACTTATCGACTACCTAGTTATTCGGGAAGCTAAGACTAGGTGTATTATCTCGGCCTATTGCTCCGGCTAGTGTATATAAGTTTAGTGCAGAGTGCAACTAAGTAACTTCTCTTACAAGTGCGGCTAACTACGGGAACTTCTTAGTAACGAGGCGAGAACAGTTATCCTCTCCGACGAAGTAACGGAAGTAGTATACTAGTTCGATATCCTCGTCCGTTAGCTACGAGCGCTAAGTAGCTACGTTAGGCAGGCTTAGTGCAGCGTTCCTGCAGGAGGTCTAGAAGGTAGAAGGGATATGCAAGTCCGCTCTCCTCGTCCGAGGAAGCTAGCTAAGTGCGGAAGCGCTCGCGAGGTTAGTTTATGCAGAATATTAAGGGCAATAGTGTTTGTTCGTGTGCCTCTCGTAAGGTTTTTAGATTATATAAGCGTAAGTACTATCTTGCAGGGATGCGACCGGGGATCCTAGTCGAGCGTCCGGTGTCTTCTCCGAGAAGGGCTAAAACTTGTTCGTCCGAGTAGTATACGTTCTTTCGAATAAGATTCGAGATCGAAGCGTTCTTAGCTACTAATTGTTAAGTCTAGACGATAAGTACGGAAGACAAGTATTAGAAAGCTAATTATATATATCTATCTACGTTCTAGAAGGAAGTATGCGTCTAGCTGCTAAGCCCGACTGCTATGTCCGCAATATATAAGGTCTCTAACTAACGCCTCTTAGTGCCCTTCGAAAGCACGAGGTATTATATCTATAAGTAGCGCGCTACTAAACGAAGGCCGGAGACGAAGGAAGAGCTGTTTAATCTGCGATACGCTTAACTGCGTAATATAATTAAGCGTGTCTTTAGTATTATTAAGAAGAGGTTTCTAATCCTCGTCGAAGGCGCGTACTAAGGCTACTCTATCCTCGCGCAGACTCGCTTTATTATCTGCTGCTTTGTAATCTATAACTTTATCCTCTTAAGCGGCGACTAGCTATTGTCTAGTAAGACGCATCTCTTAAAGCGCGAAACGAGTGCTAGTGTCGATACTAATATCGATGCTAAGGGCGAGATAGAGGACGAGGAGGATCCCTTAGGGGATATAGGCGACGTCGGTAACCGCGCGAGTATACGTTTCCGTAATGCGATAGCTAAGTCGTTGTAGATAGATTATCTGCGTTATCTAGAGTAAGAAGGGAAGGATATAAGGGGACCTTAAGAGGGCATTTTCGATATATTCGACTTATAAAGTGCGGTAAGGCAGTTTAATAGCGTTATTATAAAGAATAGTGCGTTTTGCTAGTTAATTTAGCACCTTTTAACGCTAAGGCCGTAAAGGTAGGTTGCTTTAATTTACGTCGGTAAGACGACTTCTCGCAGAGAGGATAGTGCGGGGCAGATATATACGGCATAAGACTAAAGCTTAAAAACTAGCGCTAAAATTAAGCAGCTCCTTCCTAGTTAGGCTAAAAATTAATAAAATTTTATAATACCTCTACACAAATCTATAGTATAGCCCTACTTTTCCTTAACGTAAAATCTTACTAGTATATATACTACCTAACACGTCCTCTACCGCGAAAGCTTCTAAAAACGCTAAGTAATTACTAAACTTTATCTTAAATTTCCTTCTATAACAAACCTTCCTTCTTTAATAATAACTATAGAGCCCGCCTTAAGCTACCGGCAGCATTATCTAGCCGTGTGCTTGCGCCTACGCCTGCGGCGCATACTAATTTGTCTAATAG
The DNA here is from genome assembly GCA_000223685.2 of Zymoseptoria pseudotritici STIR04_4.3.1. NCBI lineage: Eukaryota > Fungi > Ascomycota > Dothideomycetes > Mycosphaerellales > Mycosphaerellaceae > Zymoseptoria > Zymoseptoria pseudotritici. Next base: position 329,026 of record AFIR01000026.1, read on the forward strand.
GTCGTAGTGTTATAGTAGATATTAATAGGCGGCGTCGGTCTACGAATCCGCCTTAATATTGTCCTAAAGAAGGTCTCGAATCGCGCCTTCTTTAAGAAGCCTATAGTAATAGTCGCGGCGGACGGCTAGCCTACTAGAGCGAGCAATAAGAGGTCCTTATTATTATTACTAATGCTAACTAGCACGGCCTTGTTGTATATCCGCTCGCTAATAATCTCTAGCTCCGAACGCTCCCTTAGTTTCTTAAGCCGCTCCTTCTTACGCTGCATCTGCAGCTCTTAGAAACGCTCTTGCTACTTCGCAAGATTAGCTACGGTTTAATTAAAGGGTATAATTATCTTCCTAAGGGCTTTAAAGTGCAGCTTACCGTTCTTTAAGCTAGAGTTATTAATCTTCTTAGCCGCCTTAGTACGAGCCTTATTCTTCTTCGCTAACTGCGCTGCCTTTAGTATCTGTGCACTACTAGCAATCTCTTCGAGATCCGAATTACTACCGTCGATAACCTCCGTCGAATCTACTACCGCTGTCGAATCTACCGCCGCTGTCGAATCTACGCGATCCTTAGTCTGCTCGTTTTTAGACTCGCTCTAGGGCAAGTCTACGTCGTCGTCCGCGTCTATACTACCCTCCTCGTCTATCTACTTAGTAAGGGAAGCACCGGTTATTAAATACTCGCCGGTAGCTACGTCGGTGCTAATAATAGCATAGATTTGCTCTAAGAATAGCGGACAGCCGCGCTTAAAGGGCTCGCATTTAGGGTAAGCTGTATAATAGATATCCGCGACCTCTTAATCGGCTAGCTCTGCTAGATAGCTATTCTAACTACTAATATACTTTAGATAGTTAGTATATAGTATATACGCCTTCTTTAGCTTATTCTACTTGTTCTTGCATATATCTATATTCTACTTGCGCTTATACCTCTTATAGAGCTTCTAAGCTAGAGTGCGCAATAAGGAGGCAGGGAAGCTGTTGTTATAGCCTATAAGGCTAGCGTTCTTTAACCTTAATAACGCCTCTAATAGGTGTAACATCTTAGGATCCTTCTAGCGACTAAGTAGTAGTAGCTGCTCTTTATCGCTATTACTATTATCTACTTCCTTACTCTGCGCCTTCTTCTTGCTCTTGCTAGACTCCCCCTTAGCCTTCTTCCTTACTACTAGTGTTACCGGATCCTTAGACTTCCGCTTCGAGGGTGTTAGATCGACTAGTATAGTAAAAGGTAGATATAATAAGCTAGTAATAGACGACAAGAGGTAGACGATATTACGCGTGTAAGGGGTAGTAAACGCGTATGCAACGCGAGCCTAAGGAAGCTTTTAAGACTATACTCCTTTAAGGTCTACACAGGCTATAAACACACTAAATTAGCTGCGCTCGAGTAGCTAAAAGAATAAACTATTAGGACGAGGTGTTGCTAACCGCTATTAGCATAAGAACAGCGAGAACGAGCTATTAAACGATAAACGCTCGAATAAACGATATGGCATAGTATACCGGATTCACGAGGATCGATTAATCCACCAGCCACCAGCGATTAATCGATTAAACGACGATAAACGCCTCGAGGTATACACAACCTTAAATTTGGTAGTCAGTCAGATCTCCTGACAGCTCAGTATCCGGATCCCGAACACACGCTAGAACTCGTATCTCCCGCTGTTCATCCTGCCACCACTCTCTTCCATCTGAACGAGATCTTAACCACTATCTGCCTTCGCCGCATCGATACCAGCAAGCAAGATGTCCACCTTGGACTCCACAGACGCCGTCGAATCGCTGTCCGTCTCTCCCTTGCATCCAGAGCAGAGGCTCTTGACGCTCTCGCTCTTGACGACCTCGAAGTTGCGCAGGCAGCGTTTGGGGATGATGGTGCCGAACTGGCTGCTGTGGGCGCATCGAACGATCGTGTCTTCGATCTTGCAGCAAGACCAGATGATGCGGTTGATGTGGCACATCGTTGAGATGCCGTTGGATGCTGTTGGATTTTTGATGTGGCTCGCTGGAGACTTGGAGGGATGATCACGTAGCTGTGTGATGAGTGGTTGGCGTGAAAGGTGTGGCTAGCAACGAGAGGGCTATAGAGGCCTGCTTAAGAACAGAGGACGGCACAAAGCCTTCGTTTGTAGCAAACCGTGCTTGTCAGACGGATATGTTGGCACAAAGCAGGATGGTTCTGGCAAAGCCTGGGCATACTCTGCATCCAATTAAGAAGTCTCGCGGAAGGTCGTGGTAGAAGGTCCTTTGGTAGATGCTCGTAATCTCGAACAGTCTAAAGACGGCACAGTCTCAATGTCGCTCAAGAAGAGACCCGCGAGCCGACACATGAGATGAATCTGCAATAGATCGTCAGTATTCCACCTTGTTCTCCACACCCACTTTCAGAACACACCAAAACGGACCACGGCAGTGATAGCATCGCCATCTTGATTACCAGCGTCAGGGTGAGAGAGTCTGGCATGGCATATCTTCGCCCTCCGACACATCATCTCCCATCTCCTGAATATCGTCGCCTCTCTCGTCCTGACGTTTGCAAGGACCATGTCGCTGGCTACGACACCACACAGTTCGACGTATGAATCCCCAGAATAGTGTCATCTTCAGTAGCTCTAGCTTTCTTCAACTCGCCGGATATCTCGCCATGATAGAAACTTCTCACGCTCAGCCAATCGTAAAAGTCCTCCAAGCCTGGACCGCTCGTACGATCGACTCTGTACACCTCTCGAGTAGGGTATGGCGAAGCGTCAAAAGTCATTCGTAGCTCACGTCGACCTCCCGTGTTGTAGTCGGTCACAGCTGCAAAGTTGCCCTTCTCGATAACGACGGCGAACTGTCTAGGTAGGAACGCAGCATCCGATAGAAAGAGCTTGGTAATCCGTTCCAGGCCTTCAGCTCTTCCGGACAAGTACATGTCTTTTGGTGCCGTTGGACTCAGCTTCATCTCAAGGCGTAAATTGCCTAGAAGCGTCGGTCGCTTGGAGAGCATGTTGGTGTGCTTGATGTGTCGGAAACGCTCGATGACGTCCGTTGTGGACGTTGAGATCAATTTCCATTTCATAGTCATTGCAATCATCAAGCCTGAGCCTAGCTCGCCAAAAGCGCATAGCTGATGCGCTGTTAGCATGATACGTACAAGGTCATTCATCGACTTACTTCGCCCGTGCCGTCTTGGTAGAATTTGACGAAAAATCCTGAACCGTCCGGATGTCTCCATCTTTTGTCACAGATCAGCTCGCGAAGCGCAGAATCCATCATGTTATCTCGTGGCGTTCGGTCAATGACCAGACAAGGTAGAGCGCTCCCTTTTCGGCAATCGATGGTTGTTGTGGGAGGGACGAAACCGTTCTAGGCCAGAAGAAGAGGTGACGTCGACCTCGAGCTGATCCGAAGGATTCGACTTCAGGCAATAGCATTGGCTGCTCCGGATGAACACGCTACCTGAACTGGTGAGCAGTGTGATATGGTACAAGGATATGTACAGTCTATTGTATCTTCGACTGGCTTCGAAACCTCTCTATAGCTTGACAGACTTTGCCCTGCCATTCCACACATCCACTGCCGTTGCGAACATTTCCCTTGCTGGTACTTTGCTCTTCAATCTTGCGCACAACAAGAAGGCACCGCTCAGCTTGCGATGTAGACTGTACGTCTCTTCCGGTGGCGGCGCCTGCCTTTCCCTCAGCATCAATCCAATGTTTGATCTCACACGATCGGTGATGGTCTGATCTTCAAAGTCGTAGACCTCTGGCGCACTTTCCAAGAATGGTTCCGCGAGCGTCAAGATCGAGTCGACATGTGCTTTCAACATCTCCGGACCCTCTCGTCCAGTTAGATAACCAAGCTCGATCGATTTATTCTTGCAACTCTCTCGATCTCCCTTCGATGCAGCGATCAAGAGCGCAACGTACGGCTCCACGAATTTGTCGGGGAAGTCGCGACTAGCGCCGAAGTCGAGGAGTTCGATCTTCTTCGTTGACCGGTTGTAGAGGAAGTTGGTCCAGTTCGGATCGGTCTGCATAAATCGCCACTCCATCAGCTCTCTCAAGCAGAGACGCAAAATTTGTGTGCCGATCCAGTCTCGCTCGTGCTGTTTGAGATCCGGAATCTTGGTCACTCCCTTGCCGTGCATGAACTCTGCTGTGAGGACATCCATTCCTGAAGCCTCGGTGTAGACTTTGGGTACGAGAAAGGTGTCCTTCTCGTCTCCTAAAAGCTCATCTCTGAATCGAATACATGCCTTCGCCTCTCGCTCATAGTCGCATTCCCAGCCCAACTCGGTTCTGGCGTTGGCAATGGTCTTGTCGAGAAACAAGCCTTTTGGTAAGAGATTACTCGCTGTGAGCAGCAACGACAAATTGTTCAGATCAGAGTCGATGCTATTTCGAACGCCGGGGTACTGGATTTTGACAGCCACATCCTTGCCGTTCGAGTTGAGCGTTGCCTTGTGTACTTGACCGATCGATGCGGCGGCGAACGGCTTTTCCTCGAAATTGGAGAAAAGCTCTCTCCACTCTGATCCGAGATTGCTCGTCAGGACTTTGTCACGCTGCCAGGCTGGCATGTAATCGGCGCTGTCCTGCACTCTTTGAAGAATCGTGTTGATCGTTTGCGGCAAGACTTTTGAGTCCTGAAAGCTCACCATCTGACCCATCTTTAATGCCGCACCTCTCATGCGACTCAGCTTTGCCACCAGACGATTCATGTTGCCCTCACTGAGCATCAGACTGCCAGTACCAGTGCCACCAGTCACTCGGCGCAAACTCTCACCGACAGCGCCAAAGGCCATGCTCGTTGCCAACCCACCATACTGCCAAAGACGACCGAATCTGGATGAGGGCACTCTCGATTCGTGCATTTCGTAGGGTTTGCTTGCTTGTTCCTCGACGCTGACGCTGCTTGCCTCATCGGCCGTCTTTGCATCATTCGCAAGCGACGCAGCGAGATCGTGCAGGTCTTCGTCCTTCGACTGCTCTTTCGACTGGTCCTTTGTTGGTGTCGCAGCAGTTTCTGCTGTGTCCGCTGGTTTCTGCGTTGCCTTCGGCGTTGCTGTCTCCTTCTTTGTCCACTGCACCATGTCGGGATGCGGCTTGGGCGCCATCTTCTGCCTCTTGCCATACGGATTTTTGAGATCAGGCGCTGATTCGCCCAGAACCCGAGCTACCTTCCGACTATGGAAGATGTCTGTAACGACACCTTCCGGCGGCGTGTCTGCTGACTCTGATGGTGATGGGAATACATCCTGATTCAACTCTTTCTCAGGTAGCTTCTCTCCCTCTGGGTATCTCTCCGCATGCTCTGGAAATCTCGGGCTGGACAGCTTTGACGAGTGCTCTTCGAGATCTGGCGCTCTAGTGTTGGGTCGTTCATTGAAAGTGTCTTGACCTGCGCTTTCCGTTTGTACCGATTTAGCAGGCGGCCTGACAACCTCACTCTTTGCCTGCTGAATCTCACGCTCTCTCCGAAGAGAAGCCAACGAGCCATCATCGCGAGCTTGTGATCGAGCTTGATTGATGCCAGAAGCGACTGTGTCCAGCCCTGATTCCCTGGCAGCCGCTTGTGCGTTCGATGCTACCTCATCCACACGCTCTTTCACCCAATCGTTCCCACTCGGTTCCCTGCCGCCATATTCCTGAGGCTGCGGACTGTCCCTTCGAATCTGTTCCTTCTCGTTGAACCGTTTAGCGAGCTCGATCGCCGCTCCAGCGGTCACAGTCACTCGGTCGGTTTGGCCCTTGACAGCTTTTGCCAATCCTGATGTCCTGGTGAACAGTTGCCATTGGTCTCTTCGTATATTGAAATGGTGTTTGGCGACTGATCCTCCCGCGCTGAAGAGCTTCGCCGCGTCGAGCAGCCGCTTCCCAGCCATTAGCGGTCGTTTTCAGTATTGTCACCTCTCACCGAAGTCGAGGTCTGGTATCGGTAAGTCCATGGCAGTCGTTAGAAGTACAGATTTACGAGCTTGGAAATGTTTATTGAGTGTGAATCTCAAGCGTCATTGAAGGTCAACGGCCGGAGCTAGCTCCGCGGCGATATACCTCGTGGCTCTTGCTCCACTTCACGGTCTGCACATCATTGTCTTGGAGGGTGTAGATTGAGCGGGAGAGCGAAGATGTGGCAGACTATGCGCATACAGGAGCGTGATTCACTGCAATTTTTATATGGCTAACAGGCAGGGGCATCTAACTTGATCTGCATCCCAATGTGAGATGGACCATCAACCTGAGAGCCGTTCTGCTTAGTCATGCATATGGCTTCACCGCGGGCGGAGGATTGTGCAACTTCTCGTCATCGATACGCATCCTTTCTCGTTACATCGTGTCGGAGCAAACAATCCGTCTCCTTGCTACGGATTGTCTTTGACATAGTCTCTAGGGCGACATTCTCCTGAGTCACGCATGAGAGGCTCTCCAACAGTGTAAGTTCAAAGTTGTCAAGGTTGCACATCTGCCTCAAGCCTGCCAGTGATTCGGAAACAATCGACAATGTCTTCCAATGTCAAAGTAACCGAGCTGCCGTCCCAGAGCTCAGAGCCGACAAGACAAAAAGATCACCATGTCGGCAATCCACCCACCTCCTTCAAGAACCCATGGCCATCCTTTCGCGAGCACAGCAAGTGGGAGGTGTTCAAACTCCGCTTCGGCAACAATCCAGAGAGGAACTTCGTGCCAGTTCCAGAAGGCACCGATGGCACTCGTTCGGACGAGCTGGTGAAGGTGTTGAAGCCTGATTGGGGCTCGGAGCAGAAAGACAGACTGCGAGCAACGTGGATCGGACACGCCTCTTTTCTGGTAGAGACAGCCGCAGAACCAGGCGCTGAGCGCGGTCTGCGAGTCCTGTTCGATCCGTTGTTCAGCGAAAGAACAAGCCCGGTCTCCTTCTTTGGCCCGAAACGGTACACTCCAACTCCATGTTCGCTTGACGAGCTTCCTGATGTCGATGCCATCTGTATCTCCCACGATCACTACGATCATCTGGACTACGCCACCATCATCCATCTCTATCAGCGTCGCAAAGGCCGCATCCACTTCTTCGTAGGTCTGAACGTCAAAGCCTGGTTCACTCAGCACATTGGCTGCGCCTCGAGCGAAGTCACCGAGCTGGACTGGTGGGATACTCGCGAACTCCAAGTGGAGGGCATCGGCAAGGCGCAGCTCACATGCTGTCCGACCCAACACTTCTCAGGACGCACTGGCTTCGACGCCGGGAACACGTTGTGGTGCTCATGGGCGCTCAAGACCTACAAGCACAATCTGTACTTCGCCGGTGACACAGCGTATCAAGCCAAGGACACGCCATCTCCGTGCCCTATCTTCAAGGAGATCGGAGAAAAGCTGGGACCGTTCGACCTTTCGCTGCAGCCGATCGGGTTGTACAGTCCGCCGCAAATCAGCGGAGCAGTGCATGTTACGCCGGAACAGTCTTTGAAAATCCACAAAGAGGTCAAATCAAAGCTCACGATTGGCATGCATTACGGGACTGTTCGTGGTGGTTTGAGCATGGTCTTTGAGGATGTGAGAGATCCTCCCAGGCGATGGCGTGAGGCGGCGGAGAAAGAAGGCATTTGGTGCGGAGGTGGTGTGGAAGGCGACGGCAGCAAGGTAAACGTCGAGAAAGAAGGTGTTGGACTATGCCATGTCGGCGAGACTGTCTCAATTTGATGATTGCACCGTCTGCATCGAATTTGGTCAAGTGGCGATCTGGAGACGGACGAATGCACCAAGAGTTCCATTATTATGGCTCGGCACAAGAACTCAACATTAACCACCCGGGCACCTGGGCTGCACAGTTCCACCAAACAAATGTCGGCTATTGTCTCTTGCTGGGGTCGGATCACCAAAATCCTGGTATGGACCATGATGGTGACCTTGATGGAGTCGGCTGAGTAAAGCACGGCCAGCCATTGGATACCGCGAATCCGACCATGCGACTTCACTCCATTAGTGCAATGGTCAACTCTCAGAGACTGGAGCCAAACGCTGTGTTTCGGTACTACCGGCGTGCACAAATGGACATAAAGTGCGATGCTGAGTACACTGGGAGTCATCAAACGTCAGGAAGCGGCGGACAGTCGATCAAACAGGGGTCTAGCCATGATCGCTGGTCTCTTGCCTTCTGACGTGACGAGGAAGTTGCTTCCCATGATGACGACGGCTCGGGAGACGTAGCGAACGCACGGGCATGGATCCGTTTGTGAGGGTTGCTATCGATCGTTCCGAGGAACGATCACTGACTGCATTCAGCACCATCTTGGTTGGAGTCATATGCCCTGAGACAGATCTATGCGCAGACAGACAGAAGTTCATGCCGGCGAATCTTGATACATCCGGGCTAGGAGCGCTCAAGACCTCATACGCAACAGATTCGGCATTTTCAGGCACTCAAGATACGAGTACTTGCCGCATGATGTGGGTACAGCTCACGGATACCTTGAATCCTAGGCATCTAGAGCGGTACCCTCGATTGCCTTTTATCCTCGTAGATCGAAGGCCATCACAGTCATGTCCATCTAGGTGCCGCTCTTCGAACTCACACAATGAACGAAATACATTCGACATTTCGACATTTCGACATTTTGCGATCTTTCCTTCGTCGCACAACATCACTCAAGATCACGAGCAAACATGCCCAAAGCAAAGAAGTCCTCCAAAGCGAACGGCGCTTCGAAGGCCAAACCCCAAAAACAGGCTACGACCCCTGTGAAGGCGTTGCCGGTGACATTGCTTTCGGGTTTCTTGGTGGGTTGGAAACGTGAAGTTGTATGAAATCGTTGGCTGACCGATTTTCACAGGGCGCCGGCAAGACCACGCTTTTGCAGCATATCTTGCGTAGTGAACATGGCCTTCGCATTGCCGTGATTGTCAACGACATCGGGGAGTGAGTGGAGCTCATCCTCGGCCATGAGCAATGACTGACTTCGACACAGAATCAATGTCGACGCCAACCTCATTCGCGGCACCCATCGCTTGACAAAGACGGAGGAGAAAGTCATCGTAGGCCAGCCCTGCCTCCACCAACAGCCCGCCTCAACACCACTAACATCGTCCTCCCACAGTCCCTCGCCAACGGCTGCATCTGCTGCACCCTTCGCGGCGACCTTCTCGAAGAGCTCGTGCGCCTCAGCGAGCTCGCGTCCTTTGACTACATCATCGTAGAGTCCTCCGGCATCTCTGAACCCGAACAAGTCGCCGAGACCTTCGACGCTCGCCTCGCCGAGCAGATCTCCGCCATGGGTGACGGACCCGAAGGTCTTGACGCTTCAACGCTGGCCACTCTCAAACGGCTGAAAGATGCCGGTGGTCTGGACAAGTTCGCCCGCCTGGATACCACGTGTACGGTCATCGATGCGTTCACCATGTTCCATGACTTTGAGACAACGGACTTGTTGAGCGCGAGGCGTGATGATGTTACGCCGGAGGATGAGAGAACGGTGTCGGATCTGATGGTCGATCAGATCGAGTTTGCGGACGTCATTGTGCTCAACAAGACCGACATGGTGTCTGCTGAGAATCTCTCGCGGGTCATGGAGCTCATTCGGAAACTCAACCATCGTGCAAAGATCATCAAGAGCAGCTATGGCAAAATCGAGGTCAAGGAGATCGTTAACACAGGCATGTTCAACCTCGAAGTCGCGCAGACGGGCTACGGCTGGCTGCAGGACCTCCACGCCATGACTTTGCGAGAAGTGAAAGGCAGGAAGACCGTGACGCCGAAGCCGGAAACAGAAGAGTACAACGTCAACAACTTCATCTATGTCCGGCGCCGGCCGTTTCATCCGCGACGACTCTTCGCTTTGCTGCACGACAAATTCATCTTGCAGCATCCCTTCGAGGAGGAAGATGATGAAGAAGAAGAAGGAGATGAAGATGAGGAGATGGATGAGGACGAAGAGGAGGAGGAGGACGAAGATGTCGAGATGGAAGATCCACTTGAACTTCCCGACCCAGCCGTCATTCTCGCCAACAAGAAAGCTCACCCGCTTTTCTCTCGCCTCTTTCGCTCGAAAGGAGAGTACTTCCTTGCTACTCGCCCTGGACGTGCAGGTGGTAAGTTTTCCATCCTTACAATTCCTCCCGCTTCTGCGAGGGCGGCGTGCTGACAGAAAACAGAATGGTCGCAAGCCGGCGCCATGCTTACTCTCAGCGGTGGACGCCAATGGTTCTGCACCATCCCTCGCTCAGAATGGGAAACGGGCACGAAAGAAATCGACGAGCTGGTCGAGCACGACATCAAAGCCGGCGGCACATTCGGCGATCGAAGGCAAGAACTCGTCTTCATCGGCGAGAAGCTCGATGTGCCTGCCATCGAGGCGACACTCGACGACTGTCTGCTCAACGACAAAGAATTTAAACAATGGAAGTCCATCATGATGCGTGGTCAAGGTCCGAACGCTGGTGACAAGGAGGCTTGGGAGAAGAAGGAAGAAGAGCTGAATGATTTGTTCGACGATGGGTTCCCAGACTGGGAGGATATCGATGACCATGAGGGACACGATCATACGATCGCGGAGAGGAAGGACTCGCCGCTTGCGAGCTCGCCGCCGACGAAGGGTAAGCATGGGATTAGGAAGGATGGGACTGTCTACTAGATGGAGACACAGCAGTGATCTCGCTTTTCGACGATGATTGCCACGAAATGCCGAAGTCATGGTCAATAGCTCCCGTCTAATGGATCTCAAGTGCACAGCCACAGCTCCGATGTCTTTCTTGGATGAGCGAGCAAACGTCTTGGCTGCCGTCTTAGCAGACTGTTCCGCGTCCTATCGGTGCATATGCAAATGTGGAGACTGCAGGCCGGTGTTTGATGTCGTTACACAGAGCAGTCCTGCGGGAAGTATGCCAGCCATATCCATGATCATTGATGCGATACGCAGAGAGATAGAGAGGCGGCGATAAGACTCGGCGTCAGTTAGTGGACCATCTTCGACGAGCTGTCGATTTCTCGACCATCGGGATGAGCTCCATTTCTCGGTGTTGGCGCCGCGTCACGCCGTCCAGTGAGTAATGTCTCCTTGAGCCTGCCCACGGTCTTGTCTTCTGCGAAAGTGCCATTCTCCTGCCGCTCCGCATTCAATTGCTTCCAATGATGAGATGATTTCTCCATCGATGTTTGTAGGCTCGGGAAAGAGTCCCCCGTGCCCTCGGTGGACCATCAAAGACCACGTGACGCTAAATTGAGTTCGACTAGTCCAGTGCTAGCCAAGCAAGCAGACCTCACTTCCCGTCTTGTCTAAGCTGCGACACGATCTATCATCAAGCATTTCGCATGGAGCATCTCGATGATACTACAAGACCGGCGAGTATTTTGAAATCAAGGTGACTGATCCAGTCCATGAAAGAGCAGCGAAGATTGCCTGTAAGTCACGGGACAAAGAGTCGACCATTGTTTGCACCGCCACGCGCGCCATGGAATTTCTCATGACCAAACCGCTTGGCGGCTCTACCATTGCTCGCGTGGCGTGCATGACCTCCTCGTAATGCCCAGCCGCGCCAGGATCAGTCCAGCGCATTCCGCTCCACCCAGCGCCTTTCACGTGCCTCTTCCCCGTTCCTAGCTCTCCGCATAAGTTCGGACCCCTCCCATCATTTCCCCACCCTCTCTTCGACCTCACCAAACGATCCTTCCACGAAAGGCTCACCCGCTGGTAATTGATGGAAAAATCCCCTGTCGCTTCCTCCTTCGATGTCGAGTCGCACTCGACACCACACCAGCATGGCGGTGGTCTTCCCGCTCCGGACGACTCCGGCAATGTCGACGACCCGCCGCCTATACCGAGCGCGGGCTCGTCTAGCGTCGGATCTGTTCTCTTGAAGAACGAGAAAGACGTGGACGGAGCTCGCCGTACCAACAATTCATCAATTATTTCCATCGATCCCAATGATGGAACCTCGGAGATCCATGCCCGTGCGCATGCTCTCCCCGCCGATACTGTGGCAAGCATTCTCGGGACTGATACCGAGTGAGTTATGCTGGTGCTATGTACTGCGAGAACAATACTGATACCATCAAAGAAACGGCCTGAGCACATCAGAAGTGGCTCATCGTCAGGAGCAGTATGGCGCAAACCGTCTCCAAACCTCAGGCAGCGTCATCTGGTGGAGGATCCTGCTCCGCCAGGTATCAAACAGTCTCACGCTGGTTCTGGTGATTGCCATGGCTCTCAGCTTCGGCACCAACGACTGGATCGAAGGTGGAGTCATCACTGCTGTCATCTGCCTGAACGTGGTTGTGGGATTTTTCCAGGACTATCGCGCCGAGCAAACAATCGCTTCACTTCTCGCCATGGCCGCTCCAGTCTGCAAAGTCATTCGCGACAACGGAACTCTGCTCTCGATCAAAGCCGAGGAACTTGTGCCGGGTGATGTGGTCCAGCTTGGAATCGGAGACATTGTGGCTGCCGACCTTCGCCTCACAAGCACCATAAACTTCGCCAATGACGAGGCCCTCCTCACTGGAGAGTCCAAGCCTTCGGTCAAGGATGCTGAATATCTCTCGGACAAACTTGACACCCCAATCGGAGATCGCATCAACATCGCCTACTCCTCCACTACCGTTACCAGAGGTCGGGGTCAAGGCATTGTCATTGGCACGGGAATGTCGACCGAAATTGGAAACATCGCTCTTCTTCTTCAGGACAAAAAGGAAGTCTCTACTGGTCCGTGGTACAAGCGCGCCGGTAAGAGATCTCTCACTGCCGTCAAGAACGTCCTTGGTCTTGTCGGTACCCCCCTGCAAGTCAAACTTTCTTGGTTCGCTCTCTTCCTCTTCGGTCTGGCCATTATCCTTGCGATCATCGTCTTTGCTGTCAATTTGTTCGACATCGACGACGAGACTTTGATCTACGGTATCTGTGTGTCAGTCGCCGTCATCCCGGAATCGCTCATTGCTGTCTTGACCATCACAATGGCCGTAGGATCGAAAGCCATGGCAAAGGGAAATGTGATCATCCGCAAGATGGGCGCTCTTGAGGCCATCGGCGGTGTCACAAACATCTGCTCTGACAAGACTGGAACTTTGACCCAAGGCAAGATGATGGCTCGCAAGGCCTTCCTTCCAAGTGGCCGCATGCTTCAAGTCCTCAACGAGTCCAATCCGCTGAATCCTACTGCTGGCGAACTCAGGCTCGGAGACAGGACATTGTTAGCGAGCGACGTCGCCAATGATACGGAGCTTCAACGTGCTTTCCGAATCATGTCTCTGTGCAATGTCTCCACTGTCGCTGCTCCAAGTGGCGATGAGATTCAGTGGACCGCTACAGGAGAACCCACCGAGATCGCTCTGCAAGTCATGGCAATGCGAGCTGGTTGCGGCAAGCAAGATACACTGTCTCGCGACGGTTTGAGACTTTTGACGGAGCACTCTTTCGACTCGGCCGTGAAGCGCATGTCTGCGGTCTACGCTGAAAGTGCCAATCGCGAGCTGATCTCGTTCACAAAGGGTGCCACAGAAGTTCTGCTTACTCTCATGAACATCAACGAGGCTACCGCAAAGGTCATCGCCGCCGAGGCTGACTCCATGGCTTCGGAGGGCCTTCGCGTCCTCTGTCTGGCGTACCGCACGCTCCAAGACGACGACTTCGATCGTGTCGACGATCGCACCTACGTGGAGCAGCAACTATCCTTCGCCGGTCTCGTCGGTATCTATGATCCGCCTCGCCTCGAATCAGCTAGCGCCATAAAGCAGTGTCAGACTGCTGGCATTACTGTGCACATGCTCACGGGAGATCATCTCAAAACCGCCTCGACTATCGCTCACGCGATCGGCATCCTGGGGCCTCATGTCGTCGGCTCATCCTCTTCAGATGCAGTCATGACCGCTTCAGTGTTTGACAAGATGACCGATGCTCAGCTCGACCAGTTGGAAGTTCTACCTCTCGTCCTCGCCCGCTGCAGTCCCACCACCAAGCTCCGCATGCTCGACGCCCTGCATCGCCGTGGTAAATACTGCGTCATGACAGGCGACGGCGTGAACGACAGTCCCGCTCTCAAGGGTGCCGATGTTGGTATCGCAATGGGCCTCAACGGCAGCGATGTGAGCAAAGAAGCCGCCGATATGGTCCTCACAGACGACAACTTCGCCTCCATCGTCTCCGCCATTCGCGAGGGCCGTCGCCTGTTCGACAACATCCGCAAATTCCTGCTGCACTTGCTCATTTCCAACATCGCTCAAGTCATCCTGTTGCTCATCGGCCTGGCTTTCGAAGACAGAGATGGAACTTCCACGTTTCCTCTCTCCCCACTGGAAATCCTCTTCGCCAACCTGGTGTCTTCCTCCTTCCTCGCCATCGGCTTAGGTCTCGAGGAGGCCTCCGCAGACGTCATGACTCGTCCACCACACAGCTTGAAAGCAGGCGTGTTTACTAAAGAGCTTATCGTCGATAAGTTCGTGTACGGCACCTGCATGGGTTCTCTATGTCTCGCTTCCTTCTGCATCGTCGCTTACGGCGTCGGTGACGGAGACCTGGGAACGGATTGTAACCACAGCTACAATGACACCTGTGACCTCCCATACCGCGCTCGCGGCACAGCCTACAGCATCCTCACCGTCCTCCTCTCGATCATGGCCTGGGAAGCGAAACATCTCGACCTCTCCCTCTTCAACATGTATCCGGCCGAGGACTCCCGCAAAGGCTTGTCATTCTTCAGCACCGTCACGAAGAACAAGTTCCTTTTCTGGGCGGTCATGGCGGGACTGGTCACTCCGTTTCCGATTATCTTCATCCCCTTCATCAATAAGGTTGTGTTCAGGCACTTGCCGTTGACGTGGGAGTGGGGATTAGTCTTTGGGAGTGTTGTCGTTTTCGTGGCGCTTGTGGAGAGCTGGAAGGCTGGCAAGCGGTATCGCAAGGCGAAGAAGGTGCAGAGGAGTGGTGGAGTACTGGTTGAGAGGGTGGTCGTTGAGGAGAAGGGGTCGGTCTAGGACGACTGACCGAAGGAGGGGAGGGAAGGGCAGACGTGTGAGGCGGGCTGCTGGTGAGAGGCTGATTTGACTTGGACCGATTTGTTTTTGGGGTTGCAATGCTGCAACTGTACAGTTCTTACCGGCGTTTGCGTGACGCGTTCGAAACAGATTGACACATGGTGGCGATGAGCATTCCGTTCAACAGACAGTACATATGTGGTATCAATGCGCTTTCAACAGCGCTTGAATGAGAGTCGACCTGCACACTCTGGAATTCAGTCATGTTCCCGGCAAGGCTTCCAGGTAATCAGCTTGTCATTTTCGGCGCTGTCAGTCTGGAGAGCTTGCGCCACGGGTATTCGTCGGCCGCTGGGTGGAAGGCTCGCTGGCTCGTATCCAGAGCATATGGTGATGGCTTCCGCTGTGTGATGTGGCCTCAAGCGAGGGGACCGAGTCATGACTCGACTCGCTTCAGGAGTACTCCTACAATGCTTAAACCGACCTGAATCGCATGCCGGGATGGAGTACAATGAAGCAAAGAGAAGAGAACAAGAAAGTCTGTGGTACCTTGCAAGGCAGGGGCATGGTCTCGGCTGACAAAGCTTGACAGCTCGAGCAGCAGCTGCGAACTACTGTTCCGGACCTTACCTTTCCACGACATCAACCAACGACAGGTCAACGGCCATCGGGTCGCTGCTCCTCGCACAGCGTAACATGCAGTCTGGCATAGCGACACGAAATACACGCTGACTATGGCTCTGAACAATGGCGGTCGCTCGACGTACGCGAATATCAGAAGTTTGTACCATGCACGCACTGATCGCCGCGTGATCCAAAGCTGACACAAATTGTCTCGGCAGGGCTCTTGCTGGCAATGTCGCAAGAAGAGGGTCAAATGTGACCTGTCAAGACCGTCGTGTGGACGTTGCGGCGATGAGCAGTGTAGCTATGGAGCGCCTCCTGTCAAATGGGTCGGTGGCACTGCGCTGCGTGGCCGCAACGCTCCCGGCATGAACCCCGACGTTGTAGGAAGCTCGAGTACGTTGTCGGTGGTGACAAAGAGCAGAGCGTACGCTCGCAGTCTTTCGCTTCCGACCTCAACACGCCGATCACCTACGATCATTCCACCGTCACCATCTTCACTCGATCTGGACGACTTCTCTCTCGTCGGTCACTTCAGCACTGCCGTTCTCCCGCGGTTTCAGCTCGGAGAGGAGTCCATTCCGGTCGATTGGGAGCTCGTCTCCAAGGACGTGCCACTCCATCAGACAGTCCTTGCCGTTGCAAGGTCTCATCACTCCTTTTTGTCGAAATGTACAGTGAGCAATACAGCAGTGGTCCGAAGCAAAGCGCGTCATGCAGCCATCTCCAGCTTCCGCCAGCGACTGGCTCTCGGAGTCGAGTCCGACGATGCCGCCCAAGATCTCTTTACTATCAATATTCTGCTCTGCATGTTGGATGGTATGATTGAGCCCAGCAAAGACCTGAATGCATCCATGTTCCACCTCAAAGGCGGCTTTGCGATGCTGAACCGCTGGACGAACACTATGACCAAGATGCTTCAAGAGCAAGGGCTGCGAGCCCATCTGCTCTCCGTCTTTACGACCATGGATCTAGTGCATGCATTCTTGTCTGGTGAGACACCCTACTTTGACCCCTCGATATGGCCCATGTTCGGAAACGTCCAAGCCTGGTGGGGTAAACTTCCCGACGGTGACAGGTTCTTCCGCCTTCTCGACATCCACACGCGCATGGCGACTCTGGGCAGTGCCGTCAACTCTCGACCATCAGGATCAGCAAACCCATCACTTGTCGAAGAGTTTATCCCAGCGTTCGAGGCCGCCTTGCAAGCGACTCAGTACGGTCCGGAAGTTCTCGTGGGTGCTGATCTGAGCGCACAGAAGTGGGACACCTTCTGCACATTCTACCAAATTTCCGGACTGATCTATCTCGAACGTGCTCTGCGACAACGGACGCTGGACAATGACAAGGTCCAAGCCCTCACTCAGCGCGGCGTAGCTCTACTCGCCAAACATGTGCTACCGGGCATGTTGTCCCACTGTGTGATCCTACCCATCCTGGTCATCGGCGCTCATTGCGTCAGCCTTGGCGACCAACGAAACATCACGGAAGCGCTCTCTCCGTCGCTTTCGTATCTGTCTTTTGGAAACCTACCTGTGATGGACGATTTCCTGAAGTCTGTCTGGGCGAAGGATAATATGAAGGCTTCTTGGTGGGAGTTGTTTGGGCCGATTGCCGATAAGATATTTCTGTTTTGATACGATTCAGCGTATAGCGATGTGCTCCAAGCGACAGTATTCAAGCGATATGCTACGACATGACAGAGAGCGAGAGACGCCTATTACCGCGATTGGTATGGTGCCGAATGTAAGAATACTTTGAGAAGCAGAACATATATTCCGTCTACCGAGCCAATGCACGACAATGGACTCGCGAGGACCGCTTGCATTGCGACTCTCATATTCACCTTTCATCCATGCAGGACTATCTTTCCATCAGATCCGCGCATGTTCGAAGCGATAAGGCCAAAGATAGGCCATCTACTGACCCGAGATAGCCCCACCACGTTGGCGGCTATTGCGGATCCAGCACGATCGCATCTCTGAGCTTTGAATCGAAATCACCAACTTGAACGCGGAAGTCAATCTTTTCACGCTCGCTAATTATCTTGACAGAAGACAATGGTCGCAGGTATCACCGCCGGAACAGACTGGCAATCTATCGTCGCGGAGAAACGACTGCTGCGCAATCATCTTATTGATCCGTTCCTGGCAGAGAAAGGCGTCGACAATGTTGCTATTGCGGAGGTCGATGATGTGGAGGAATTGGCGGCGCGGATTGCGGCTGGAGAACTGAAGGCTTGTGATGTTGTCAAGGCGAGCATTTTGAGGTTCGTTGTGCAGTGCTTGTGAAATGGGTTTGTGCTGCAGGTTGGTTGACATGTTTTGTAGAGCGTGCGCTGCACATGAGATGGTCAGTCGATCCCGATGTTCGCTGTCGGCGAAGGAAAGCTGACAAGATTCGTACATTGACAGTCGAATTGCCTCACTGGTAAGTGACCATCACCAACAGAACGTCCCATTTCCACGGCATCACAACTGACCCACCATCATAGAGATCATGTTCGCCTCCGCCCTGCAAAGAGCAACAGAACTAGACACTCACCTCACCTCAACCTCCCAACCCATCGGTCCCCTCCACGGCATCCCCATGTCCCTCAAAGACCAATTCGACATCGCCGGCTCCGACACAACTCTCGGCTACGTCGCCCGCTCTTTCCAACCCGCCACCACCAACGCCTTACTCGTCGACATCCTGCAGTCCCTCGGAGCAGTGATGATCGCGAAGACGAACCTCCCTCAGTCAATCATGTGGTGCGAGACGGAGAATCCGCTGTTTGGGCTGACTACTCACCCGCGGGATGCGAGGCTCACGCCCGGAGGGTCGTCGGGTGGGGAAGGCGTGTTGTTGGCGGAGAGGGGGTCGATGGTCGGGTGGGGGACGGATATTGGGGGGAGTGTGAGGATTCCGGCGCATATGATGGGGTTGTTTGCGTTGAAGCCGAGTGTAAGTGTCCGATGTCGATGCTGTTCATGAGCGAGACTGATGTCGCGAACAGAGTGGTCGACTACCATACGAAGGATGTCAAGTCTCCACGTCCGGCCAGGAACATGTTCCTTCCGTCGTGGGTCCGATGGCGAGATCACTGGCTTCGATCGAACAGGTTACTCGCCTTGTGATCGGAGCGAAGCCGTGGGAACGAGATCCGACGTGTCATCCAATGCCATGGCGGGAGAAGCAGTATGCTGAAATACAGACTCGGCCGCTGATCATCGGAGTATTGGTCGACGATGGACACGTCAAAGTCCATCCTCCGGTTGAGAGGGTACTGCTTGAAGCCGTGAAGAAATTGGAGGATGCGGGACATGTTATCGTGCCGTGGACGGATGAAGGACACAAGGAGTGTGTCGATATCATGGTTGGTTTCGCTCTCCCGGATGACCTCGCCGTGGCAAGAACGAAATGCAGAACTGACCTACCTCCAGGATCGATACTATACCGCTGATGGTGGCGAGGACATCCGAACATCGGTCTCCGCAGGCGGCGAGCCCTTCCTTTTGCACGTTGAAAACATCATCACCCGTGCGCCCGCCATCTCCGTCTACGAGTACTGGGCCTTGAACAGGGAGAAACGCGCCGCTCAGAAAGCCTACCTCGAGAAATGGAACCGGATTCGCTGTCCCAAGACAGGCCGTCGGGTAGACGTCTTACTGACCCCCACGATGCCTCATTCCAGCGTGCCGCATCGGAGTTGCAAATGGGTGGGGTATACGAAGGTGTGGAACCTGCTGGATTATGCTGCGGCTGTGGTGCCTTTTGGGGGTGTCGATAAGAATGTTGATCTTGCGAAGACTGAGCCGAGTGTTGCGCGCTATCAGGCGAGGAATGAGACCGACGCGTTCAATTGGGCTCTGTATGATCCGGAAGCGATGCATGGACTGCCGCTTAGTGTGCAGATTGTTGGGCAGAGGTTGGAGGAGGAAAAGGTTTTGGGAGCGGCGAGGGTGATTGAGGAGGTTTTGCGGACGTGATAGCTGCGATGACAGAGGCATTCATGGCTAGACTTTTCCGCTGTGGTAGCGTTCCTCAATCTCGTCGATGCGTGCGCGGTGTTGCAATGGAATGCAGGAGCAATGAAGGAGTGAAGTCCACTGCGATCAACGCCCACCGCCGCACTTGATTTGCCACCATCCAGGGGACTTGTCGTCGCAGATGCCGCAAGGCCAGATCGTGTGAGGTGGAGATTCGCGAGGGACCCAAGGAAGCAAGGCTACCTTATCGGTAGAACTTCGGGGAAGACTCCACGCTAGCTAAGCGAATTTCGACACACTTTCGCAATATTCGCTCTCGCGGACAACGCTTCTCGACTTCACGCACGAAGCACCACAGCAGCCCACGTCGACAATCACAATGGCTCCATCAGCAAAGACCAGTAAGGATCCTCACACGAGCGGCGTGGAAATACAGTCCCAGACATCACAACCTGCCCTGCCTATATATCTCTCCTCAACTTCAATACTGACAAAATGCGCACAGCCAAGGGCAAGCCCAGCAAGCCGTCCGCAAAGGCCAATGCAGCGGCCAAAGCGACACTGCGCGGAGTAAGCAGCCCTTCTTACACATCACCTTGAGGCGTGTCAGAGCTCCCATCATCTGACGGCCTGTTCTACAGGTCAACTCGCACAAGACGACAAAGGTCCGCAAGAGCACCTCGTTCCACCTCCCGAAGACCCTCACCCTCTCGCGCGCACCGAAATACCCGCGCAAGTCGGTCCCTTCGCAGCCCCGCCTCGATGCCGGCAAGATCATCATCCACCCGCTCAACACCGAGAGCGCGATGAAGAAGATTGAGGAGAACAACACCCTCGTCTTCATTGTCGATGTCAAGGCGAACAAGAGGCAGATCAAGGAGGCGTTGAAGAAGCTCTACGACGTCGACTGCATCAAGATCAACACCATGATCCGGTATGCATATTTGAGGATGGAATGATCGAAGGGACGCGGACTAACGCAAGGATATAGACCGGACGGCTCCAAGAAGGCTTTCGCCCGCTTGACCCCAGATGTCGATGCCCTCGACATTGCGGCTACCAAGCTCGCCATTGTCTAAGCGGCATACCAGAAATGAGGAGGAAGGCTTTGACTTGCAGTCGTCACCGGCGTTCGAGCATCAGTCGCTCGCGGGGTTTGGGAAAATCGGAGTTCATATTTGCCGGAATGACCAGACGCATGATGGGTACGCTCATCGAGTGGCAGGAAGTGGTATACAGTCTATCATATCACTGCCATGCTATCAAGCCTTTCGCCCTCCACTCTAATGCTCACCGTGTTGTAATCTTCTTGTCGCTTCTTGTCGCCGTCCAACACGGGGTGTCGATTGCTACAGTTTAGCCAACTATCACTTGCCACGTCGCCAGGATGTCATGGAGCAGTGCATGACCCGGTGCTTTCGGACGTACTGCTAAGTTGCCAGACCGTGTTATCAACATTGGCCTTTGACGAGTCTATACATTTCGACCCTGCTATGCTTCCGCTCCATGTCAAGACTACCTTCAGCTGAGTGGCGTTCCATTGCCCGGATCCATTGTGCTTGCAGCATATCTATACAGCAGTGTCCATATGCCATGCTTCCTGTTCACCTGAAGAATCTGTGTGCTGAGTGACGTTTCACTGCCCGGGTCCATCTCTATACAGCATCTCTCCCACGCTTACGCCCACGCTATCGTACATCCTCCATTCCCATGTGACAAGGCCTCCCATCCGCCATCTATTGTCTCATCTGCTCCAAGTGACGAATCACCGCCCCACTGGCGTCCATGAATCTGTCCACGCAATTCCGCATGCAGGGCTCTTCTGATCGGTCGAGGGCTCCGGATGTGATTTTAGAGGTGATGCATTTCTTGAAGCATTTGTCTGTGAGCATGTGTACAGCTATAAGGTAGATGTCAGTATTAGTGTTCGAACGCTTCCATCAATGTACATCTTATCCAGCGGCAGATGCAATTGGACTGATGGCAACATACCTGATTGGATTTGCGCCTTCTGTGTTTCTTGAGCGACAAATTGTTGGAGCTCTTGTCTGTCGCGGACTGACAGATTCTTCAGACCCTCCGCGGCTTCAGCTGATAGATTGAGTTCGTCCATGATGAATCGTGTTTTCTCCGGGATTATCTCGAATAGATTGAGTGGATACAGTAGTCTGCAGGCGAAGTCGTTCACTTCAGTGGTCTTTGAGATCAAAGAGGAAGCTGCCACGCGTCTGACCAATCAGTGCAGGCGGCAGGTCCGTGGTAGAACTAGGTGGGGTGCAACTTGCTCCGGCCCTCAATTTTCATCCACGTCCAGTTTCTCCCAACGCCTCACAACGAAATCAACACTTCTCTCGACCAACTCACCCGACCCAACAATCATCCGCGACTAGAACACGTCGCTGTCGATCGTTGCCTCACCACATCTCAACCACCGCCACCATGTCGGAACCTATCCGCAACAACAGAAGCCAGGCGCAGACCGCTCCGTACGCGCTTTTCCCTCGAATCCACCTTGTTTGCACAGCACCACGACTAACACCATGGCCAACAGAACACCGCAGAACACTCCAGCAAATGCTGCGCCAATCTCATCTCACGCCGCTGCGCCCGGCATGAGCAGCATCAACGAGGGTAAGCCACAGATCCTACTACAGGAAGACGCGAGACAAGGTGGAGAAGTTTGGATAAGGACACAAAGACTGATGAGTCTTATACAGAGGAACTCGACCGTGCCGCCGCCGCTTCCATCTTCGCGCAAAACCCACGTCTCGTGTCAATGATGCAGAACAAGCTCCAAGGCCTTGTTGGAAAATCTTCCGGATACGTCGAGTCCCTGCCTGCTCCCGTCCGAAAACGCGTCGCCGGCCTCAAGGGTGTCCAGAAGGAGCACTCCAAGCTCGAGGCTGAGTTCCAAGAGGAGGTCCTTCAACTCGAGAAGCGCTTCTTCGCCAAGTTCACCCCACTTTACGAGAAGCGTGCCGCCATTGTCAACGGTGCCGCTGAGCCAACTGAGGCTGAGGTTGAAGCCGGTGAGGAGGACGAGGAAGACGATGAGGAGGCCGAGGCCGCAAAGGCGGAGGCTGATAAGGATGCTTCTGCCGCCGACCTCAAGGGTATTCCAGAGTTCTGGCTGTCCGCCATGAAGAACTCTTCCCTCGCCGAGACCATCACCGACCGCGATGAGGAGGCTCTCAAATTCCTCACCGATATCCGCATGGAGTACCTTGACCGCCCTGGTTTCCGTCTGATCTTCGAGTTCTCCGAGAACTCATTCTTCTCCAACAAGATCTTGAACAAGACCTACTTCTACCAAGAGGAGAACGGATACGGTGGTGACTTCATCTATGATCACGCTGAGGGTGACAAGATTGACTGGAAGGCCGGTCAGGATTTGACTGTCAAGATTGAGAGCAAGAAGCAGAGGAACAAGAGTGCGTTGAATCACATTGATCCATGCGTATATTCATACTGACAACAAAGCAGACACCAAGCAGACCCGCATCGTCAAGAAGACCATCCCTACGCCATCATTCTTCGACTTCTTCAACCCCGCCGCGCCACCAGAGGACGATGATGATGAGATTGACGAGGATATCGAGGCCAAGCTCGAGCTCGACTACCAGCTTGGTGAGGACATCAAGGAGAAGCTCATCCCACGAGCAATCGACTGGTTCACCGGCGAAGCTCTGCAATTCGAACAGGGCCTCGACGACTTCGATGAGGACGATTTCGAGGACGAGGACGATGAGGATGATGATGACGATGAGCGCGACGAGGACGACGAGGATGAGGACGATGACGAGGTCAGTCTTGCTTGATTGTCACGTTGTTTTCTGGATATTGACTAACAATTCAGTAGGAGGACGGCTCAAGACCCAAGCAGGAGACCGCCGAGTGCAAGCAAAGCTAGACGAGCACTTCTCTATTGACCTCCAGGAGCGCAGCTTCGTACATCGAAGCGCAGTGTTGCGTTCGCGCTCTGATGAATGACAGTCTACGCCACTGCACGCGACTCTTGATCCCGGATGCAGGACTTCACCAGTTCTGAACCCTTCCTGCATACATCATGACGGCGGCCAATTGCTCGTCCTCTGTACAGACACACTCCCTCCCGATGGCGACGAATCACGCTCCTTACGACCCCATCAACAACAAAAATAATTGCATGCGATCGGCGTTCTGTGTCTTCGTGGCGTTTGCTGCCTTGCCTGCTGCTGCATTCATTCGTGCTTACTCCCATTCGTGGTCCTCCAGCTGTTTTCGAGACTGAGCGAGCGAGCATGCAACCTATTCGGAAAGCGGCGTACTTTAGCGAATGAGGCTACACGTCTGCGGATTCGTGTTTCTGGCTCGAGAGCATGGCTTTGAGCATACAGGTGGAATACATCGGATGCAGATAGTGAATTGCTTGACAATGAATGCGCAGCCAGATTTCCAAGTCCTTCTCTTTCAATGCTTCCCAGCTCTCGCGTCTTGTCCTTAAATCGTCGAGCCCGAACGCCGTGACCATGCCACAACGTGCTGCAATCAGAACCTCCGGGACTGTCATCGTCCAAGGCTTCTTCGGGCTTCGTGTCATGATAGTCTAGACGGGCCGATACCTGCGTAGGCGACTCGACGTGGCTCCATGCAGCGGTGTTCCGAATGAGACCAGATAGTAGAGTTGAGTCCGTGAGTTCAACTCTTCCTCGCACTCAAGGAGGCACAAGCTCCACACAGAAATTATTCATCCCCGGCCCATCCCTGACCTTCACCTTTCTAAACCTCTGCTCCTCCTCCACCGCCGGATCGTCCCTCCACTGCCACAAGTAGTACACCAACTTCGCCGTCTGCTTCCTCTGCAACATCACATATCCCAAACTCGCCATGATCAGCGTCAGCCTCTCCTCCGAGCAGTACCGCGCATTAACGATGCAGCTAGCCGGTAACACGAGAAAGAGGGTAGCCGCTACTTCTGCTACACTCGACGTCCGACGTAGGAAAGCCGTTGTGCGACGCAGCATGTCCCCTCGACCTGAAGCAGAGGGCACGAAATTCAAGACCAGAGAAAGGGAAATGATGTCGAATTTCTCCTCTTCGGAAGCGGGAAGAGGGCGAAGCATGAAGTCCTGCTGCGTGATACCTGGACTTTGGGAGTTCAGATCGATACGCTCAATCTCGAACAGTGCGGATCGGGAACAGGCGTTCTTGGTTGAGAGGGCGCCGACTTCGAGCATACGAAATGGAGTCTTGGTGGCTGCGAGGGACTTCAGGGAGGACTTGAAGGGTGAAAGCCAGGTCATGAGGATGAGAGAGGAGTCACCGCCGCGGTCGGAGGCTTGGCCTTGGATTGAGGCGGTTTGGTAGGCTTTTAGACCGCCGAGGTTGGCGATTCGGGATTCGAGGTGGGTGATTGTTGGCTGGTCGTTTTGCTGGATTGCTTGGGCGAGCTGTTTTTGGAGTTGGTGGTAGGAGACTATGATCTTTTGAGTCACGCTCGAGGAGAGGGAGGCGGTTGGACGCTTGATTGTTGGCGGACGGCCGGATTTGAGGGTTCTTGGTTTTGACGGGGCCATGTTTTCTAGGATCGTCGGAGGTGTTGTCGAAGGTTGTAGTTTTCTTCAGGTATCCTGCGGCTTTTCGGTTTCCTTCTCAAGCCAGTTCCAGGTCCCAATGGTCCAGATTGTGGCTTCCATAGTTTTCCTCCTTGCACCGGACTTTCGCCGCTCGTGCTGAGGAGACAGGAGTGGAATTCAGATACTTTTTCGTATTGGGCGTAGAAGTGTCGTCTGTTGAAATGGTCTGATTGGCTGCTGAACGTAGCACGCTAGCTGATGCTCCTCGGAAGTGCCAAGCACTCCCATTGTTGTAGCAATTAAATTCTGCAGTTTTGACTTGGAATTTCTTGCCTCAGGCATCAACAAAATGCCCCTAGGCCAGGACCTCGGGCTTCGGGCATTTGGTCACCAAAGGTAAAACTTCCATACTCGCGGAAAACGATCGTTTCCTCCAAATAAAAGATCAGGCTTCCGCAATGCATGGTACTCAGCGCGTCCGATTGTAGAACGAAAGTCTCGCCATACAACAGCCACAATGGGTCCAGAACAACCTCTGCCATATTCGGAATCTTTCACGAGCTCAGAGGAATATGTGGACTCCCTCCTAGACTTTGTAGGAACGCACGACTTGCTACGGACACTATGCGGAGGCGTACACATTCTCGACTTCTTCACAAGCACACCGCGGCTGTATCCTCGGATCCTTTATCAAGAATGGCGAGACTTCTTCGATCATAACGATGTGATGGATATCCTGGACCTTCTCATGCGTGAGGATTTATCTCAATTCGAAACCAAAGGTGGACAATCAACGACGTGGCACAGTGGACCTCTTCCTCCAGATAGTCTTCTAGACTACATTCGAGTTGTGAGGAAGCATTTGCTCAACCGACAACCTGGAGGAACGCAATGCTCTCGAAACCGTACCATCAAGCACAGTCCAGCGCAGAAACTGTCTCGAAATGTTGCAGTTGGTATGAACGTCAAGAAGGTCCACGAAGTCGGACTCTTTGCATCATACCTCGACACACTAAGTTCCACGTATGCGGACACGAAAGGCGGAGAGCTGTCTCATCTCGTCGACTTTGGCTCTGGTCAGAACTACCTTGGCCGAGCATTGGCAAGCGAGCCATACAACAAGAAGATTGTTGCGATTGAGAGCAGACAAGCGAATGCAGATCGAGCACGGGAATTTGATGTCTTTGCAAAGCTTGCCAAGAAGAAGATGGTCATGCGGAACAAGAAGGCATTTCGCGAGACTGGTATTGTGGTAGAAGGGAAGCCAGTCGAAGAAGTCGCACTACCGACACCGCCACCGGAAACAGAACTTGGTGGAGACGAGATCAAAGCTCCTGCAATCGAACTGCCCAAGGCAGGTAGTGGCAAGATCACATACGTCGACCACCGAATACAAGATGGCAATCTCTCCGAAGTCATCGCTCAAATTCCAGAGTCGGACGAGGAGCGAAAACTCATGGTCATGTCCCTCCACTCTTGCGGCAATCTGGTACACCACGGTCTCCGCTCTCTATTACTCAACCCATCAGTAAAGTGCGTAGCGATGGTCGGCTGCTGCTACAATCTAGTCACGGAACGTCTCGGACCTGCGACTTACAAGTTACCTGAGCTCCGACCTCAGGCCAATCCGCGGGTATCGACACTTGCGGAAGCACAAGACCCGAATGGCTTTCCCATGTCACAACGATTCTGCGCTTACTACCGAGAAGGCAAAGACGATGCTGAAAACAAGGGCGTCAGACTCAACATCACATCACGTATGATGGCTGTTCAAGCGCCAGGGAATTGGGGAGCGGCCGACAGCGAATCGTTCTTCACACGACACTTCTACCGCGCGCTCTTACAGCGAATCTTCCTCGATCGCCGCATCGTTGGGCCACCCGCAGCGGAGTGTGTTGGCGGCGCCAGTCCGGCGGGTCATTCAAGTGGAGGCACACCCATTGTCATCGGATCTTTGCGTAAAGTGTGCTACAGCTCGTTTGTTTCCTACGTACGAGGAGCGCTGGAGAAGCTTGTGGACGATCCGGCGAGGGGAGACCTGTTCACAAAGATGAAGAATGAAATGACAGACGAGGAAATTAAGAGGTACGAAGTGGCGTATGCGAGTGGAAAGAAAGATCTGAGCGTTATTTGGAGCTTGATGGCTTTCTCAGCAGGCGTCATTGAAGCGGCGATAGTCGTGGATCGATGGCTGTGGTTGAAAGAGCAGGATCAAGTGGAGGAAGCGTGGGTGGAGGCTGTCTTTGACTATGCGATGAGCCCGAGGAATTTGGTCATTGTTGCGATCAAGAAATGAGTGGAGACCCTCACGAGCGCATTCACGATTCAAGGCCGGTGAGAAGGGGAGCGAGGACCAAGCGAGAGGCGCAAGATAAGCACCTGGTATCATACTGGCTACTGCACTTTGAACCCTGCTCGACCACCGTACTTGGAGGTTTATGGACATCAGAGCGCTATCTCTGCCAATGCACACAGCTCTCGCCTCTGTGCCTTCCCACGGATCCAACAATGCCTTGCAATACCTCAAATGAACCTCTGGTATATCAATCACCGCATGACTGGCTGCCAGCTGATAGCTCATCGGTGTTCCCAAACGTGGCCTCGCTCACGGTACCACCAACTGCCTTGAGCATCATTGCCGGACTGCTTACGGAACCCACACTCCGTTCCGGAATCGATGCCCATCCATCTCGTAATATTCGGCGTCGGAGTCGTCAGAGGATTCCTGTCTTTCTGGACGCGAGCACTGATTGCAGTGCTGACGATTGAAGTGATAACCGTCCTCGTCAATTTCCCCACCATCAGCATAGCAGAAATGCGTCCCGCAATTGCAAGTAACGTGCTGGCACTCTCCATCATCCTCAAGCCAGCCGCGCCGTCGGCAAGATGGGCATTCTTGATAGTCGAGGCCTGCCACCAATCCTTCGAGAGCTTCGTTCAGGGACTCCTTCTCGGCGCGAGGATTGCAGTCGTGGTCGATGATCTCCTCCTCTGGCCCCGCTTTTCCCTCCTCTCCTCCGGCACCGTCCTTGTCGCCTCCGATGTCTTTACCGACGATCTTCCTGCACGCCATGCATACAAACTGTCCGCATGTCGAGCATTTCCGGCAGAGCCGATCGTTGCGCTGCTCTCTCACGCCAATGAACTTTGAGCGCGTGGTGTCGAGACCAACTTTGTCGGGATGACTGCAATAGATTCGATCCTGGTCATTACAGTCCCACTCCAGCTCTTGTTGCTTGTACCTCTCCACGAATGTGTCGTCGAGAAAGCGAGAGTAGTCGTCGATATCCAGTAGCTTCTGATCTGTATCGCATGCTGGGCCCGGAATGGCTTCTGCATCCTCCAGTGCATTTGTGAAGAGGTCCCGGATACAATCAGCACAATACCTGTACTGTCCAACGAGGGCTCCGTCTCGGGCTTCCTCCTCGGACGATTCGCACATGTCGCACAATGGAGGAGGGGTCGGGGAGCGTGAAGACATGCTTCGATTTGGAGGCTTTGGTGGAGGTTGTGCAGAAAGGGACAGTGTGATTCTTTTGCACATCGAGCAAAGAGCGCACTCTTGTAGTCGCTCCATTTGTCAGTTTGCTACCTACAAAGCATGCTGAAACTATGGCTTTCTTCCACAAGATCGACCAAGAACGTTCGACGACGCAAACATCTGCCGGCTGGTCGCTACCACAGTGGTCTCTGGCTGGCTACAAGATTCGCTTCAATCTACAACGATGACCTCATGGTCTAAGGGCTTGCGGGAGCTTGAGCAGCGTTGTCGTATTGTCTGAGCATTCACTGACTTGCATCGATTTGGTGGGATGATCAACGACGGCATACTGTCCAATGGATGGAGTGCTTGGAGTGAGCGTTATTGTACGTGGACTGCATTCTGGACATCTTTACGTGCTTCACTGCTGCGGCTCAATGATCTACGGACTTCTCAACTCTACTCTCTTCGCCACTCTACTGTATTCTGCCAGCACCAGTTCGGGAACATTTCGCTCTCAGCCATCTTGCCCCGATCGGCCAGACTTGCTTCACCCGCGATCTCGAACCACCCTTCAAAGACAAGGAACGCCTCGTCCTCAGTATCATCTGCTGTTGTAAGAGTGGCCAAACCGTTAGCGACACTGGCGACCTACTCGGGCGTGGGTTGCATTCGCTCAGGTGGCGGCGGGAGATGCCAGGCCGATGGTGCTCCCTCTGCAACTTCAAGAATCGTCTGCGGGAGTACTACTGATCGCTCATCGTCAAAAGACACTTCTTCGGAGAAACGCCTTCTTCTCGGGCCGGACTGCTGGCAACCACCAACGTACCAGTCCCAGTGGTCGGCGTAAGGAGGCTGCAGCTCCACGCCACACGTGTAGCAGTAGTGTGTGCCGCATTTGCAGGTGATCTCGTTACAGCCTCCATCTTTTTGCAGTGGTCGCTGGCAATTGGAATTTGGACATTCTTGGTAGTGGACGCCGATCTCCATACCAGACAATGAGTGTGCCTGGAACTCCTCTTCAGCATAAGGGTTGCAGTCATGGTCGATCTTCTCCTCCTGCCCTCCGCCATCTTTGGTGACGATCTTTCCACAAGTCATGCATGCGTACTGTCCACAGATGGAGCATCGATGACAGATTCGGTCAGTATCTGGCTGTCTTTGGCCGATGAAGAATGCTGGCTCCGAGCGTTCTCGATCTGGATGACCGCAGTAGATTCGTTCGGGAACTGGGAAAGACAACTCGAACACTCGCCTCTCGTATCTCCGCATGTTGTCGTCATCGAGAAGGTGTCGAAATTCGCCCATATCAACAAGCTGTCCTTCCCACTGCGGTGGAAACTTGTCTTCCAGTTTGAGAGCTCGCTCGAAGACGCCGGTCCGGATACAGTCTTTGCACATTGGATCATTCGCAACGAAAGTCTTTTCGTCCACGTCGTCTTCCCAGCATATCTTGCAGTGCCATCGAGGTGGAGATGGCGGTGGCGGTGGCACGGGCGCTGACATGACCTGCAGACGGCAATCTGGGAGAGCTACGAGTGGAGAGTGTCAGAAATGAGAGCATTCGCACACCGAGCCACGATCCTGCATCGTTGCAGGCACTTTGTTTGCTCTTTGTCAACAAAGCCTGCTGCTGGAGCCATCGCGATATTCGAATTCGATGGAAATCTGCTTGCCGATGCAAACATGGTGAGCGAACAATCTTCGCTCGTCCAGAAGGGCATGGTCGGCGTCCGCGTGGCTTCTTGGATTGGAGTGAACGCCGACATGATGCGAGGGAAGGGCGAGGCTCGGTCGTATTCAAATGGTAGATCGTCTCTCAGTTGAAGGAGACGACTGAAATCAGCGGGACTCGTCAAACCCCCAAATGTGTTGCGAGCAAACGATACTCACGATGCTCAAACGCCTGTCGCCTAGCTCTCTACATGCGGTCGTCGATGCCCGTTCTCTTCTACTCAGCATCGCCATCAAAAGAGTCAGGCTAACGGAAGAGCACTGTGTTCACGCCCTCGACGGCGACGGCAAAGATTTATAAATATGAGTCTGTCAAAGCGGCAGCGGAATGTTTGGACGCCAGGAAGGGTCTCGAATTTCGTCGAGCTTCTTCACCAGCAGCATGTTGAGCGGTGGTATACGAGAGACATTGAAGGACCCGAGGAAATATGATCTGAAATATGATCTGGAGATTATTAGCCATGAAGCTGACCCACAGCGCAGCGAGCACGGATGCTGCGAATTCTGTAATCCGTCTCGTCATTTGGCCATACCAGACAAAGCCTGCTGTCAGAGTTGTCTCGATTCCGGAGACCGATGGAAAGACAATGTTTGCGACGCAACCATTTGTCGCCTCGTAGGCCATCGTACTTCGCACGGCCATGAAGACAGGCTCGTCTTCCACGTTGCTTCTTAGAATCGGATCCAGCGTTATGGTAGCAACAAGATGTGGAAGTGAACGGCAATGTTTCGCTAGAAGAGAGCTCGCATAAAGCAAAGCTTCCAGACAGGAAAGGATGAAAGCAAAAAACCAAAAGCAGGGACTCGTCCAATTCTCAAAGGTCGTAAGGTAAATCAGCGAACACAGTACACCTCATTCCGACCAGCAGTTCCAAGTGTGAGCAAGGAACCGCGGCCATCATGCCTCTGCTCTTGTCAATTACATCGTCGATGTTCGCCCTCGTTCACTCATCAAGACCACAAAGTCCGAACTCAGAAACTAGCAGACTGGCACTTAAGTCTCGCACGGCGCGCACTCCGTCGACGATAGTATACCTTATGCACCATAGCTCAGTCATGTCAAATCCTGAAACACCACCTTTTACCTTCTCTAAAGCCCGAGAGCTCCCACTGCGCCTGCAAGCAGGGAATTCAGATCCGATCAAGATCGAACATAAGCACCGCATAACAAGCAACATGAGTTCGCCGCGCAAGCTTCGGCTTGCTTCGCCTCTTCGGTTGGATTCGGGTGTGTTTGCGATCTAGATCGTTTTGCGAGGATGGGGTGAGGGTAGGGAATGCTGGTTCGGGGATGGGAAGCTGGGTTGTGTTGATGTCAATGCGTTCATTCCGGCTGAAGTGGAGGATGGGGAAGGACGTTGAAGTGTACAGTGATCAGTGCAATGTAGACTCCCATGAAGGTCGCTATGGCCGACTCACGATCTGGACTCTTCAATCAGCAATCCTTCGACATGTCAGTGGTTTGGGAAATGTCCAATGTCAATGGTAATGAGCCCTCGAGTCGGCATCTCTCCGCATGCTAGTCTATAGCCACTCGAGACAATCCACGCTATAGGGAGCGAAGAAGAGGCGCACTCTATCGCTCCCCACACTCGCTCGATTCGTACAACTCGAGAGCAAAAATTCAACTTACTCGCTTGTGAAGAACTGGGAGATTCTAGAACGGGACCGCATGGCTCGTGTGAGCTCCACGAGTATTTGGATCGTTCGATCGATGTTCGTCTTGGCCGGAGCGAATCTACGCTGCTTGGTAATGGTACCGATACCAGAGCACCGGAGTTACAATGGTTCGTAGTCAGCGTGCTGGGAACATCGTGGGTGGAAATTGTGCACTGCCTCTTTTGCTTCGCTCATCGCCCCGAAGATCTAATTGATCCTGTCAGCATACTCCTGGACATGCTTACCCTGGTCAGGCCATAGTGAGAAAGACGTCACGTCTCAACAACAACCAAAATGCAAAACAAGGAGAAGCTCGGGCCTCTGAAACCTGCTCCTCCACATTCTCGCGTCTCCTCTGATTCGAAACGCAGACACGTGATCAATCGTCCATTCGAGATCGAGCTAGCGCAGGCACCGACGACGATCAGGTGGGTTGTTTTAGTCGTGCATAGCTTGGCTTGTATAGACGTGGTTGGTAGTTCATAGTCGGTACCTGTGGGAATTAGTCGAGTTTCTCTGTTGACTAGATCTTCGATCGGATGGATGGTAAATGGCGCAATTGAATACAAGTCAGTCTCGAGCACGGACGAGGACTGTGCAGTCGGTGCAGTGGGGTTGTGGAGGGTGATGCTTGACAGCTGTAGGATTGATGGCTTGTTGCTGCTGATGCTGGTCTGCACCGGCGAAGGTGGGGTAAGATGGTAGAGGTGATGGTTGTTGAGTCGGGTGAGGTGTCTTGCTCGCGGGAGCTCTGGAAGTGTGATGTCAATGGCAGCGAAACTTTTCAGTGGTTTGCGCGTGGAGGAAGCTCCGTGAGGCTGAGGTCCTGTTGGTTGCACTTGTACGCATGAGCGTGCCATTGGCAGCCCTGTGATGATCGACAACCACGGACAATAGAGCCAAGAGGAGTAATTGCTCAAATTCCCCATCGGCACCGTGCAAAGGCCAGAAGCATCGATGCACATACCAACTCGAGTCACCGCATGCATTGATCAAGCTCCCGAGCGAAGCGACCAACCCAGTCCGCAAGCACGGAAGGATTCATGACAGCAGCATGGCTTCCTCTCGTGACCTGTCGTGATGATCTGGATCGGGAGCGCCCGGCGGCGGGTTCCCGTCGACTTTGAAACGTCAAGTTGGCTGGGAAGAGCATTGTGGACGTTCACCTGTCCGCCGGACCGGGTTCCTTGTGGCGGAGACCGAGTTGGATGTTGAGATTGCTCTTGGGCTTGGAGGCTTGATGCATTCCATCCCAGCGATAGCTGAGAGATATTGCGCGGTGTTGTGTTGATCAGTGGCGGATGTTCGTACTGGTTGTTCATGGCAATCTCAAAGTCATCCGATATAGACAGCTTCTGCAGGCTGTCCAAATCAGGGTACTCGTAGATCCACTGCAAATTTCTCGTCTCCTGGAGTCAGCAAGCTAGTGTCACGTTATAGGTGCTTCTGAAGAAGTATAGGAGTTTCGAGACGTGGATGGGTGGTTATGCACGACATAGTGGGGCGCTGCCTGTCGGTTCTTGCAAGTGTCGTGTTTGGGAGTATTCTCCGATGGCGGATGGAGAGAATCTGAGGCGGCCAGACATGTTTCAAAGAGCGCGAGCGATCGCCTGTTTGGGATGGAGCTTGTAGAAACTTTCGACATGGACGTGGTTGTCGCGGTATTGCCGTGGTGGATCGCATCTGCAAGCCATCGCAAGCAGTATCCACAGATCCATATCGCTGATGAAATGTGGGGCATTGTGTTACTCGTCATGGAGTCGAGACGTTCGCTGCTATTGCGGCCTTCTTTTGGATATTCCTTGTTGCTGCTGGCATGTACGTTCGGGTGAAGTGGGTGAAGTCCCGGCAGCGTAATGGCTTAATGGCGTCGCCCTATAGTGGAAGAGGTGCATGGTGGAGCTTGGAAGCGTGCTGCTGCCCATGACACGGCAAGATTTGGTTGGTGTCATGCAGCGTCGTCGTTGAGAAGTCAATGCGTGAGATGCAGCATCTAGCGTGGTTGATTAGCTATCGGCGAACGACATTTTCACCACACCGGCCAAGCAATGATCAAGACATGTGTTGAAGTTGTCCAAGAAGTTGTCACTTGTGGTATAGCCGGGACGGGAAGATGCAAAGCTTGAGCTCAGGCCATCAGGGCCACCCGAGGCTGAAACATGCGCCTCAGGAATTTCCGTCCGTGCCTTGCATTTGTGCCTGTAAGATCGACAGATAACTCCGCCACGAGCGAGGCTCGTGTCATGTCGGATGTTGTCAAGGTCGGCATTGAGAGGAGTAGTGTTCTGTAGCACGGGGAGACGCCTGGACGACTGTAAGCGGATATGCGATCATGCGGTGCGTAGTTCTACTGCCAGTGAGTGAATTCTGTGGCTCCCCGATCCCGGCAGGCATGTTGACGGCGCTGCTGGCGAGGTCGTACAGAATATGCAGATGTCTGGGGCATGTTCGGAGATTTGACTCGGAAGCGCCTCGCGGTGGGAAGAGCGTGAAGCGACTGATTGACTGAGTGACTGAGGCCACCAAGTTGTGCAACCACTGCAAGTCTCGATTCTTACGGCATCGAAGCGTGGTGAATGTGATCGGGCGGGTTCGATCCGCGTCGACCTTCCGCGAGTCGTGTGAAGACAGACTGGGGTTAGCGACTGAGCACGCATAAGACTAAGAGGGAGCGCCGGGACGCCGGCCGCTGACTCTTGAGTGGACTGTGGACTGTGGGTGAATGTGACGATGATATGGTGGGCTGTGGGCTGGGCTGGATTGAGGTAAGGTAGGGCCATCACTCCCCGGCCGGGCGCATCGCCGGACCGCTGTCGATGAGGTCTACGATATCTGGCTGGTCCGGGTAGGTAGAAAGTGGGAAGTTGGATGCACTGCACTGGGAGTGGGAGGGAGAGAACTAGACTCAAGTCATCACCCACCTCACCCAGCCAGATGCACCACACACAGCTCAGCACAGCACAAGCAGGAACAAGACAGCACGGCACGACGCGGGCGGCTAACTGCCCGGTCGACCAGAGTTTCCCTCCCGGCATAATCCCCGTCAGCCAATCCCGTCGGTGCATTCTGGGATTAGTTCTATTAGACTTGGATCGGGCGGGCTTAGCGGGCTGCGCTTGGGTGTGTTTCATCTGTCCTGGCCCTCTTGCTGCTGTTTCGCCGTTTCACACCTCGCACCTGCCTCACGTTCTTCTACCCAAGCCAGCCCTCCAACCCTTCTAGAGCTGCTTCGGTCCATAGCTTCGTCTCATCTCTTCACCTCACCTCTTCTTCTCCATTCGTCCTCCTTCTCCTTCATCACCACCGCACAGAGGCTGGACCTCGTTCCACATTCCACTTCTCACACCGACTAGAGCCGGCCCTCGTCTTTTCCGCCTTCCTTTCACGACCCATCCTCCAGAAGCCGCCGACGACCCTCGCAACGACCTGGCTGTCGCTGCATCTCTGCGCATACCCGTCTCGCTCTAGGGCGAACATCCCCTGCACCCGCTGTGCCTCGCGACGACGATACCTCTCCCGCGACCGACGCGACGACCTCTACGCGGCCAGCCATCATGTATCCCGCTCACCAACACCCGCACATGCCACCACCACAGCCACGATCCGTGCAGCCCGAAACATTCCTCCTGGACCAAGATGCACAGCAGAGCTTGCCTCAAGATTCAGTGGTCGCATTGCAGCAGGTGGATAACCGTACGTTGAGGTTGAAAGTGCCAGCATGAGCAGGAGCAATGGGCTAACGCGCATACCTGCAGTGAAATACTTTCTCATATCCGCTCCCGTGGACTGGAGACAAGACTCGTACTGCAGGAGATTTCTCTTGCCAACCGGCGAATACGTGTCTTGCGTGTTATGGTGTGTCCCACCAGCTCTGGAATCTTGTGCGACGCGAGTGCTAACATTGCATGCAGGAACAACCTCTTCCACATCTCCGGAACCGACATCGTCCGATGCTTGTCGTTCCGTTTCCAGGCTTTCGGCCGACCCGTGAAGAACTCGAAAAAGTTTGAGGAGGGTATCTTCTCAGATCTGCGAAATCTGAAATCTGGCACTGATGCCTCATTGGAAGAGCCCAAGAGCCCGTTCCTGGACTTCCTCTACAAGAACAACTGCATTCGCACGCAAAAGAAGCAGAAAGTGTTCTACTGGTACAGCGTTCCTCATGACCGCCTTTTCCTGGACGCCCTTGAGCGCGATCTCAAGCGAGAAAAGATGGGACAGGAAGCCACCACTGTTGCCGTCAGCGAACCAGCGCTGTCCTTCGAATTCGACTCATCCCAATCGCTCTTTGAGCAACTCACCAAGGCGCAACAGAACAATCAGTCGACTTTCAATGGCCAGCCACCATCCATGCCTCCATCACACTCCACATCGCCAGTCCTCCGCGCCGTCGACTCGATGCCACCACCCACCATGATCCCACAGCAGATGCCAGCCACCTCGATGCCACAGCAGATGAACCAGCACAGTATGCCACCACCACAGCACAGTATGCAAGCCATGCACGACGACTCGATGAATCACGTATCAACCTACTCCCAGATGGCGATGCCGCCAATGCCCTCTCAGATCCAGAAGACCCGTGAGCAGTCACTCGGACCAGTTTTCGACCGAAATGGAATTCCACTCGCGCAGGCAGGGAACCGACACAGTTCGATGCCTGCTTATATGGAATACTCACCTGCGCCGTCGTTCGTGTCATCGCACTTTGAGGACTACAGCCAGCGCGGGTTGTCCTTTGAGCCTTTGACACCACCTCAAGGCACCGTCGGCATGCCATCAGAGGCTACCTACATCGCCAATGAGGATACCGGGTTGTACGCCGCGATGCCAGACGCTGGCATGCAACAATCTTTCAACCCGTTGATGTCGATGCAACCAAACCTGCAGAATGGCCAGTACCAGAACATGCAACGCTCGTATCAACAACCTCAACCCGTTTATTCCGTTCTCGAAGGCTCACCAACCTACAAACAGCGTCGACGACGATCGTCCTTGACTGGAGCTAACGGCATTCCCGTCAGCTCAGCCGGTGGGATGCAGCTCAACACACACGCGGTTCACAAACCCAGTGATCTTCGCCGATCGGTGTCAGCATCTGTCGGTCCCGATGGTCAAGAACTGTCGTACAACGACTCTCCTGCCAGTCTTCACACCAATCAGCAACATCAAGGTCAGCTCATGGGCGAGCACAAGGAACTTGCAGACCTGTCCCGCCACAGCACACCACAACACGCCGTTGAAGGCGCCATGGATGACTCCCGCGCCCACCAACAGACTATGATGAACAACGTCCAAACCGAAGACTTTGCCCAATACAACAACCCCAATTCCGGCCACGACTATCGCCAACCTCACCAACTTCACCACAACGCCATCCGCACAAACGGCGTATTTCGCCGCGCTCGCAGCGCCACCGTGAGCGATTCACCATACGCCCAGAAAGCCCACTCCTGCCCGATCCCCATGTGCGGCCGTCTGTTCAAGCGTCTAGAGCACCTGAAGCGCCACGTTCGCACGCACACCCAGGAACGACCATACATTTGCACACTGTGCAATAAGGCATTCTCCCGCTCGGACAACCTGGCCCAACATCGCCGTACGCACGAGACGAGCGCTGATGGCTCCGCACCGAGCGAGGAGGAGATGGAGGAGGAAAGGGATGCAATGCAGGAGGATACGAACGGTACCAACGGCGACCTGGACGACTCAGCGTACCAGGTCATCGCGGGCATGTCGACTGGCGGAGACATGCCTGGCTTGCCGACACATGTCGATATGAGGAGTCTAAGTGGACACGACAGTATGGGCATCGCGCCGCAGATGGTCACGACGGGAGATTACCACTGAGCAGTGAGCAGTGAGCACTGATTGATGATGAGAGGAGATTTTGAAAGAAACCCAGAAAATCAAAAGCGTCAAGACAGACGAATGGAGAACACGGAACAAGAGATGATGGGAGTTTTTTTGCATGGGAACGTCACGCAGCGACGGCGAATTGAGTCGGGGAGTTTGTTTGTTCGTGAAAGAGATTGGAGGGGTTGTTTACTTTGTCAGTTTGGCCTTCTAACCATACCCCGTTTTTAACCACAAATCCAATGGATTTTCAAAAGCACTTTTTTGCTAGAGCAAGGCTCTCCTTTTCTCAACGAGTGCTCCAAGTCACGTTTGCGGCAAATCCGGATCACCTTCATCATCACCGGCATGTTCTTACCGCGCGGCTTGTGTCGTTGAGTTGGGGGCGGGATAACGCTGGTTTGTGTCAAGGCAGGGAATGCCGGTCTTAGCAGATTTGACTGGAAAAACAGGGAAGAATTGCTACTTGATGTGATTGTGCTGACTGACTGACTTGACGCGTGGAGGCATCTCGTAGAAAGCCACTTTTGCAAGGACTACGATCGAGTGCCTGTGATGATCGGACTTGGAGAGGAGGGAGGGTGCTATGGCCTGACCTGATCTGCAGTGCAGATCGGTTGCTACGGTAGATACCCCTCGGATAACAGCGAAGAGGCCGCAGTTCGCTGTGGGCTGTGCGGCGGATTCATGTTTGCTCGCGGGACCGCTGAACTGACTGGAGCGGCCAGTACTCACTTGCGGCTCCACAATAGCTTTCGTGGTGGATGGAGTTCCGGTGCTATTCATCAAGTCCAGCTTAATGCAAGATCGGACCTGACGATGCGGAGGAGGTCCAAGATTCGTTCATCGTGTGGAAAGAAA
Source organism: Zymoseptoria pseudotritici STIR04_4.3.1 (assembly GCA_000223685.2). Lineage (NCBI taxonomy): Eukaryota > Fungi > Ascomycota > Dothideomycetes > Mycosphaerellales > Mycosphaerellaceae > Zymoseptoria > Zymoseptoria pseudotritici. Next base: position 367,683 of record AFIR01000026.1, read on the forward strand.
GAAAGTTGGATGTTTCGATCTCTCTCTCGCTCGGAGATCTCGGGCCGCGGGACATGGTCGTGGTTGGTTGGTTGGTTGGGACTTGGGGGCGGGATTGGTCTCGCCATCAATCCTTGTTTTTGCTTCCTTTTGTTCGGTGGACGTACATGGGCAATGAGGGCAGGATTTGGCGATTGGGAGCTTCGTGACTCTCATGGCGAGATCTGAGTCTAGATGGATCTGCGGGTTGTAAGTTAGTTGTGGTAGGACCATTCATGATGGGATTGATCGACTCGGTGGTGGTGTGCTTCGTTTGTTGAGTGCTCGCTTTCATGGTGTCTGTCTTGCTGGTGAACAGCCCCTGTTTGTTGAAGTTTTTGCTCCCACCTATGTGCCAGCTTCTCGATCGCACAGAGGGTAGGAGAGGAGCCGAACTGCCAAGCCATCCTCATCTTCACTCCCGTCCACAAAATTCAAGCCCGTCACCATCGGCTTACTTACGTAAATCCACACCAGATCCTCCTGCACGACAATCTCACACTTCTTCTTCTTGACTCTATCCCCAAGTTTCTCCTTCGACACGATTCGAAGTTGACAGTAGACATATCCCGCACAAGGAAACCCCTGATTCTGACTTCACCTACCATCGAAGGATGTAGTGGACCATGTCCTCGTCAACGATCTAGATCGTAAACACTGCCGGTCATAACCGAGTGCGCGTGGCGAACTCATGTTGCTTGTCATGCGGTGCTTAGTTGAGGTTCATGGGTGCTTGGAGATGTGGTTCGTGTTCTCGATTCTTGATCTGGATTGTTGAGAAGGCACTGAGGGTTCACTGGACTGAGGAGCACGGCTGACTGGGCTTGCGGTGTTTCAGGGTGAACATGACAGAGCTATCGGGCAGCACTTTTGAGAAGGATCTCCTCTGTCGGGGTTGGCGTCGATGGCAGGGAGGGCTTGGCTGACTAGAGCAGTCTGGTCTTCTCCACGAGTCTGAATTCTGGTAGTAGACGTGAGAGGAAGTGTATAGCGGCGATGTGAGAGCCTTGATGTCAGTCGAAATTGTCACTGCGTCGACTGTGGCTTGAGCTGGCTCGGAAAATCGATGTGTATGTGTGATTTTGTTGTCGTGGAGAGGTCGAGAGCGTTTGATGATGCAGGTGTCTGATTGCGGGTGGTGGGCTTTGCTCTTTGTGCCATTGCAGCGTCTGGCCCTTGTGACTTGGAGACGCCGACTTGTGTTCGCCGTCTGTCAAGGCTGTTGCTGCATCGTTAGACAAATTGCTTCCACCTGCAGTGCAGTACTGCAGGCTGATCATCGGATCAAGGTCAGCAGACGCATCTTTTCAGAGCCGGTCCAGCAACTTGACATTGACGAAGACGCCGACATTCTACACTCATTCAGATGCGGGCGAAATGTCTCGATTGCGATATTTTGCGAAGCATGGACGATGCTGGAGAGGAAATGAAGTCGTTGCATGATGGTGATGGTCTGGAAATCCTTCTCGTAGCGCGGACCGTTTGGCTGCGGGTAGACCCGGCGGTACGAGCAAAACACGACCTCTTCATCCATCAACATCACCAAAGAGGGCAACAGAAACAAATCGAAAGATCCTTCGCGACAATCACGGCATTCCAGAGCTGATTTTTCGCTTCGCAACACACATTGACAGTTGCTCCCGCGCGACGGACATCCATCGAACTGGCAAGGGTATCCTCTCGTTGTATCCGAGCTTCCGAGTTCAGCCGGCGCATCTCGTATCTAGACGACATCACCTCGAATCGAGCCCACATCCAAGCGCATGCGGTGATCTCGGCACTGGCGGTGGAGAAGCGCGGCGAGCTTCGTCGAGTCAAGCGAGATGGAGGCCGAGAAGAAAGGCCCTTCACGGCGGCCGCATACGAAGACACGGTATGTATGCGCCATCACCCGGGATGTTAATGCATCTTTTCCCGAGCATCCATGCTGATTGCTACTTCACTTGATGCAGACTAGGATGCAATACGTGCAAACACAGGAAAGTCCGATGTGACCTTACGAAGCCAGTATGCCAGAATTGCACTCGTAAAGCTGCCTCCAAATTGAGATGCTCGGAACTCCATATTGACACGCTTGTCTAGGCGGCAATCGAACATGTACATACTCAAATGCCTCACATCCTGGGAGCCCATCAATACTACCTTCACCAAACGACCTCGACGTGGAGTTGATGCATCACTGGACAGTCTCTACCTACACCGTCGTGGCCAGCGAACCGAGACAGCACTGGCTATGGCAGGTCTTCACTCCTCGTCTGGCATTCAGATACCCCTTTCTCCTCCACGGCATCCTCGCCTTCGCAGCTCTCCATCGTCGATATCTAACCGACGACCAACATGAACGGGATAACCTCCTCACAATCGCAAGATACCACCAACAACAAGCCCTGACCCTCTACATCCCTCTCCTCCAAGCAATCGACGACGAAAACTGCCACGCCCTCTTCGCCTTCTCCGTAATCCTCACCCTAATCTGCTACGCCATGCTCCAAGACTCTGAAACAGACGAATCCGAATCCCTCGTCACCCGCTTCAACGAAGCCTTCGACTCCGTCATCGGCGCAACAGCAGTCGCCTTTCAAGCCCTCGACACCCTCCAGGCCGGCGAATACGGCGCCATCATGACACCTCTCGAACCCACCGTCAACAGCCTCTCCGGCTTCGACGACGGCACGCGAGAATCCCTCGAAGCTCTGCTCACTTGCGCCGAACGTGTGTGCGAGGAGAAACCCGGCGAGGACAATTCCAACCTCATCACCCAGCGCAACGCTTACTTCAGCGCCATCTTTGGTTTGGCGAGTACCCTGACTCCTCTCCCAGAGGATCGCAATCGTGGTACTATTCTCGCATGGCCGGTGATGTGCCAGTCGGAATTTTTGACGATGCTGAAACAGCGGGATCCGCTGGCGTTGGTGATTCTAGGGAATTATAGCGTCCCGCTGCATTTACAGCATCGAGGGTTGTTTATTCTGGATGGCATTGCGAAGAGATTAATTGAGGCGGTTGCGAATGAGGTTGGGGCGGCGTGGCATCCGTATTTGGAGTGGGCGAGGACGAGGATTGCGGAGCCGTTTACGCCGGCGGCGAGTACGAGTGAGAATACATGAGCTGATCCGGAAAGGTGGAGTGGCTCATTTTGTGTTGCGGTTGGGAGGCATGGGGTACAGAACATGGCGGTGAACAGAACATGGCTGCATGTCGTCTGCGATTGGAGGTACTTCATCGCGGCATACTCGCTCCACTGCGAACGGAATCGACCATCGACAAAGAGAAGTCATCTAACATACTACTTCGCATCTATTCCTGAGAGGGGGTGTTCGCCGACTCAAGCCTATTGCTTGACCTCATAAGTGCGGGATTGCACGCTGCCACGATGCTTCGAACATCTTTCTGCAAAGCAACGTCAAGGACAAGCCATGAGTACTATGGCGTGCGGATCGAACGCATCCACCTCAGCCACATCAGCCATCCACCCTCGCCTTCGCCCTCCCCTCGGCTGCTCCAGCTCTGACCTTCCCAGCCGCCGACCCAGCCAGGGCGGCAGTCTCAAGGACCAGTGCCCGCCAGACGACATCGAAGAAACCTACGTTTTTGGCAAGGGATTCGAAACAGTATGACCGTTGCACCGTTGACTGTGGAAGCAGAGATTGATACTGGTGTCACTGCGATGAGCATGTTTGATGAAGTGCAGTTCCGATGATTCTGCGAATGATCGTATGCTTACGAAGGATTTGTAGCCACATTAAGTACTTCAAAAATGTATGAGACTGCGTCGTTTCTGTCGGACAGTCAGCGGTGGAAGGACTGGCGTCTCTTGGAAACGAACTTCGAGAGTCTGACGGCGAAGCATTCTGGTGTCGTCAATTAGGGACTGTACCGTTCGAAGGACTTCAAACGAATTGCTCAGAATACGAGAAAAGTCATCTTTTCATGGGATGGTACATTCAAACGCTACGAATCTCCTCATCTCATCTCAGCCCCTCCTTCCCTTCCCTTCTAACTTCAGCCCGCTCTCCGCAACATTCCTCAGTAAGGCCTCCACATTGGCGGCAATCTGAGGTCCTCTCCATATGGTGAGGAATAGGCGTTGCCAAACTGCGGTGCCTGGCCATACTGGCCCATCCTCCAAGTGCCCATATTCCTGTCAAAAGCTCTCGCATCCCAGGGATTCTGGAAGCCTGCTTGAGCTGCACCGCCTTGGGCGAGCCAGTTGCCTCCGAACTGCGGTGGGAGGGCGGATTGATTGTAAAAGGGTCCTCCCAGGGGAGGGAGCTGGCGACCTGGGTATGACATTGTGCTTGTTGGCGGTAGATCGGTATGATTCGCTTTCTGCGTTATTTGGTAGATGTTGTGGTTGGGAAGCTTGGGAAGAGTGCTTTTGTTGCGGGAGTTGTGTGGAAGACGTCGAAAGGATAAACGGATGAGTTGGGTGTATATAACCTCTTCTTTGGTGGTGGATGTAGTGAATAGGAGCGTCGTGAGATACTGTTGACCTCGTGCATGAGGGAGCTGAGATCTATTACGCCCGTGAATAGGAAATTTGGCCGTCGCTGCCTACGTGATCAGGCCCCTTTCGCTGCGATGCGTCGGTGAACATGTTGTTATCGCCATTGTCGTCCAGCCTGTTCTGCAAGTCAACAGGTTGGGGCCAGGCACATTGAAAAAGAGTCAACGGAAAGACTCGTAATAGGACGAACGAGGAGACCCAGCTCTGGCACTTATACACTCTCTCTTCCCTCCCCATATACCGCCAGACCCGTCCATCTCGCCGCCAAGCATCAAGCATCTGGGAATCTTGCATCTCGACCGGGATCGGATCGAATCTAATCTCCAGACATTCGATCTGGGACCCATGCAATCTCTCTCCCGGCGTGTGGCAGAGCAATGTGTGCCCGAAGTTCTGGACGGTGTCGAGAATCGCGTGGTCCAACAATCCATGGTCTGTATGGCATCTTGACACGATCGTCAGGCTGCTATGGAGTCGCAGTAAACTTCTCAACACCAGCACTGACGATGCCCAAAAATGCTTGCGTCTTACACAAGGGTCCTGTCCTGAAGCGAGAGGTATTGTGCCATCAAGACATGGCACATTTTCCCCATTGAAGTTTGACCGCGCTCGATCCTGCCATGAAGTCGACACGGCATTGGTGCACGGCGTAAATGATCGTATGACAGCCGTGATTGACTAAGTACGGTCCTCCCTCCTGCTGCTAGCAATAAAGCATCGTCATTGCTGGGGCACGTCGCGGAGATGGGACATTTGGCCGAGCTCGCTGTTGGGCTTCCCGATTGGGCTAGAAGCAGCGAGGTGCCGAAAAGCACGATCCTGCTGGACTTGTGTCTCTGTCTTCGATGCCGGTCTCCGTATAGCGTAGGTGATAGCACGGGCACAAACCAGCAGACGTCGGACACAGGTCATGTCACAGATGCGTGCGTGGCGAAGATGTATTGGTCGCACCTCGAGCTGCGGCTGTGTGACTTAGGCAATCTCGCACTGTCGATCGCGGGCTTTCGTTGTTTTTCAGTTTGTTCAATCCGGACCGTTCGGAATGGGAGTAATAGGTGACCCAGGACTTGCGGGTGTGATTGGTTCGCTGTTTCGTGAGGTGACTTCCACGTCGTCGCCGACTCTAAGGACAGCTCCGCTGGGTCCGGCACAAGCGTATTGGCCGAAGACGGGTTTATCTGAATGCATGTTAGCTAGGGTCGATGTTGACTCGGATACGAGACGCTGGCACGTACGTGGGAAGAGCTCGTTGACTCTACGATCTCTCGCCAGTAGACCGTACAATTGACGATTCGTGTTTATCATCGCGCCCTTTGCCAGATCCACATTCAGCGACAAGCAACGCACAGTCCTGAACAGACACCGCACGGAGACTTCTTGCGCTTGATCAGCGATGGATCTGATCTTCAGCATATCCCAGCTGTCTTCGTCGAAAGCTTGCTGCTCGTCGCCGACGTCCACATGGATGTTCGGTCGGAATCGCACGATAACGTCCTCGCCTCGGCCGGATGGTGGGAGTCTCCTTCTCGCCTCGTTCTCAGAGGCAGTCGATGTGATCAGCAGAGGAGCAGCATCGGCGAAGCGGATTCTTTGCGGTTGAAGTTTGTCGTCGACTGCAATTGACAGAGCTCGATACTTGTGTTTGGGCATTAAGACTGCTCCGGGGATCTCGCGTTGTCCGGTTCCTCCGATGTAGAGCAATCTGACTTCTTTTCCCAGATGGAAGGAGAAGAATTTGGAGACCTCTTCGCCCATGTCAATTCCAGGTGCTTTGGTGCCGAAGATGCTCACCTGGTAGACATCCGCGTTGAACAGGCTGACCGGAGATGGGGAGAGTGGCAAAGTAATGGTAGAGTTCTCCTCGGACTGAGCGTGCGTGATGGTCAACTTCGACCAGCCCTTATCGATCATGGTGTGGAAGAGGCCTAGTTCAAAGTGATTCTTGATGGTGATGTGCTCTGCCAGTCCCGCGGTCTCCTCGCTGGGCGGCTTAACGAGGACATACTGTCGATCGAAACGCAGGCCTTCGTTGGTGATCTCCGCGGCTGTCACCTCGACCGGCCGGAGAGACTTGACGGGATAAATGAAAAGCTGGAGATGGAATGGTCAGTCAGCTCATTCGTATATTGTGATTGGGAACGCCTTGCCCTTTGAACCTTCATGATTGCCGCTTCACTTGAGCATGTCTGTTGAGTTTGCAGGCGTTGTCTCTTTGCTGCGAGTAAGCCTGATCTGCGTAATGTAGATGCGAAGGGCCCTGTGCAGTTGACGTCCAGAAGTCGCACGGTTGAGATAAGTTGATGTCACGACCATGTCGCTTGGGAGGCAAGACCAGAGATGCGGTCGTCACTCGCTTACTCACCCGAGCAGGCCTTGCTACGGAGGACTATAGACAGCAGCCATACCTAGCATTACCATCGGCTCGTCTTTCTTTGGCGGCATCCTGCACCAACATCCACTACTCTACTCGCACTCGATCTCTGCGAAATCAATGGCACGAAACCTGTCTTCTATTGCTCGAACGACGTGCTCTACTGTTCCGGTCTGAAAACTCCAAATCTACCTGGAAGGCCTCGGCCAAGACCAAACTTCGAATCCGCGACCTCGCCTTGCACATATACGTAAAGTGGATGGCTGAGGGGACCACAGAGAGAGCCTGCGACAGGTGTAGAGAACGCCGCGTGAAGGTTAGCATTGTATTCTATCCTCTCGATGACTTCGTCGATGGAATTGCACGTTGCTTACAGATGTCTCTTTTAGTGCGACAAACGCCTGCCAGCATGTCTCCGTTGCGAGAAGCTGGGAAAGCCATGCCCAGGTTATGATAAGAAGAGGAAGTTTGTCGACGAAGGTATCACCCTTCGGAGGAAGTATCAAGCTACCAACGAACGACCATCAAGTAGCGATCAGAACTTCGCAAATGTGAGCTTGAATTCGCAATCATGAATGTCAACTGTGCTGACTGGTGGATAGCCTACATCAACAGGTCCGGCTTCAGCAGGTCCGTCTCTCGTCACAACACCCCAAGGTGTCCCCTCAAGCGAGGCCGCGAATGTATCTCAGCCTCCTGGAGGTCTCCTGAGACCAAAAGTGGAACAGTCCAGTCCGGCCGCTCTGCCTTCTGGCGATGCCTTCACACAAGGACCACCGCTGGTACCTTCGGTGGAGCCAATGCTGATGAATGATCCCATACTCTTCCCGGTCCCGGACGATGCGATGCTGGACACCCTTTGGAAGGATCAGACTTACGACCCGGAGTGGTTCGATCTTGAGCCCGAAAAGTACTACTCACTCGCCGGAAATACCTGTGGATTCATACCGAACATTCCTAACATAGTGGACGAGGTGGACCAAAGTGGGTACCTCATGGGCAATTCCGCTTCCGTGACACCATTATCTACGGCACTGGGCTCGACTGGAATCTTTTCGGACAGCAATCTCTGGAATCCGGACTCGCAACTGCAGACGAGTGCGTTGATTACACATGAGAGAGACCACGAGATGGCGTTTCTGGTCAGGCATTTCACCGAATGTCTCGGGCCGTGGATGGATTTGTTCGATAAGGACAAGCACTTCACACATCTTGTACCACTCAAAGCATTGCGGGACGCCCTACTTCGCAACGCGATAGCAGCAGTTGCGGCGAAACAGCTCGGTCGAGTCAAGGGCGCCAAACCATTCGTCGGTCTCCAGGCTCAAAAGCCGTCCGCGATGGAGGTCTTGGACGATAATGTGGAAGTGGACTGGTATTACAAGGCCGCCAATTATTACGACAAGGCCATCGCCTTCTCACGACAATACTTGCAAGCAGTATCTGGGAGTCTGGAACAGCCGTCGACTCCAAATACACAGATGGCTTTGTCAATGGCGAACTCTGACGACCTCCTGGTCGCAGTGTCGCTGTTCTCACTATACGAGTCCTTGGACAATTTTGATGCAGGATGGATCCAGTAAGTTGTCCGAGCTCCACTTCAATCCGCATATTCTAACAGCACTAGGCATCTCGTTGGGCTGAAGTCTCTACTCACCGCCGTAACTCCAGCTCAGCAAGTCCAGAATCAAATAACACCATCGCTCACCGTCGGACGTCTCGCCTCATTTTGGAACTTTGCACGAGCAGACTACCAGGCAGCCTACATCAACCACCAGGCGACCCTACTTGACACAGAAGACGTTGGACTATGGAACTCCTGCGGCCTCGAGATCTCCGCTTTGGGCGAACTCTACAAATCCACAGACTACGTCCGCAACGATCCTTCGCATAGCCGCGACCTGGCCGAGCTTGTCGCACACACGCTCCTTTGGCTTGTGCTGAAAGTTATGAACTACCTCGCCAATACCGATGAGAAGCCAAGCGTGCGGCAAGAACAGTGGAAGACCCTCACTCGCCAATTAGATCACTGGTACGGCAATCTGCCCGCAACCTATCAGCCTTGCGCCACGATTCGCCATCCACGTCGGAGTAGTAGTGGTGTCCGCTCGCCTCTCACAGAAGTCTTCTTCAGCATCGACGTGTGTGCCGCCGCGCTGCAACTCTACCACTTCGCTAGAATACAGCTGCTATTACATCGTCCTTTGGAGGACCAAACAGGCCAGGTCAGCCGACTGAAAGCCTACCGTGAAGTCTCCACGGAAGCAATAGCTCACGCACATGAGATCATTGGCATCGCGCTGGGTCGACCTCATCCTGCTATCAGAGTGGAAATGCTGCTGCCGTTGGGCATTGCGGGCGCTTGTCTGGAAGCGGACGAGGAGAGGACTATTGTGCTGGAACTACTGGAGGCAATCGAGAAGGACACGGGGTGCAGCACGGAAGCTAGGCGGAGTGAAATGCAATTGCAGTGGGGCTGGAGTCGGGAGCCAGAGGGCATTGCGTGAGGATGATATTAAGTGAGGCTTCGGACAGCTGTTCCAAAGAAGTCCTTTGCATCCGGAATACCCACCTCACTTGTACACTACAACGTATCTGACGACTTTGATACGACCACGCTCTTCGCAAAATCTTCCTCTCGTCGACACAGCCCAAAGTCCATCACTGTCATCCAACATCTTCTCTTGTCTCACTATGAAACATCCTCGGCCCCAATCATTCCACACCTCTGCCACTTAACCACGCGTCCTCTACGTCGCCGACAATTTTCCTTCGCACTATCCCGAACATACCATGCCTATAACAAAACCATCCCTGGTCTAGTCTCAGCCACCGAATCCTCGGTTTGCACGACAATTGGCCTCACTCGGCAGGACGCTAAGTAATGTCCCGAATTTGGCGGGTCAGACATGGACCAGGGGCAGGACCGAGCTGTCAGGCGAGAGATGTTGGTAGGGATCCGATGTCTAGTGAAGGCTTGAATGGAAGAAGTGGGTTTTCATCGTTAAAACCACGGACAATAAAGGAGATGGAGGTATCCTAGGTCAAGCAAGTTCTGGAGAGCTGGGAGGGTTTTGGCTGATGAATAGTTTCTCTGGTCTTTATACACTACACTGGTGCTCAAACTTTTCCAAATACGAGTACAGCCCACATCTCTAATAGCGACGCTCCCGAGCACTGTCTGTCCGCTCCCTAGCAGCAGTGACATGCCAACGCCGCGCTATCGAAAGACAAAGGTGTTGGTGATAGACCGACCGCCGACAGGCAAATGACCTTGATCCCATTGCGGCAAGCCCTCTCATGAGCCTCCGTGGTCCGAGTCTCCCGCTGCCGCAACGCTATCGTCCACCATCGAAGTGTCACCGGTAGGAACTGCCACGCCACCGTCCTCATCATCGTCGTCGTCGTCCACGATCCTCGCAGCCTTCTTCCGCTGCGGACGTACCACGCGCTCTTCTTCTTCGTCCTCCTCGTCGCCTCCATCTGCCATCGCATCGTCCACAACATCGCTATCCACCGCAGGAGTTCCCGCGTCATCGGACTTTGGCGCAGACGATGCAGCAGGCTGCAACCCAGCATCGTCGTCATCGTCTGAATCCTGCACAGTCTCCGCAGACTTGTACTTCGAATTCTTGACCGCCGCGCCCTTGGCCTTGTCCAAGCGTCTCTTCTTCTTCTTTCTCGGTGCCTCGCCATCACTGCCTGTAGCGCTCGCAGCCTTGCTGCGTGGGCGTCTACGGCCGCCGTCCTCATCTGTGGCATACGATGGGCCTTCGTCACCCGTGTCTGAGTCCTCGCCCTTCTTTTTGCGCTTCGGCCGCTTCTCCTTCGGCCGCTTCTCGCGCTTCTTGCGCTCGCCTGTGTCCGGATCGGTCGTGTACTCTGCTGCTTCCCGAGCTCTCTCCTCCTCTAGACGCTTCGCAATAAGCTCACGGTCCTCCTCGGCCATCTTGTCGCGCTCTTCTTTGATCTTGCGGCGCTCCTCTTCCGCTTTCTCGTCTGCGATGCGCTTCTCTTCTTGCCGCTTGGCAATCTCTGCTTCACGGCGCTTGCGAGCTTCATCGAGACGAGTGGCATGTTTGCGCTCGTAGTCGGCTTGCTTGTCCACAGTCGTGGCGAGTTGGCGTTTCATCGTGTTGCGACCCATGTTGGCGCGCTGTTCGATGTCATGGCGAGGAAATGGGGCATTTGGACTTTTCGCGATTTCGGTGAAAGACTCGATGGCAAGGTCCAGGCCTGTGACTGCGGTTTCCACATCTGAAAGTGTCTTGTCGGCTTCGGGCAGTGCGATCATTTGCTGTGCAATCAGCATCCTCACGAATGCAACGTTGAACTTGAAGCTGATGTTGTCCGGAGCTTCCTTCACTGCTTGCTCGGAGTAGTCCAGACTCGTCTTGAAAGCTTCGAGGTTCTTTTCTGCACGACCGCGCATGAGCCAGGCACGGCCAAGACATGCCATCGTCTGTGGATCAGCATCTCTTGACTTTGCCAGAGCCAGTTCGTAGTTTTCGATGGCGCGCGAAAATTGTTTGAGGTCGCAAAAGACGTGGCCGAGGTTGATGTGAACAGAGGGGTCTTTGATGCTCTCTCTTACCCTCGAGAATATCTGGACAGCCGCGCTGGTGTCTTTCTTCTCCTCTACCATTGCAATACCCATGCCTTGAGCGGCAAACGCGTTCTTGGGATCCAGAGTTAGCACTTTGTCGAAGAACTCGATGGCACGCATGTACGTCTTGCTGCGACGCTCTTTGTGCTGATCTGTGTCTCGAGGCGACTCTCTTGCGACAGCCAGATGCAAGTTTCCAAGTCCGGTGAGCGAATAGATGTCGTGCTTGTCCTTCTCCATGAGCGTGTGCTTGTAATGGCGTTGCTCTTGATCCTCGTTAAGTTGAAGGGTACGCTTCTTGTTTCGATTGATGTACCAGCCATACAATGCGCGAATCTCCAGATTGTCAGGCTCTGACTCCAATAACGACTTGATCGCGTTAGCACCTTCCGCTGGATCAGTGTGGAGCGTGATGTACGCCACACGAGCCCTGGCGTCAATGTAGTCAGGATGTTTTTCGAGCAGACTGGAGTAGATCTTCTGCGCATCGTCCTCCATGCCTTCGGCTTCGTACGTGCGGGCCAGGTTGTAGCTGATGGTTGAGACAAGAGCATCAGTGTCGACCGACTCGTCCCTGTTGCCGATAGCCACGCTTGACCTCAGCGCTGCTTGGAAGTCTTGCCGAGCTAGCGGATATTTCTCCGCCTGAAAGTGGAAGCAGCCGATGTTGTTCAACAACTGTGGGCTGAGCATGTCCCTCTTGGCACTTCTCACGGCCGCCTCATCCTCCTCGATCTCTTCCGGCAGGTCTTCATCCGAGATCTCGTCAATTTCCATCTGCTCGACTTGCTCCAAACATGCCAGTGCCTTGTCGGGTTGATCCGATTCGTACAATCGGGCAAGATTCAGCAGGACAGAAGAGTCTGGCGAGATCTTCTTCTTTCCATCCTTCCAGGCGACGCGTACCTGCTCGAGCAGCGCAATGGCCTTTTTGCGTTCGGAGCTTTTGTCCTCCCGAGATCCAGCTGCTTGACTCGAGTATACGTCCTCGGCATGCAGGATTCCGAGCAAAGTCAACGCTTCCACGCTCTTGTTTGTTGACACCATCTTCTCCAATCTGAATTTTGCACCATCATAATCATTCATTAGGGTCTTCAATTGTGCCACGCCGAACTTCGCAGGCAGGAATCCCTTGTCGTCTCCACCACGCGCCTGATCGGCCTTGCTGTAGTGCTCTTGTGCTTTTGCAAGATCTCCCTCGTAGTGATCTTTCCGAGCCAAGAGGTACCATCCGTCGCTGGCAATTGTGCCAACATCAGTGCGCTCAATTGCGCGCTTTGCCAGACGGTCGACATTCGCCCAATTCTTTCGACCGAGGAAGTATTGGCCAAATGTTGAGCATGTCATCGCTTGCATGTCGTCGAGCTTGAAGGCTGTTTGGATATATGTTGTCATGGCCTTCTTGTAGATATCTGCAAATTCAGGGCTGTTCGAGTTGTGATGGCTGCCCTCGTCCAAGTGATAAAGGCCGAGCAGGATATTTGCGCCCACCGACACTTTGTTGAGTGCCAAAGCTCGAGTCCATGCCTCCTTCGCGTTCTCTTTATGGCCAAGCTGCCACAGACAACAGCCAATGCCGATTCGTGGGTCCGGGTCGATCATGTCAGGCGCGCGGTCCAGCACCTGTTGGTATAGTACGTACGCCTCGGCGAATTTGCCCATTGAGAATTGCGCCTTGGCTTTGCCAACAATGGCCATCACGTTCTTCTGGTTCGAGGCGCGGTATGCATCGTCGAAGCATCTGATGGCTTGCTTGAGAGTGTCATTTCGGTCTGAATGCTCCGAGCCGGGTCCGTACTTGACTGGTTGCAGCGAAGCACGCAGAAGATGAGCCGTGCCGCGAGCAAGATAGAGCGGAGGGTACGAAGGATTGATTCTGGACGCCTCGTTGACCGTGCTTGTCGCAGCGGCCAGCCAGTACTCCTTGTTTCGTTCATCCGCAGGAGGTAGAGGTTTCACTCGAGGCGCCCGACGACATTTCCACAAATACAGCCAGCAAAGGCATGCCAGTATACTGAGGCGGTCTTCATTTGTGCCGTCTTGCTTCGCCTCCAAGCCTTTGTTCAAGATCTCGATCGCAGTATCGGCATTCTTTTGCTTGGCGTACGAGAATGCGATTGTTATCCAGATATTGCGCGCCGCTCTTTCGTTCTGCAGCAAGTCACACAGCTCGCTGACATCCTCCAGCTCCTCGGTCAGATCGATGTTGACAGCTTCATCACCATCACCTGCGTCGATGCCGACAGGTACATCGATCGCATTGGGGATGTCTGAGAACCGGACGAAGGATTTCGGCGCACCAGTCCCGTTGACGCCCTTCCGGTGGCCATTCGTGAGCGTCGCCATGACGGTCGAAGGGTGTTGTTCGAGGTTTGCCGGCCGGCGTCGTTCACTCGATATCGTTGTGTCGCAGGCTTAGGTCGCCATGTCCGGGATGGAGAAGTGAAGCTGTGAGGCGCCGATTGAAGCGACTCGGCGCGACGTGTTGGATGTAGGGACGGTGGTGGTGCGGTCAAGGATGGAGTCGATGAATTGTCGCGATCGGGATGGTTTGAAAGTGATCGCCGTGTCGTGAACTTCAAAAGCGCGATGGCACGTGCCGCAGAGCCTCAATCCCGCGTCACCTCCGCGATCGAGTGCTGTGGACATGGGAGCTTCACAAGACAACATATTTCTCCAATATTTTGTTTCGCATCGTCGCTGATAGATCGGACGGTCGCCAATAGTACCAAATCGCCATGAAAGTCCGAGCATAGCTTTCCCTCACGGCAACGCCGAACGACCGACCTCTCTTTCCCCTTCCAGCATGTCGTGGATGCGCCAGCAGACCAATGGCACGTCCAACCACACAAATGGAGGTGGAAACATGCTGGGTCGATTCGAATACGACAGCAGTCGTGAGAACAGTGTAGAGGACCGGAGTCGATCTCGAGGTGGGCCAGGCACATATGGAGGGCTTCGTGGACCACGTCAGCCATCACGGCTTGGAGGGCAAGAGGATGGAGGGTACGACAGCGAGAGCAGGAGCAGGAGCAGGGTCGCATCGCGGTATGGGCCTGCCAGTGGCCAAGTAGAAGGTGAGTGATCACTGTTATGATGTACTGGCAGCACTCCATGGACACAAGATCGCAAAACAGCATGCGGTATTCGACTTGCATGCCTATCCGACGCGACTCGTCCTACTATGGATTGCCTTTATCGAACGGGAAGCTCACAAACCCGACAGATATCCTACGCTTCATCGACCGGCAATGGTCTTTCATGTCCTCCGACAATTGCATACCTGTCAAGGTTGCCTTGCAATTGATGGACCCGTCGTCACTTGGTTTAGCAGATCAGTATGAGCAGTTTCAGGATGTTCATCAGCAGCTGCAGAATGCACTCAAGGTCATTGTGAACGAACACCATCAAGGATTCAACAGCAGTATCGGTACATTCCACAAGATACAGGCAGCTATTGTGGCATCTCAGCATCGAGTGCGAACCCTGCGAGGTGGTCTGGTCCTGGCGAAGAGCAGTCTGGCAAGTCCTCGGCCGGAATTGAAAGCCTTCGCGCAGAGCAGCCAGAGCTACGATCAGATGCTGCAGGTCCTCGGCACGATCGAGCAGCTACAGGCTGTTCCAGAGCAGCTCGAAGCTCAAATATCGGAGAAGCGCTTTCTCGGCGCTGTCGACACGCTGCAAGAAGCGCTCAAAATGATCAGGAAGCCAGAGATGGAAGAAATTGGAGCTTTGAGCGATCTGCGAGTCTACTTGAGCAATCAGGAGCATTCCCTTACCGACATCCTTGTCGAGGAACTGCACAACCATCTCTACCTCAAAAGTCCATACTGTGAGGAGCGGTGGAAGTCGCATATGAAGCGAGATCCCTCAACCGCCTCGGTCGACGTGGCCCAGCGAGCGATGCACCAGTTTCTGGAGAATTACGATGGATCTCGACCCATGGCCGAAGACACAACTCGCAATCCCGAGGCTGACACATTCTATTACATACAACTGTTGTTGGAGTCGTTGAATAAGATGGCTAGATTGGACGTGGCCGTTGATGCGATAGAGAACCGCTTGCCCGTGGAGCTATTCACTGTCGTCGAGCGCTCGCACATGGAGGTTGAGCAAAGACATCCTGCAATCTTGCGAACAGCTACGAGAGGTCAGCAGAAGTCGGGCTTCACTGCTGGACCACAAGGGGAGCGGCAGGCCACGCTGGAAGATCTGCTGACCACCCTGTACGCGAGGTACGAGGCGATTGCGGAAGGACACCGCGTACTTCACGATGTTACTGCAGCCATAATACGGAGAGACGCACACGAAGATCCAGCCTTGAACCGCAGTTTCCGGGAACTGTGGAAGCTTCTCCAGAGCGAGATACGTTCATTGTTGCATGATCATCTTGCCACAGCTGGAAACGTCGGCCATCGATCACGGCAGCAGGCTGACTCCAGTGCCAATATCTTCCGTGCCCAGCCGCGCGACCGGAATCGCAAACTTTTCAAGATGGCGGACACGGACAGCAAGTCCAATGAGCTCGCCACCGAGCGCGAAGATCTGGAGTTCATACTGAAGCAATCTGTCCCCGGCTTGATCGGCAACAGTGCGCAACAGGCGAAGCAGGAACGCGGTAGGATCGCAGATGTGTCGGCGACAGGTCACAAGTTGCTGGTGGAGCCAAGCGTGTTCAACATGGGTATCCTGCTCAAGCCATCACTTGCATTCCTCAACCGCTTACGAGAGGTTGTTCCGCCGAACTCGGGTGTTGTCTCTAGCACCTTGACATCGTTCCTCGACGACTTTCTGATCAACGTCTTCTACCCACAGCTGGATGAAACTCTGCTGGAGCTTTGCAACCGCAGTATGACCGAGATGGACGCCTTCCAGACCGATCCCACATGGCAGATGCACGCCCAAAGGCCGATCTTCAAAGGGACGGCACGATTTTACGAACTAATTGAAGCTTTCTGCGTGATGTTGGATACACTTCCTCACGATCAGAGCTTCAGTCAACTCATCATCACACAATTGCGAACATACTACGACAAGTGCTATTCGTGGTCGAAGAGTCTACTGCAACGAGCGCAATTAGCGCAAGAAGGCGACGTCAAGATGCGCCTGGCAGCTCATCTGGCTACAAGTGGAGACATCAACGACACCGTCATAGATCTCACTAGAGCCAGTCCTTCCGACGCCGTCGTTCTCGCAGAGAAGGAGACTGCACTCCTCCTAAACACCGTCAAGACCCGCACCCTCGCAGAAGCCGACCTCATCCACGACCGAAAAGCCCTCGCAGCGCTTTGCACCCTCCACGTCTCCATGAAATGGCTCGCCTCCCGATGCCAACAACTCCGCTACATCTCTCCTTTCGCCGTGGAGACCTCCAACCTCCAACCCCACGATCGCCGCCGCTGGACCCAAACTCAACAACTCACGACCGCTCCTTCATCGCCCTACCTCCCTTTAGACGAGCAGACCGCCAGCGCCTTCGACGGTGCCGTGTCGTCCTTTACTGAGCTCTCATCCCTCATCCTCCGCACCCTGCATATCGATCTCCGCCTCCACGTCCTGCATGGTATATACACAGCGATGGACACGACCTACGCCCTCGGTCAGCCATACAACGATCCTGACGCCGCGATCCTCAGCCTTTGTACCGCGCTCGGGACATACGACAGCGCCATTGCCGCCAATCTGCTAAAGCCGCAATACGCCTTTCTCACAGCCAAAATCGACGTGCTGGCCAACAATGCGCTCGTGTCTCTCGTGGGCTGTGTGCGCGGTTTGGACAAATTTGGTATCGAGAGATTAGGCTTGAATACGCTGGTGCTGCAGCAGACGTTAAAGATGTCGATGCAGACAGACGCTGATCTGGGTGTTGCGGCGCGATTCTATGAGTTTGCGCGGAATCCGGAAGATTTGGTCACGAAGGGCGTGAAGGAGGGGTATGCAAAGGAGGATTTGAAGACGTTACTGAGGTTGTCCTGGGGAAACGATAGGGCGGGAAATGTGGAGGAGTTCGTGGCGAGGATTGAGTGAGCGGTCTCTTGGTGGCTTTGTCAGTTGAATGAGAAGCTTTTTCGGCATATGTGGATGCTGTGACGATTGCACTGGAATGATGTCGAGGAACTCATTCACCCAAGATTGATGACTTAAGCAGTCACATGAACCTGGAAGTGCGGCTACGGTATTTGAGTTCGAAGCGCAAGGCAACCCACATGATCTCGCTTGAGCTTAGGCTACCTACGTCTTTGCCTTCCACGTCGAGTTCTGACGTCTGCAGCTGTCGATATCCCAATGCCGATCGGCGTCCAAACATGAAGCATCGGCGCCCTACATTGTTGTCGTTGAGTGCTCAGGCCAGACCTTCAGTTCCTTCCTTGCTCTCCTCGATCTTGCTTTCCACCACCTTGCCTTTGCTAGGCTCGGTGTCCTCGATCTTCATCTCCTCAATCTTCTGCACCTCACTGGCCTCGGCTTTGCTCTTCTGGGACTTTCCAGCTTCCGTCTCCTCGATCTCTTTCGCTTTGGCTGCCTTCTTGCACACCTTCTTGTGGTCCTTGTACCAGTGCAGCTTTTGGCATCTCTTGTCGCAGTACAGCTCCTTTTTGCAGCCGCCACAGGCTAGCAACACCCTGTAGTCGGTCGCCGGATCGCCGCAGAACGTGCACTTCTGCCTGCTGAGCGCAGTGGGAGCCCGCATAAGCTCGTCGGACCACGCGAAGAAAGTCTGCAATTCGCACTCCTCGTCGACCGATTCGTGCATTGATTCGTAGTCATCGTGAACTGCGCTTTCCGGCGAAGTGTCGATCTGCTGGCGCTCCTTCCAGACATGAACGTTCATCATGACGGCCAACTCGTCGACACGAATGCGGTGGTGATGCCAAAGGGAGCTTCTCGTTTCTTCGCCTTGCAACTTGAACCCGTCGTCGTCTTCGCCAAGGATCTCACCGAGGATCAAAAGCTCCCGTGCGTCGATTTGGATCAGGAAAGCGGCGGTCTTCGTTTGCTCAGCATCTTCGGCCATGGTTGCGTCAGTGAGAATAGTGCGGTCCTTCTCGAGATGATTTTGAACGCTAGTATTGTGTCAGTTTGGACGACCGGCGGCAGAGCAGGAAACAACGAACAGTTTGCCGAGCTTGATAAGCCTCGCACGCTCAGTGATGGTCATGATCGCCATGATGAGTGTTGCAGGTCCTTAAGGCCAGATTGAGCGCTGGGCTTGAAAGGGAAAGCGTGAGTTTAGGCGATTGAGATGATGTCAGCACAAAGAAGTGAGAGGAAGTGAAAAAGCTCGTGTCATTCTTCCGTTTGTGAAGCAAACAGGGAGCCAGCCACCAAGCGGTAAGCAGACTCGGGCCATCATTGCGCTTCCTTCGTCACTCTTCTCATACTACGTCTTATGGCTCTGTTGTCGCTCCCTGACCACTCTCAAGACCGAGACACACTCAATTCCTCAATCTTCGGGAGATCCACACCGCCCTCCTCCTCGCCGCATTCACCGACAACATCATCTTCAGTTGGCTTCTCTGCGCTCACAGGCTGCGCATCGATCGTCTTCTTCAGCAAGTCCGATATCCGGGACTCGATTGTCTCCCTGCAGGCTGCCTTGTGCTCATTCCTGTGCAGCTTTTGACACCTCCTGTCGCAGTACAGAGCAACCTTACAAGCGCCGCAGACCACGAGCACTCTGTGCGCGGCGGAAGGGTCGCCGCAGAATGTGCACTTCGGTTTCGCCTCTTCGATGGGGTCCCGCATAAGCCTTCCAATCCACATTGCCCAGTCCATGACAACACTTTTGACGTTTGCACGGCGCTCATCAGACAGGTCCGGTTCCCAGATGCTGCGGTCGAACTGGCTGGCCATATCCTGCTGCATCTTCCAGAGGTCGACCAGTTCAGCGATCACCCATCTGTCAATCTTCATCTGGTAGCTCAGCAACAGGAAAGCGGCCGCCTTCTCTCCGAGCTCGATGAACTCTTTGCCATCCTCGCCTAGGATCGCGCCCACGATGAGCAGATATTGTGCATCGCTCTGAATATTCATGAATGCGAGCTTTGTTTCGCTAGGTGCTCTTCGGGCTTCGGTAAGGTAGGTGCGATATTTTTCGAAATGGTTCATGGCGCTGTAGCTTTTGTCAGTCAGGTCTATCGATGGTATGGAACAACGGACAGTTTGCCGATCGTGATGACTCTCGCCTTCTCCGCGGCTTGTTCTTTTTCCCACTCGATCTGTCGTGCTTCCTCCATAGCCTTTCGCTGATTTTCTTTGGCCAGCTTAGTTCTTGCTTTGCCTTTGTTCTTTGCCATGGTAGGGATCCTCTATTGGATGTGATGGAGATGGTGAAAGTGATGGAGGTCGATGTGTGGTCAAGGTGGGAAGTCGCCGGGCGGGATCGAAGAAGGGGCGCAAGCTTCAGGCAGTAGGATCTACGAAGAGGGCAGGGACAAAACGGAGCCGCTTCATGTTCAAAAAGGTGCTGTGAGACCTCACTTCAACTCATGTGAGCGAAGAAGACAACTCGGACCTGACACGACGATGATATTTGCCTCACTTACACCAACCAATACCAAAGATCAAGTAACCATCTCCTGAAGTCATCCTCAAATCTTCTCCCCCATGTCCAATCTCACAGCTTTCCACCACCTTGTCTTGCTTCACTCAGCATCAGCCTCACTACTCTCCTTGACCTTCGCCATCGTATCCTTACACTCCGTCTTGTGACCCTTCTTCCAATCGAGCCGCTGACACAACTTATCGCAGTACAAAGCAACCTTGCAACGACCACAAGCCATCAAAGCTTTCCCCTTTCCCGGACGGTCATTGCAGAACACGCACTTTGGCTTCGGATCCGCATTGCACACTCTGAGGAAGTCCTCGGCGAAGGAAATGAAGTACTTGTCCACTTCCGTCAAATCCTGAGTCGGGATTTCCATTCCGGCTGTAGCTGTAGGATTCGCTTGTCTCTGCTGATAGATGCTCGTAAGAGTGTCGATCTCGCTGGGAGAAATGTTCATGCCGTGATAGAACTCCAGAAAGAATGCGCCTTTGTCGCCCGCCTCGGTGAGGGCTTTGCCGTCCTCGCCCAGGAGCTTGCCTAGACCGAGCAACCGTGTTGCGTCAGCCTACATGATGACAGTCTCGATGATCTCCTGTTTTGTGCTCAGTCGATAGTGGTCATTTGTTAGGAGGACCCAGTGTTTCTCGAGGTGGTTCGCAACACTGTGGACTGTGTTAATATCCATGCTTCAGACGACACAGCTTAGAGAGTGACCAACAGGTTGCCGAGCTTCAGCAGCCTCGTGCGCTCAGAGGCATCGATGGTAGCCATTCTGGGTGGGAGCGGAAAGAGTGGCCAATGGTCAGAGATTGTGGAAGGAAGAGAAAACCGGGAAACGCAGGCTTTTGATGGAACGGCGCAGTATTCTGTGCAACATGACAGATGCACGCCGAGAGTTATGAGCCCACGTCACTTTACGGGAGCGTGCAGGAAGATCGATCCCACCTGAAAAAGACACATTGAAAGGTGAGTGATGAATGACTTACATTGCATGCAACGACGTGCGCTGTGAACCCGGTACCCAACATCCTTCAAGTCATCCTTGCATGAAGCTCCTGACTCTCATCCAATTTGGTGGCTCCCTACCATTCTCTCTTGTTCTGCTCTGCTGTGCTTCCAGCAGCCTCAAGGAGAACCGTCCTCTGTTCCTCCGCCCCTTTTCTAAGACTTGGCTTGACAATCCGCCTTGTGCGCCCGCTTCCAGTGGAGTGTCTGGCACTGCCTGTCACAATAGCGGACGACCTTGCACTTACCACAGATCTGCAGTACAGCGCCCATAGCCGGAGCCTCGCCGCAGAACGCACAATTAGCCTTTTCGTCGTATCGACGGACCTGCATGAGAACGTCCCACCACTTGACGTTTGTCAAGTCAGAATGTGGCATCGAGACAATCTCTGGCGTGACTGGCATGTCTTGCATCTTCTCAGAAAGGTCCCAGCCCTGACCAGTGATCAGGTCTCTCGCCTTCCAATGCGATGTCCAGCCGTCGACGAAATTTTTGGTCATCTCTCGGTCAATGTCAATGTTGAATGCAGCACGAAGATAGCGCCCCCACTCCTCGCCAATTTCCGAAAAGCGCTTTCCGGCCTCATTACAGTCGCACAGAATCTTGCCTATGATAACGAGCTGCTCTGCATCCTTGCGCATAATGCAGGAAGCAAACCTCGTCTTCGCGATGTCGTCTTCCTCGTCAGCCTCGCTGAGGAGAGCTCGGTGCTTGTTCATATGGTTGATGGCCCTGGAACAGACGTTAGTCCCGTAATGTGCCATGGCTTTAGTCCTTCGGTTGGCACGAACATGTTCTCAAGTCTGGTCAGCCTCGCCCTCTCCGCAGCTCTATCTTCCGTGACCTTGGCCTGTCTCGCCGTCCAGAGTTGCTCTTTGGCTTCTTCTCCCTGCATTTTGGATAAGTGTGGGCTGGTGTGATCTGACAGAATGTCTCCAGCACAAGTGGTATGTATGAGAATGATACAGTTTGACAAACTTGAGGGTTGGGTATGATGGAAAATGAAAACACATTACTTCTCTGGAGCGTGCTGGAAGCATTCCATTGCTCTCGTTCCCATGGACTCTTCGAGATTTGACGACGAGACGTATGCTCCCCGCACTGCAATGAGCAAGAGCATGGCCAAATACATGTTCCAGTGAACGTGTGTTTCACTGAGAAAGAGGATGGAAGGAGGAAGACGGAGAGAGGAAGGAACGTACCAAAGGCATGACTCAGATGCCTCCAGGCATCAATAAAATCTCCAGCGGAAAACAGCTTGCTCTCTTAAATACCTCCGTGAGCATCGTTACGTCCTCTCTATCCTCTCAGACTCGTTCAATACTTCTTGTTGCGTTCGGCCCGCAGTACATCAAGCAACTTCACCTTCCACCGCCTGGCTCTCCTGCTTGGACATCGCCTGGCACGCGGTCTTGTGCCCCTTTTTCCAATCCAATTTCTGGCACTTGCGATCGCAGTAGACCATGATCTTACAGCCACCACACTTCATCAGCTTCTGGTCTTTGCCCGTGCGCTCACCACAGAAAGCGCACTTTGGCTTGCCCTCCTCGCCTGGTATCCTGAGAAAGTCGAGATTCCACGAGAATAAGTAGTCCGTCGCAGCGGTCGGACTTGAGCCTTTTTGGGACGTATGTATTTGGGCTGTCACCTCGGGCAGGTGGAGACCTACGGCAGTAGCGTCGCTCATTTTCGAACGCTCCTCGTACAGTATAACCAGGTTCGCGGCCATGTTGGTGAAGGACTTCTTCTGATATCTGAGCCACAATAATTCTGTAGCTGCTTTGCCGCGAGTAGCGAAATCGATGGAGTCCTTTCCAAGAAGCTCCGACAGGGCGAACAACAGTTGTGCGTCGGTATCGATGTACGCACACGCAACGGACTCTTCGCGGCTGGCTTTGATCTTTGCGGCTTCGTCGAGGCAAAATCGCTGCTTCTGGAGATGGTTTAGCACGCTGTGGCGTCAGTCAGTAATGCTGCTCTTTGAAAGTCTGGAGGATACAACAAACAGGCTGCCGAGCTTGATGAGTCTGGCTCTCTCCGAGTCTTCCATCGTGGCCATCATCGAATGTGCGAAATCGTGAATGCCGAGGTTGTTGATGAAAGAGTTGGGGCTCGTGAGTGGAATGAAGAAGATTGAAATGTCGCAGATTGAGGTAACTTGACAAACGGGACAAACGCATGGGCCGGTAACCGGCATGAATTCACGTCACTGCTCTGGAGCATGCTGAGGCCGTTCATTTCGTTCTCTTGGGATCGTCGATATTGAAGGAGGTGAAGCTCGCTTTTTCTGAACGTGTAAGGTAAGTACACAATTCTCGGCCACAGCAGATCTCTCGCCGGTATTTGATGGACAACTCTCTTACAACAGATTACTGAGTGCCGCTACCTTCGCCACTCGTCGCTTCCTTCTTCATCTTCGCCTTTCCTTTGCACTCCTTCTTGTGCACCTTCTTCCAGTGTAAAACTTGACACTCTCGATCGCAGTACAGCGTAACCCGACAGCGACCACAGGCCTGCAGTACCGTTTCTTCAATGCCAGCCTCCCCACAGAATTCACACTTCTTCATTTCATCATATCCTTGCACTCGCCACAGGTCCAGAGCCCACGCCATAAGCGGTTTGGCAGAGAGCGGCGTCCCTTGCGCAGGCGTCTGGCGTAGCCTATCGGTGACGTCGGCTTGATTGGCCTCAGCAGTGCTCATGCTCTGGCGGTCTTTCCACAGCTGGATGGCCATATCGTTCATTCCAGGTTCTGGGCGAAGGTTGTGGTTGACGAGCAGGATCTGCGCAACCGATGCTCCAGTGTGGGTGAAGTGCCAGCCATCGTCGCCGAGAATCTTGCCCAAGACTAGTAGATGCTCTGCGTCGTTGTGCATAGCACAGGCAGCGAGCCAGGTCTTCTTGATGTCGCCATTCTGTCCGGCGTCTTTGAGACGCAGGCGGTGCTTTTCGAGATGATTCAATGCGCTATGATCGGTGTCAGCATGGTAAACAGTGGTGATGAGTTGAGTGAGGGATTACAGACCATTCGCCGAGCTTGATCAGTCGTGCACGCTCTGCAGGCTGCATGGTCCTTGTTGTGCCTCGATGTGATTATTTGATGTGCTGAGGATGACGGAGATTGAGTCGAGAGATCGGTGACCAGATGGGAGTTTGTACGAAGCTGACCGTTTGCAAGCGCAGCAAACGGAACTCTCAGGGGATCAGCCAGGGAGCACGTCACTACTACTCTGGAGCGTATATGAGTGTTTCGTTTGGCAATTCACGTTGTTGTTCGAAAGAAAATATCATGCAGACCTCGTTCCTTGCTAGCGAACATCTCGTATCCTACACACCTAGCAAACGATGCCGTGCCTCTGCCTCCTTTTCCACCGACCAGAAATTCGTGCTTCGCATGACGTTCTCACGCAGCTTCACCGCTCGCCTCCTATGCCTTGCACTCCTTCTTCCCGCCCTCGTTCTTCGCACAGAAGGAGTTGTGGCCGCTCTTCCAGTCCATCACCTGGCACATTCTGTCGCAGTAGACGATACTCTTGCAACCACCACAGAAGAGCAGCGGTCTTGGCAACGACGTACTTCCACCGCAGAACGTGCACCTCCTGCCGGTCCCCTTCCCGAAGCCCAGATAAAAGTCCGCGCACCACGCTGCCCATTCTTCATCAACCGCTGAGTCACTGTCAGTCTCACTCGGCGACCAGCCAGCAGGATAAACGATTTCTGCACAGCGTCCAGTCGACGTCTGAAGGTTGGTCCAGAGATGGACAAGCTCTTTCACCATCGTCTGATGATCCGTTTCGATGTGGTACAGCAGAAATATCCAGCCTGCAGCATTCTTGCCGAGTTTGAGGAAGTCCTTGCCGTCGTCGCCGAGAATCGTCGCCCAATACCAACAGTTTGCGGGCGTCGTTCTGAATGCGCATGAGGGCGCGGTGTTCCTTCTCGTAGTCGCTCATGTCCTTGGCGGGATCGCAGATGAAAGAGCGTTGCTTCTCGAAATGTTTCATGGCACTGGAGCCTATGTCAGCGTCCTCAGACGGCGGTAAGGTTTGAGGTGACGAACAGTTTCCCCAGCTCCATGAGCCTGAGACGCTCCGCGGGGTCGATTGTCACCATTGTGAGTGAGGGATGTTATTACGGCAGGAGGTATTGCTGGCGTATGTTGAAAGTTGCAGAAGTCTCGGAGATGAAGTGAAGTGAAGTGAAAGCAGTCGCGCCGGAGACTTGTGAAACACAACAAGTGACCGATACGGTCAGAGCGACGGGACGGATGGGAGACACTTCTCGGGAGATCATGTCCGAGCTGAAGGAACATACAATCAAGAGACGATTTCTCACTTACAATTCGCTCATGCCGCAAGTGAAGCAGAAGTCTGCTCTGATACCCCAGCCGCCATGTCGTTCTCGGAGAACGAACCGTGCCATGCTCTCGCTCTCCTCGTTCGCCAATGAACACCCTCTGCTTCATGTTCCCGGTAACGTTCTCAAGCAGCCTCGTCCTTCATCACCTTCTTCCCGTCCCTCTGATTGGCCTTCAACACGCATGCCGCCTTGTGCTCCTTCTTCCAGTGCAGTCGCTGGCAGACCTTGTCGCAGTAGAGCGTACACTTGCACCTCCCGCACGCCATCAATACCCTGTCCTCGCGACCCACGACACCGCAGAACGAACAGTTCTGCGGCTCCTTCGCCAGTCCGATCGCTTCCCACCCGAGCATGGCCTCATAGCTCTCTCTGATCTTGAGTACGAGCTCAGGGTCGCCAGACTCTGTCACCAGCGGTTCGGCCTTGTTGTCCACCAGATTGCGCCTGTGAAAGCGGAGCAGCATTGTGTCGACGATGTCATCGAAGGCTTTGGCGTTGATTCTGAGTGGACGCCAACTTGCGAGAATCGTCCCGCGCTTGAAGAAGCTCTTGCCCTCGCCCTCCTTATCAAGGAGTAAACCAAAGACCACGAATTTCGTTGCATCGATCAGGACGTCCATCATCGATGTCCTGGACAGTGGTTTATCCGCGTCATCCGGATTGGAGGGATTGCCGAGCTTCCGCATGTGATTGATGGCGCTGGAGTCTGGGTCAGTGTGCTATTCAGAACTAGCGCTTTGTGAGAGACGTACTAATTGCCGAGCTTGATGAGCCTCGCCCGCTCCGTGTCATTCATCTCGGCCATCGTGCGGGCTCCGAGATGCTTGCAGTGTGTGAGTGTGCAGTGTTTGTCGTTGAGGATGAAGAATTTGGGCGAGCTTCAGGTGACGGCCAAAAAGGGGATGGGATGCTTACGCTGATGATGAATGACGCATTATGAACAAACGAAAACTGCGATGCATACTTATGAAAACTTGCAGAGCGTCAGCTCAGACCGACCGTCACTCTTCTTGCCTTGACTCAAGCCGAACAGTTTGTCTCTCATGCATAACCGCACTCTCACGCTCCATGTCCACCTCCTGCAGCCCCTGCTCAGATGTCCTTGTGGCTTTCTCAAACCATCTCGCCGTCCGCCACCCTCTTCTCGTTGCCGATCTTCTCGCACATCGTCTTGTGCTCTTTCTCCGCGTGCTTCTCCTTACACTTCTTGTCACAGTATGGCCCAGCCTTGCACTTCCAATCCAGCTTTTGGCAAAGCCGATCACAGTAGAGTGCAGCGTTGCAGCGTCCGCAAGCCATCATGACGCGCTCTTTGTTCGACTTCAGTCCACAATACGTGCAGCTCTGCTTCTTCTCTTCCCCAGCTGGAGGTGGTATACCCATGAGATCATCGTGAAGCCAGATGGTGTGATCGTCGATGGTCACCTCGCCGGGTGACTTGTTGGCCATGGAATTGGAGATTTTCGATCGCTTCGTCATGTGCTCGTATGCGTAAGCAATCTCTGCAGGCGTGAACCCTTGAGGATTCCTGTAGCATTCAGCTTTGTCGGCGGCTGTCTCCTGGCAGAGCTTGGCCAGGTCGGGTCGAAATATCATGTACTGGGCCATGATCCCCTGCGCACCCGTGACGAACTCCTTGCCGTCCTCGCCGAGCAGCTCGCCCACGATCAGGAGCTTGTTCGCATCGTGAGAGAACGTTCGCGCCGCGAGGTCCATGGCGATGCCGTCTGAGCCTGCTGATTCGGCGAGGCTAAACCAGTGCTTGTAGTACAAGTTCTTCGCCCTATCGCCCAAGTCAGTATACTTCCATCAACAGTCATCCTTTGGATCACACGAACCCTTGACCCAGTTTGAGCAGTCTCGCCCTCTCGGTGGCGATCATCGCGACAGGCATCGTCCGTATTGACGGTGAGTTTGGAGGGTGTTCGAAGTGGTGACGCTGTAAAGCTGTGGAGTGTATGCGTTGAGCTGATGTGCAGACCTCGGGTGTGTTGAAGGTGATAGTGGTGGTGAAGATGAAAGTGTTCGGAGCTGAAGTTGGAAGAGGAGAAGCAGGGTTCCAGGCTCCAGGCGCGACAAAGGAGGCAGGAACGCGACCGCAACTCTCACTTCGATTTCCACACTTCGATTTACACCCCGAATCTCGTCGATTTCCGTCCCGAATCTCGTCACAGCATGCAAAGCGACGGCACCACAGTAACTTACTTCAACTCAGGAACATACGAAATGTTACTTACACGTGCTTTGCCACGCTCTCATGTTCCTTGCCCACGATTCGCGTCGGTCAATCTTTTCCTCATCGTGCCTGTGACACTCTCAAGCAGCTTCTCCTTTCACTCCCTTGGTCTCCTCAGCCGTTTTTACCTCAGTCTTCGTTCCCTCAGCCTTGGTCTCCTCAGCTTTGATCTCCTCAGCTTTGATCTCCCCAGCTTTGATCTGCGCAGCCTTGGCCTTACAGTCCGCCTTGTGCTTTTTCCTGTCCATCGTCTGGCATCTCTTGTCGCAGTAGATCGCAGTCTTGCAGCCACCACAAGCCAACAACACCCTGTCTGGGTACGACCTCGCACCACAGAAGTTGCAATTCTGCTTCGGACCCACAGCGTCCATGGAGAACGGCACGCCGCACAACTGCTCATGGTCCCAGGTGATAGAGTCGCGGCGCATGAACGGGTCTGCTTCCTCTGGTGAGAGAAGATGCTCCACCCCCGACTTCTCCTCGTACCTCTCGCCTTCCATCTCGTGGCGCTCGTGGAACTTCTCGACCAGTTTCGTCGCTACGTCGGCAACCATCTCTCGTCCAGTCCCCATGAATTCGAGGGCTGTGATGTGTGTGCCACGAGCGGAGAAGAGTGCTCCAGCCGGACCAAGGACCGCGCCCACAGCCAGGAGCCGGCCCAGATCCATCCAGAGAAGCAGCGGGTTTGGGTGTGTGTGCTCGACGCCTTCTTCGTGGTCACGGTGAGCTTCCTCTATGAGGTCCATGCGTTTCTGGATCCGGTTCAGAAGCCTGTGACGTGTATCAGTATGCGTCAAACTGATGTCCTCTGGAAATGACTGACCATTGCCCGCTGCTACGCAGTCTCGCTCTGTCCTCGGCAGTCATCGGAGCAGAGGGCATGAACGACATCTTGTAGTGTGGTTTTTCCTGAGCCGTCGAAGATGTGAGTGTCGATTGAGGACGCTCGACGACGATGTGAAGGCGTCGGTCGTGCCGAATGCGATGGATGGAAAGAGTGTGGAAGTCGAAGTTGAAGAGAAGAAAAGTATCAGGTAGGAGCTGAAGGCAGCAAATTTTACAAAGCAGGCAAAGGAAACGCGACCTCACCTCACCTCACTCCCCCACCGCACCTTCACAGCAGCACAGCAAACAGAATGCCCGTCTCACTTTCCACCGCGCTAACCAAAAATGAAATATGACCGACTCACTTAAGAACCTCAAGCACCTTCATCACTAACCCCATTGATCTCGCTCGTCTTCTCCGCGCAAGCCGACTTGTGCTTCTTCCAATGCAGCTTCTGACAGTCCTTATCGCAGTACAGCGCGCTCTTGCAGCGACCGCAAGCGAGCAAGACATTGTCGTCGTTAGACTTCGAGCCGCAGAAGGTACATTTCTGCTTCGCCTTGCGCGCTCCTTCATAGAGAGGCGGCAATTGCATGAGCTCTTCCCTCACCCACGCATCGTGGTCCGTACCAGCACGCACCGTAGTTGGATGACCTCCCGCGTTCCGAGCCTCGATGCGCGCTTTGGTGGCTGCGCTCTTGGCGATGGCATCGGCTTCGAAAGCGGCGCGGCGCCCGCTGTCACTGTGGCAGTCACGCCAAATGTCGGCCAGTCCCGCGGTGACGTGCCTGATTGCGGCTTCAGTGATTCCAGTCATGTATTTGGCCAAGATTTGCTCTGCGGCCACGAGGTATTTTCTGCCGTCCTTCTGGCCGAGACACTGGCTCAAGATGAGCAGCTTCTGCGCATCGGTGCAGATGTTCTTCAAGATGAGGAGTTGCGAAAGTGTGGGATCTTCTTCTGATTTGGTGAGGGCGGCCTGGTGCTTCGCGTGGAGATTCATAGCCCTGGCCTCTTGGTTAGTCTAGTTCAGATCATCTGTTAGACGGAATGATACGAACAGGTCACCGAGTTGGATCAACCTCATGCGCTCAGCGTCGTCCATCGCCATTGTCGTTGATGATTGAGAATTGCGAAGGCTTCCAAAGTGGTCGTGGTGTTGAGGAAGGTTGAAACTCGAGAGTTTTGAAGGTGACGAAAAGAAAAGCTTGATACAAGAGAACGGAAGGTCCGCATGGCAGCAAATGAAAAGGCCCACGCCGCTGCGCAGCATGGGAATTCACGTGGTGCTTGCCGCCCCTCGTCCCTTTGACTCAAGCAAACAATTCACCTCCCTCCCTAGCTCTTTACGTCGAAATCGTCTGCGTGACGGATGCCCTCAAGCTCAGCTTCCACCAGCCCTCTCGGACCTGTCGTCCTTTGGCTAGCATCCAGCCGATAGCGTATTGAGAAACTTCCAGTTGAATGTGTCAAATCAATAGTAGCTCGTACCTTCCAATTCTCAAGTGAACGCCAAACTTCCCAAACCAGTTCCCCTGTCCTATAACCGCCCATTCTCCTTCTTGTGTCCACCAGCCGGTACATCATCATCGTCACTCATCAAACCCTCCAACTCAAATTCTTCCGCATCCTGAGCCTGGCGGTCCGCCGCAGTAGGAAGTCGTACATGGCCATTCGGACGGGAGTGAACTTCCTCGTCTTTGATCTGTACCGCAGCCGGAGAGTCGTCGTAGGCGCTGTACAAGCGGAGGAGCATGAGTACGACTGTGATGTAATGTTAGCGTAGGCTTCTTCTTCCCACAGAGCGAACAGCATAGACTTACAAAGAAACAGCAAGAAAGAAACGCTGTACAAAATCAAAATATACGAAACATGCGTCACGCCCGCCGCCGCCAAACTCGCCATCTGCTCCTCCGTTGCTCCCATGAACAGGAATCCAGAAGCGTACAGCAGGAACGGCGTGAAGTACTGGAAGCTGTTGATCTCCGCGTCCACATCTCCACCCTCCGGTCCGACGAGCGTGTTGCGATCCCTCAGCACGAAGCTGATTTCGATGATGCGGAAGACGCCGGCGCCGATTAGGGAGTAGCCGAAGACGGAGTGTACCATTGTGCTGAGCATGAGTTCCTGCGGGTGGGAGGACATGGCCCAGCCGGTCATGGCGATTACGATGCCGGGGATGATGTTCCTTCGCGGTCGGCCGTGGCGGTCTTTGCTCAGCCAGATTCCGACCAGACCAGCTGCCCACCAGATGATTCCCATCGTCGTATGTTGCAAGTCGTTCCTCACCCACGGCCCACCCCAGCGATGTTCCGTGAAGGTATTCACACATCCCCAAGCCGCGATCACCGCACTGTCGTAGAACTCCTGACTCTTCCCTCGTCTTGCCAACCACGCCTGTCCATTCAACAGCATCAACGTCAACACAATTCCGTACCCGACAAATGCACTCCCCATGATGAAGTGCGCCGCGCATTGTCCAGTATGTTCTCCCTGACAGAATCCCTGGCTCGCGATCCCTCCGAACAACATCTGCACCCACGCCGCGACAGGTATAATCCCACCCATCACCGCATGCACCCGCACCAACACCACACTCCGAATCTTGCCCAGAAACCCCTTCTCAATATGCATCCGCAAATACACCCCTAACACGACCTGTCCGATGAGCAGGAACATCAACCAATTCGCAAACTGCGCGTGGGCGTTGGGTCCGAATTGTCGTCCCTTGTGCAGGTGGCCGATGAAGTATCCCACCGTGGCGAGCGCGGTGCCGAGGATTTGTGTCGGAACGTGAAGGCGGGATTTCACAAGGCCGAGGACCATGCCGGTGGGGAAGACGATGCCCCATGCGAAGGACTGGAGGAGGATGTGGACCCAGAGGATGGAGTCGAGAGGTTCGTGGGAGGTTACCATGCCTTCGGGGACATGTTCGTGGCCGCCGTGGGCGAGGACATTGGGCGCGAGGAGAAGGAGGGAGGCGGCGGAGAGGAGAGCGGGTCGAGTGCGGAAGGTAGCCATCGTGGCGGTTGACGATGGTGGTATGTGTGAGAGAGGGTGGTGGAGGAGAGTAAGATGGCGTGAGAGGATGGAAGAGTGAGGTGTGGAAGGGGTTCCCGGAGTTTAGTAACGTAACTGACCGGCATAGGAGC